>QQNG01000238.1:0-326570 GCA_003666085.1 Pseudocercospora crystallina
ATCTTCCTCCCAAACCTCTCCCCCCCCCCCCCCAAAGCTCTGACCCTCCCCCCTCTAAAAATCCCTAAACTGCTCCTCAGCAAACTGCTTAGCCTGCATACTCCCACCACTACCCGCAGTCGTACCACTCGCCGGCCTCGCTTGTTGATTCGTCACCGTCCCCTCTTTCCCTTCTCTCCTCAAATAATCCGCATATAATTTCGAACTGGTGTATTTGCCTGCGCCTTGTTGATGTTGTTGCCGTGATTGAGAGGTCATGCTGCTGCTGCCGTTGTTGTTGCGGGCGAGACCGCCGGTGATGATTTCGTCGTCGATGAGGACGATCTGTGAAAAGAAGGAGGAGGGTTAGTTAGGAGGGGGAGAGGTGGGATGGGGGAAGGGAAGGGGAGGAGGGGGGACTTGACTTACCATCCAAACGCCTACTTTTTCGTCTGAGCCGAGGAGGGGTGTGCAGTGCATCCATCTTGTTTTTCCTTCGCCGACGATCTCTGAATCTTGTATGGAAGTTAACCATTTTACTTTCGCAGTCACGCCTGTCCCTCTTGCGAGAGCGTCTTGCAGGCCTTCTCGAATATGTCCTGGTCCGCCGATTCGATCTAGGAGTTTGGTTTGTAGGAGGCCGGGGATCCGGAGAGATGGCGAGGTGAATGTGATCCGTAGGGATGGGTATGGTCGGACGAGAAGGTAGCTCTGATAAACGCCTGGAAGACGACCAGAGTGGCCTAGAGTTTTGGAAGGCCAGAGCTTTGATTCAGCTCGTTCATCGTCCATGCCCAGCACGATGCGGTTGGGCTTTCCGCCATTTCGAGTTGAAGGTCGACCGTTTTGAGAGCCAGTCGCAGAGGTCATGGAATTCGTTCTCTGTTGCATCCGGTTCTTGACAGCCTCTGCCTCGTCGTCTGTGAGTAGCTGGCCCAAGTCACCTAGGATGGCCTTTGGATCCCGACTCTTCTGCTTGTAGTCTCCGCCTCCCCCTCTCGCATCATATCGATCTTGCGAAAGAAGTTGCGCGAAGCTCTCTAATCCTCGCCCTTGATCGATCAACGAGCTCACGTCGATCTGTGCTCCCAGGAAGTACCTCACGGAGCCTTTATTGTCGTAGAGAGGTGAAAGCATCAGGAGATTCATAAACGGTGTGCCGTCTCGCTTGTAATTCAGGATCGTTTCGCAACATTCCTCGCCTCGAGAAAGTGATTGTATCAGTCTCTTTACTGTCGAATCCGATGTGTTGGGTCCTTGTAAGAATCGACAGTTTCGCCCAATGGTATATTCCTTGCTATATTGCGTGGTGTTGTAAAACTCTTCTGAAGCGTATACAATCGGATTATCTTGGATTGAAGGATCGGTAATGCAGTACACTTCAGCTAAGCTTGGGATAAGATCATGCATGATCGGTGCGCTATTTCCCGTAATCTCTTTGACCAACGTATCTGTCACCAAGCTCACAAGACGATGTGTCAGGTATGCTGGCAAAGCTTCATCAACGAGCTCGGAGACAGTCTGCTTGGAATGCCGTTCGAAGCGCTCGTCGAGACGTGTTGCAACGAAAGGTGGACCGGACGGGGGCTCAATTCGGTATGCGACGGAGTTGGCATATTCGGCAGCCGCGATTGCTTTTCGCGTTTGCGCATATTGCTTGAGATTGTCGACGTATTGAGGTCGGTAGGTTTGCAAGAATCGCGTAAGACGAGACGTGAGAGAGGAGTCCTTGAGGATGAGGTCTAGATGGTCGGTTGAAAAGAGGCGATCTGATAGAGCTTCAAGTCCAGTCTCGTTTGCTTTGTTTGGCGGCGGTGGCTTCAGGTTATAATCTTCGTCGTCCACATCTTCGTTGAACTTCGGCCGCGAAGATCCTCGAGCGGTCGTGTCTTCAGTATAAGCTTCTTCGTTGGGCTCTTCAGCTATGTCGAAGACACTTGGTGGAGCGGGAGAGGCTGGATTTGACATGGACGCTGTATCATTCGCGTAGTCATGGAAGGGAGTGCCATGAAATGTTCCTATTCCAGGTGTTGGCGTAGGCGAAGCCGCAGACCCAATGCCTTCGAGTGGTTCTTCAGATACTGGAGATTTGCGGCCGGCTTGTGGCGTATCGTTCACGACTCGCAGACGAGACATATTTTCAGAACCCGATCGACGGCGTAAGGAAGGGTAGGAAGTTTTGTTTACATCACGGCTCGGAGGAGGACTACTCTGCTCATCGCTCGGGAAGCTATGTGCGTCACTCATTCTGCTAGATTGAGTGCGGCAGAGCGCCACGAGCCATTCATCTGGGATCCCCTGATTGCGGCTTACGCCTGACTACCGAAATGGTAGCAAAGGCGCTGGTCTCAGAGTTCGCGTGTAGCACGAGCCGTTGTTTGCAGTACCGGCAGCTTTCTGATCTGGACAAAATGGGATGATGAGGTCAATGACAAGAGATTGAGCGTCCTCCGGGTACTTCTAGCTGGCCGCGAGCCATTGGCAGGCGAGCGTGGCCTATCCGTGTGCTCAAGACACCACGTTGAGCTAGCACGCTCCCTGATGAAGCAGCGTGCATACTGCAGAAGTTGGTCAAAAGTTGGTTGATGCTGCGCGCAGAGTCGATTTTGAGGAGCCGAAGTGACGTCGGCGACGGCAGAGACCTCGGCACAAGCCGAGAGCTTCATGAACTGGCTGCAGCGGATCGGATCTGGCGTGCATCTCATCTTCTTTAGATCTGTGGTGGACATGTGTTGTTTTGCATTGCTATCCTCGTCAGCCTTGAGCGGGTTCCATCATTCCCGAACGTGTGCTGCTCTTCGGATGTTCAGAAGACATTGAAATCACAGCGAGGCACGACAAGCTATCGGGATCCTTCGCGTCTTTCGCTTCCGCCGCGCATCCAAGCGATGATCACGGAGACAGTTCCTGGACCAACGGCCATGTCGCGACTGGGACTTGAAGGGCCTGAGATCGAACCTTGGGGTTGACATGTGAAGAAAGACTTGTGTGACTACCCACAGAATCGCCTCCTTGGGACATTTTCGAGTTCGGGTATCACGGCAAGTGCGTGCGGACCATGTTGCTGGGTTACATGCCGACCGATCAGCAGGCTCCCACGCGAGTGGAAGATAGATGATAAGGTAGGGCGTAGCCGAGTGAGCAGGCAAGACATCTCCATGCACTTGTCTCGAATCTCTTCCACATCCAAGCTTTCCCAGGTTCATCCAAAATGCCATTCATCCTCTCCGAACTCGAACGCTCAGACTGTGCCGCATTCGCAGCCGTCGACGATGCAGCGACCAAAGGCTGGCCGCTCGCCATGGCAATGGATCACGAAGCCCGTCAGGAAGGGAAGACGAGACAGCAGTGGGTTCAAGGCTGGTTCGAGAAACTCTTCGATGAACCTCAACCGAACATCGTGGTGCTGAAGCTCACCGATGAAGAGACGGGCGAAATTGCCGCAGGTGCCATGTGGAGATGGCAATTGGAGGAAACCCAGCCCAAAGAACATGAGAAGAAAGATGCGAAGGAAAGTATGGAGAGAATAATGAAGATTGAGCGTCCGCCGGGGATCATGGCGGCAATGGGAAAAGGGTGGGCGGACTTCCAAAAGAATTTCTTCCCACAGCAGCCTTATTACAGCACGTTCAGCATCATAAATCCGATCTGGTACCTCTACTGACCTCTTCCCACAGATCTCCAAGTCCTTTTCACGCATCCCAAGTATCAGCGGAAGGGCGCCGGAAGCATCCTCGTGAAGTACGGCTGCGACAAAGCTGACGAAGCCGGCCTGATCACCGTGTTGAATGCGTCCGAAATGGGAAGAGGACTCTACCTCAAACACGGCTTCGAAATCGTCCAGGAATACGACTGGGATCTGCGTCCGTTTGGTGTCGATGCGAGCGAAAAGCGGCGTAGCATGATCCGTCAGCCTAGGAGTACGTGTAAATATTAGGAGGAATGAGGTTGCTGCAGTCAAGCTTGGTATATGCAGGTACGGTCGATCTCGAGAAGCGTGCCTCTTAAGGACATTTCAGCGGAAGTCGGGAGGTGTTTCCTGACAGACTGACAGAAGACGCTGACTGTGTCGTCCGACCGCTCTCCGTTCTCGAAGCCAAGCACCTGTCAGGCTCTAGATGACAGATCCTTGTCGCGCAAAGAGACCGCCAGTGGCCTGGTTCGAAGAAATTCGTGTCTTGGCCCGAGGATGGACTATTCGTTTCTGGAAAGCCTGCTGAGTTCAACAGCGATCTTCCCCGTCGAGAAGTCAGTGACTGGATACCGGGACCTGGTAGCTTGACTGTATCCGTCAACTTGCGTGAAGGTTGGTAACGCGTCAGGAACTCTGAGTGGTGAGTGTCTTGCTGACTTTCGCTTTTCCAGCATGCTTGACCTAGGGTATGCAGACGTTGGAATTCGACGCCATCATCGTTGGGGATCTAGAGATTTTAAGCGCTCGTATCTGTGAGGTTCCAAGCTGCCAATAGCTGTCAGCACTCTATTCATTATACGTAACCATACCATTGGAGCTCTGCAGTTGAGCAGAGTTATCAGGGGGCGGTCTACTCTTATTGATCTTCGCACTGAAGCATCAATTCATTGCTGGCAGCTCGCGAACAAGCAGATGGCCTACCGGTATATCCGCGCACTCCTACTCACTCACAGCTCCATGTGAAAGGGGGAATGTGGACCGTGATAATGCAAATGCCAGACACAATGATCGTCGTCGAGCATCTCCATGTCTGTGTAGTATTGATCGCAGGCATCGCGGATTTTCAGGCCGGGAGCTCCCAAAGGCATTGACAACCAATGTTGGTCATCGTGTGATGACTGCTTTTGTATAACAAAAACAAGGCGAACGCGTTCACTGCTAGAGGAGTTCGCGCTGCAGCATGGCTGTCCTAGTTAGAACAGATGTCGTTCATTAGGGACCCTTTTCCTTACTCGCGTTCACACCCGGAAATAGGTGCTTCCACGCAGGTTTTAAACTGCCGACAGTTGAGGATCATGCAAGTTCGCCAGTACCGAGATGGCTCTTGCACGCATTCAAAGTCAGACATTCTAGCAAGCCCACGTCCAGGGCACGCGTCTACTCGTCCGTAGCGCATGAGGTAAGCAGACGTGAAGTCGGGCGACAACGATTTCTTCAAAATCGCCGGGGGGAGAAGTTGGTGATGAAGATGCGAAGCTCGTCAGGTGGACGCCGACACGCAGGAAACGTCTGGAGGCGAAGAGAGCCAAAATGTCGGTGGAGCAATCGGAAGCGTCGCTGTTGATGAAAAGGACAGCGAGGCTGCAGCAGCGCAGCGGCTAGAGGCCCTAGAGCACGCACCTCAAGTTGTTCCTGCAGCTCGATCCCTGCGCAAGACATTGGATACAGGGTGACACTGGGCGGCACGAGGCCTGCACTTTTTGCACTTTCGCAAGCCGGATGGTGACGATGACAGGCCCTCCCTGCGCGGCCGCTCCCTGACGCACATTTTGATGTATAGGAGGACACCGCATGTAGTCTACTGTATGTGCGCGCGGACGAGCAATTCCGGCCCACGACACGTTCGATGTGTCTTTTCGCTGAGGTGAGGTTGGAAGCGTCGATCAACTGGAGGCTGAGCGAACCCTGCTAGGCCTGCACGGAACCAATCTTCGGCGACTTTGGCTCACATTATTGCTGCGCAGCGTGCATTGGGGGCCTCCTCAGGCTCTTCTGAGTGACCGGGTTTGCGGGAGGCAGAGACGCGACAGGACTCACTCTCAGCGCCCTGCGCCTGCAGCTGCATCCTGCCGTGTACCGTCGTCTCGGGCGGACGATAGTGCTGGACGTCGCACGAGTAGAGCGTAGTTGGGCGGGCACCGGGGCATGACCAGGAGGAGAGCAGAGCATTAAAAACACGCATAAGTTATCGCATCTCGCAGCCATGCCGTCGACCCAGCTGCACGCGCTGCACACCAACTGGTCGCCGCCGGACGACAAGCCGCTGCCTCAACTCCCTTCGCCGACTCTCACGAACCCCGATGCGATTCTGCCCAGCGGTGGCTACTCCACCCTGTCCTCCCCTCCGCGGGTCCCACGACGTCCACCAAGTCCGAGCTACCTGCGCAACACGAACACGCCCACAGGAGGCCGGGACAGCCCAAACACAATGTCGAAGCCACCGTCCGGCATGGGCAAGAAGGAGAAGCTCGGCCTGATGAGTCGCAAGATGATGCTGCTCAGAAGCCGAACAGGCAGCGACAGCAACATGCATGGCAGCTACTCGGCTCGCAATACACCTACTCCGTCGCAGGACCTCATACCTTCGTCTCCCGTGCTCCAAGACGTCGGCAACCTTGCGCCCGAACAACCAGAGATGGAGCGTTTGCAGCCACCCGAGTCGCGGGCCAGTCGGCGAGCGAGCGGTAGCTCTTCGAGTGGGATATCTGGTATGAGCACATTCCTGGAGAAGTATGGCAAGCCGGATGGTGTGAGCGACGATGAGGCATTGCTCTATGACAGCAGCGAGAACCCGACACCTGCCAAGCAAAGCAATGGAAACACCGCCGAGGAGGATGATGCTGAAGCTCAGCGACTGCGTAAGGAGCAGGAGGAGTACAATTCAGCCATCTTGAGCAAGCGCGCCGAACAGATCTTGGCCAATGCGAAGGCACGACTTAATGTCATGGAAGGCAACTTGCGGGGCGCGAGAGATTTGGTGGCTCCGTTGACTGCGGCGAATCTGAAGAGGGCGACGTCGTTGTCCGGGGTTCCAGCTGTCTATGGCAATGGGCGAACGCTGCGATACGACTACGATGATGAGCAAACCCAGTCTTCGCCACGGAAATTGCATGCGCAGCAATCCTCACCTCATATGGGCCACGATTATCAAGGTCACAATCGTGGGTGGAGCGCAAACATGCTGCCCGACAGACCGTACACCGCATTGGATAACCATCCACAGTATGCTGTCCTGACGAATATCAGAACACCTGCGAGAAAGATACAAGAGCAGTATGGAGGCATTCTTCGAGGAAGTAAAAGCTACGATTCCCTTGGTGCCAGCAGTGGAGTTGGCTATGGAGTGGGACGAGACCGTCCCTTGCATAACAGACCATCACCTGACAACACGAATTACCATTTGGAGCCTCTGGCGGAAGACGATGAACGGAACCCTAATCGGAACAGCAGACATGGCCATAACGATAGCATCAATAATGGGCTGGGTATCTACCGTCCCTCCTCACGGACGTCCGACTTGCGGGAACAGATGAGCAGTCTGAAAGGCAAAATATCGACATTGAAGGAGCGTGCGCGGGAAGATAGCCTGCGACGGCAGAGTCAGTCGAATCTTCGAAACATGTCACCTTTCAACAATGCAATGGCTGCAGCACCAGAGTTCTACTACAACAATACGAATGAAAATGGGAGCCCTGTCCTCGATGATAACGCTGCTGCTGGCTGGAATCCCAACTTTCACAGCCCTGCAACGCAAGAGTCCGACTGGGACCATGGCTCTCCAATGACCACTGGTAGCCGCAACGCGTTTGCAGAGCAAGCGGCTGCACAGCAACAGTCACTACAACAGGCACGCGTCGTGCAGATTGGTCCGGCGAAGACCCCTGACAGCAAATTTCAAGTCCGGCAAGCAAAGAATCCTCAGGACCAAACACATAGGAGGACACCGAGTGGTACAGCGATTATTGACTCCGCAAAGAGTCGATACTCTCATCATCAACACAACAATTCTCAGTCGAGCCAGTCTAGCACAGGAACGATCGAGATGCCTGGTGCTTTTGTGCAGGAAGACGACTATTTGCATGTCCCACTACCTGTGGCATCTGGCGAGGAATACGATTCTTCTCCGATTTCGTCTGCCGACGTGTCTCCACTGCTCGACCAGGGACCTCCTATGTCTGAAGATGGGACCAGCGTGTATGAGGACGCGAAATACGCGCAATCTGTTGTCGCTCATGAAGACCGAGAGGATGCTTTCGACTATGAGCACTTCTTCCTTCACAGTGCTATGGGCAGCTATAGTAACGGTCGGAGAGGCTCTGAGTCAAGCGAGGCTACTGACTCGTCTGTCGAGACCGCAAGAGGACCACAGCTCGTTGGTGATGAGGACGACGATGATTTTAACGACTACTCCAAAAGCTATCCACCGCCGACGCCTGAAACACCCGAAAAGCTACGAGAGATTGAGCGAAACCTGCACAAGCGCGCTCTGTCGGATGAGAGTGTCACAACTCTTGCCACATTCGCCACTGCAGAAGAGGAGCCAGTCTCACCTATTGATGAGCGCGAACCTTTCCGGAAGAGCTACAGTCAACATTCGCGCGTCGTCTCGCCGATCGAACCTTCCTCACGTGTACACTCTCGCGAGTCTATCTCACGCGCACACTCTCGGCAGGACTCGCACTCCACACAAGATACGGCATCGACGTCTCGTCCAGTGTACAGCCGTCAATCTCACTCTCGCCTGTCTCACTCTCGCCAAGCCGACTCGCGCCAAGCTAACTCGCGCCAAACCAATACGCGTCCTGCCATAGCGGTCAGACGTCAGATTGCTCGAAGGGATAGTTCCTCTGACCGCGCAGACTCCGGCGTTGGCATTGCCGGAAATCAACGTACACAGCAGAGCTCTTCTGCTCAGAAGCACTCCGGCAAGCTTTCGAACGGAAGCGCAATCGGCAGCCCTCCCACCTCGCCACGCAACGAAATCACCAGAGTCGATCCAGTCACCATTGCCGTAACAGCACTGTTAGACCCGAACGGCAATCCGCTCGGACTGAGGAACAAGGCGGTTTTGTTCGGCGTCGTGGAGAGTCTGCGCAAGGTCGTGCGCCAACTGCAACAAGAAGACGAGACGACTTTTGCGAGCCGCATGCTACGAAATCAGCTTGATGAGGCGAAACGAACCTTGGATGGTCTATAAAATCCGACCCCCCGGATCTGAATTTCCCATCGGCAACGAGCCACGATCTACGGCCGCGCTACATGCTGCAACATTCAATTACTTCTTGCCATCATTTGGCTTTTCATATCGAGATTTTTTTTTTCGCGGCCTCTGCGTTATAGCGACTTCATCAATCTGAGACGCAATGTCACTCGGCATGTTTTTTTGTAAAAGTATTCATAAACACGCCATAGGCGACACGAGTCTCGTATGTTCGACGGATACTCTACACAGCGCTTGCTTGCTTGCCTGCCTTTTTTGCTCTTTCGGATGTATATATATATTGAGATACCCTGTGTAGAAGAGCGGTGGTCACCATCGGGTGGAGACGGCGGTAACATATTTCGAGAAATGGTTTTCTTTTACAATTTCACGATTGCACTTCTTTTTTTTTTAAAAATATGGGTTGACTGTCTGGGTACAGTACCTAAATACTCCAGTGGTATCATCGTTTTTCAAAAAATTGCCTCTCCTTCCGTCCGTCCGTCCGTAGATTCGTGCCGTCATATCCTGTTATATCCAATCCAATCCAACCATCCTTTCACACACACATATCCCCCTCCCAATCTTGCTTACTCACGCAGAAATACTCGCCACCCTCTTATCATTCCCCCCCGCTTTCCTCCCAATCCCAACCATCTGCCCCATCTCCTTCCAAAACCCCACCGGCGGCGAAATAAAGCTACTCTCATACGCATCCACCAAAGGCCTCTCCCACACCAGATCCGCTTCATGAGGCCGTACGATTCTCGTCCCCTTGATAAGTTTCCACCCGAAGTATAGGATCGGCGCGAGGATTAACATGGTGTAGTAAGTGAAGAAGGAGCTGACGGACCAGGGTTTGAAAGATGAGTAGCCGTAGCAGAAGACCATTATGATCATCCATATTAGGCCGAGGTAGGCGGAGTAGGGCTGGAACCAGCCTGTATAGGGGAGGGTGCGGCGGTCGAGACCTTGGGCGGCGCAGGCGCGATAGAAGAAGATGTAGGTTGTTGTCATGACGATGTAATTGATGAGACCTCCGGCAGTGACGAGGTTGACGAGCCAAGTGAGGACTTGCGCGGAACCGGATGAGAGCTGCAGGAATGCGAGACAGGGGAATACCATGACGACGCAGAAACAGGCGAGGGGGACGCCGGATTTTGTGCAGAAGCGGAGGAAGGCGGGGGCGCGGCCTTCGAGGGCGAGGCCGTAGAGGGAACGGGTGGCGCAGTAGGTATATGTGTTTCCGGCGGAGAAGATGGATGTGACGAGGAGGGCGTTGACGAGGTGCGGGAGGCCGTTGACGCCTAGGTTGGCCATGGCGATTACGTAGGGGGAGGCGGCGCCTGTGCCGGAGCCGCCGAGGTCGCCGGAGAGGATACCCACGAGGGTTGGGTCGTTGTAGGGGATTAGGACACCGACGGCGAGGGAGCCCATGATGAAGAAGAGGCCGAAGCGCCAATAGACGGTTTTGAAGGCGTTCTTGATGTAGATTCGGGGGCGTTTGGCTTCGGCGGCGACCATGGAGATGTATTCTGGACCGACGACGCAGAAGGAGGCGGACCAGAGACCTGCGAGGAAACCTTCGAATTTTCCGAGGCTGCCGGTGCTGAGGTACTCGGCGAATGCGCCCGGGTTGTTCCAGTAGCGGAAGCCTGCGAAGGTCAGCGTGTCTCTCAGAGATTGGATGCTTTGCTGCCTTGGCTTGCTTACCGTAGGCATCGTGCTTGGGGTTTCCACCACACATCGTCACGAATGTGAAGCTGAAGAGGAGGAAGATGAGGATGACCTTTCCGCCGGACAGCCAAAATTCGGCCTCACCGTATGCGCGCACTGCAAGGACGTTGAGAAGTCTAGATGAGAACGTTTAGCTTCTGTCTTGTCAAGTTTGGTGCTTTGGGTGGAACGGATGTCGCTCTGGGATGATTAAACAGCAAAGGATGGCGCTCTGGGTTGACGAAAGCAAGGAGTATCGCTCTGGGTTGGTGCACAGCAAAGAAAGTCGCTTTGGGTGTTGGTGCTTTGGATCAAACAACAAAGATGTCGCTTTGGGTGTTGGCGCTTGGGATGAACATATGAGAGTCGCACTGGGAGGCTCACGCATAAAGCACGATGGCAACGGCAATCACAGCTCCGTAGGGGATGTCGTCTCTCCAGAACTTCAGAACCTCGCAGAGCGCAGTAATTTCGAACGGAATCAGTAGCGCTTCGTAGAGGAAGAAGTTCCAGCCGGCCATGAAGCCAAAGCTAATCGAACTGGTCAGCAGCATCTCCAACTCGTTCCACTTGGCCGACTTACGCTCCGTCGACCCATTCTCCCGCAAGACGGATGAAACCTCCAGAGACAGGCATCATCGTGGTCATCTCAGCAATGCAGTTGTTGACAAGGCCCAAGAAGCATGAGTAGATGGTATATGCTAGGAACAATCCCGCTGGTCCAGCTTTGTTGAGACCACCTCCAATGGAAACGAAGAGCGCTGTACCGATCGAACCTCCGATAGCCAGTAACTGAATCTCTCTGTTTCCCAGTCTTCTTTGAAGGTCATCCTTGTTCTCGGAAACGACGCCCTCGTGAATATCGACGCCATTGTCGACGTAAACTTCGACGTCGCCGCCGCGCTTCTCGCTGGATCCGAATCTGTCGAGCACACCCATTGTGATGGATGACTGATCGGTCGCGGGTTAGTAGTGAGTGTTGGGGATGAACGAGAGGATCCTGGGACAAGGCTGAGCAGGCGTGGGCGACGGTGCGTCTTATACAGCTCCCGAATGGCAGGTACCTCGCCAAGGGTTGGATGGGTGGCGTCTGTGAGGCGTCGAGATGCACGGGCGGGCCTCCCGCAGAGAGCCTGGTCCGCGACGGCCTCTTTCGAACACGCGACAGATGGATGTTAGCCTTTCAGTAGTGTGTGGACTGTCTGCAGTCTGGTTGACGTGCGACTAGCTTGATTGGTGAAGCGCACTGTAGTACGGTTCTGGGCCGGTAGTAGTGATTTCCACGGTGATGTTTCTGCGTTTGATGTCCGAACCTCACTTCATCAGGTCCATCGTCACTTGCACCACCCATCTTCACCGGTCTTGCTCGAATGTGCTCAGTTCTGTGCTTCATATGTCACTGCACATTGGCTGGTGGTGCACGCGTTGCAGCTGATAAGAACAGCCGCATCGTTCACTTTCACACTCCGCAGACGCCCCACTCGCATCCACCTCCATGGGTTTTGGAGATAGCGTTTCTCGGCAAGGACCCTAGCGCCTCGCTTGCGCGCGCACTCCGCCGCTTCGTCTTGCAGCATCCATGTTCTCGGCGCAACTGACTTTTCATGCGACCTCGAACAACACACCAACAAGCGTCTGCGAACTGCCCGTCGAACCTGCTTGGAGCCTCTCTCTCGGAGACACTACAATCTGCATGGCGCTTTCCTGGACCCTCTGTTGGACACTGCCCGATCAAACATTTGCTGCCCTTCCGTGGTGGCTGTGGCCGGCAGGCGCGCCGACCTAATGCGTCCACTGAGCTAACCACACAGCCATTGAGAGTATCACAAGAATGCTGTCATTCCCGCAGCACCATCTGTTTGAGATGTCACCGATGCGGGAACTCGTACTGCGGCGGCCGGGCGGATCTTCATCTGGTGTTTCGATGATTTGGCAGCACCATTTAGGGATATCTGGAAGATTGTCCTTCGCATTCGTACACCTGACCATTTCGGAGCCGAGCAGGAATACACCTGCATGTGCGTTGTACATGTGGTCAGCACTCTCGCCTGAGACTTTAAATCTTGACTCGCCCTTCGAAGATAATACAGTGAGCCAGCATACGGTGCCGATCAATACGCCGCAAAAGGAGACATCGTGCTCTCCGGGAAGCCAATTTGCATCCTCAGAAGACGTGCAATCCAGAACAATAAACGAGCAGAGCGCCGGACAACAGCGGAGGACTCATCTCTGTCACTCAGGTGGGTCTTCAAATGCACGTCCACAGCGTTCAACTCCTAGTCCTTGAGCCTCTCCGCAACGTCTTCTTATCAACTCTACCAACATCCCCATCGCGAGCAGCTGAAGACGATCACTGTCACAAGCACTGTGTTGCGCGACCTTGCTGTGCCTCATGCAAGACAATCGCGCTGCAGTTGGGTTGCACATGATGCTCTATGCATCCTCAGCTGAGAGGCCGCACTCCCTCAAAGTCCAGATTCTGCAGCCAGCCTCCTCGACATATCACTCTAAGACCATTACGGCTAGACTGATCGCCTCGGTGCACTAACCTTTCTCATGCGTGACTTCTCACGTGGGCAAACCCTAAATAAAATCTGCACGGCGAAGACTTAACTTCTCGTGTGTTGAGACTCACAGTCAAGCACTCGGCGAACTCTTTCGACAATCGTTGACGTGATATGTCTTGTGAGAGGCATTTGAAGCGAGCGACTGCTTCGATGCAGATTGTGAGAGAGCCCGCGGAGGCCCAGGTCCCTGGCAGCCGCAACACCTTCGAGATGTAAATGCTGCTCTTGCGGAGCCTGAGCAAGGAGGTCGCCACCCTTGAAACGATGGATTTGTGCAAAGCGGATTCTCGCCGTATACAAGACAAAGCGTGGAGTCGGTGAGTCTTGTTCAGACCGCAGACACTGGCTGTCTGTTCGACAACCTATGAGATATACACCCTCCCCTCAAATGGCCTGAACTCTTCTCCACAATCATCATGTGTCTTCGCCAGCACCTTTCCCTCCCCAGGAATCTCAACCGGCGGCCGCCCCTTCTCCTTCGAGAAATTCAACACAACCGTCGCCTTCTTCCCAGACCGTCCAGTCTTCTCATAAACCAAAAACTCCTGACTGCTCAGATCCAAAAACTCGAACCCCCCATAAACAAACACATCCTTATACCCCTTCCTCAATCTCAACATCTCCACCCAAAACCGATACACACTCTCCGAGTCATCCACCTGATCTGCAAGATTAATCTCCAAATTCGCCTCGGGAGTCCAAGTCGTATAATTCGTCGAGAACCCACCCCTTCGATCCCAGTTAAACGGCGTGCGTGCGTTGTCTCGAGATAAGAGGTGTAAATTCGAAAGCGCTTGTCCCGTGCTAACACCATTCTCAGTCGCGTTCTGATAATAACTGAGAGAATTCAGATCTCGATAGTCGGAGATTGTCCAGTTTCGAGGGGTGTTGATTTGTCCGAGTTCTTGTTGTTGGTACATGAAAAGTGTGCCGGAAAGGGTGCTCAACAACATTGCCAGAATTTTCCCGCTCGCGACACGGTTTTCTGGGGAGTCGTCTGCGAAACGGGAGATGGAGCGGGGGAGGTCGTGGTTTTCGAGGTAGATGCTGTTCCATCCGTCTCCTCCTCCTGGCATACCTACTGCTTGAGTGAACTTAATGGCGGATCGCCAACCGGTGAGGTTGAAAGGGATGGGGTTGTAACCGTCTCGACCGATATCGCACATGTTTGTCAAGAAGATCGTGTTGACTTCTTGGCGGGAGGCGGAGACGTATTCCTGGACCAAGGTCATATTTTCCGTCATGCCAAACTCGCCGACGGTGAACGTACTCCTGTTCAGAGGTGTGAGGCACTCGCGCGTCATTTCGGCGAGGTATTCGTGCTCATGCGGACCGTCGTTGTAGAGCGGGCGGCCGGAGCAGTATTCTGTATCGCAGGGGGTTATATCGGGAAGACCAGCGGGTTTGCTGAAGATGCTGAAGGCGTCCATGCGGAAACCGTCGATTCCTAGGTCGAGCCAGTAGTTCAGAGCGAAGTGGAAGATTGCTTGGCGGGTTGCGTTGTTGTCCCAGTTCATGTCGGGTTGGTAGGGGTTGAAGACGTTGAGATAGTATTCGCCTGTGGAAGGTTCGTATTTCCATGCGGAGCCGTTGTTGTTGCCGGACCAGTTGTTTGGGGGATGCATTGTGCCGTTGATGTAGCGAGGGGGCCGCCAGAAGTACCAGTCTCGCTTGGAGTTGGTCTTTGAGCTGTTGGATTCTTTGAACCAGGGGTGTTGGTCGCTGGTGTGGTTGATGACTAGGTCGAATATGCAGCGCATGCCTCGACGGTGGACTTCGGCGATGAAGTTCTTGATGTCTTCTAGACTGCCGCCGAACATCTTGTTAACTGAGTCGTAATTCGAGATATCGTAGCCCATATCCTTGAGGGGAGAGTCGTAGAATGGTGACAGCCAGACAACATCGGCGCCCAGGTCCTGAATGTGACCGAGCTTGCTGGTTATGCCTTTGATATCGCCCCATCCTATTGCACTTTGGTTGCTGCGTGATTCTTTGAAACTCGCTGGGTAGACTTGGTAGACTGTGGCTTCTTTCCACCACTCGTGGCTCTCATTGTGCTTGGAGGCGACCAGAGTCGCGCTGGTGATAAGATTCAACAGAGTTCGAAGTCGCATGGTGTCGGACTGGTCACAACTAGTGTGCTGGTCAAGCCGACCAGAGCCATTGTTTTATGAAGATCCATATCTTCAACACTCGAAGGCATTCTCTGCGTCATTTCGGCTCCAACGTAGTTAGTAGTCAAGTAGTTGAAGAAGTCGGACCTTTTGCAAAAGTAAAAGAATGTGGAGGACCCTCGGGGTTGCTCCGCTACTCGCTCGTTCTCTCGGTGAAACTCCCAAAGCGGAAGGATGTGCAATGCAACGGCTTCACGCTGCTCAACCACGGTTTTCATAAATTGCCGAAAACCGCATCCTGACTTGGCGGATCTCTCCTTCCCACAAATCGACTCGATATAGTTGTAAAGACGTTGCAATTTGACACTGTCCGTGTTCTCAGAGTATTTTGCTTAATTCCAAAGCAACGAGTTTTCCACAGGAAGAGTACAGTAGATTGGGAGACCTCATGAGAAGGGAGCCATCAACACTGTAGACTGCTTGCGCCATGCCGTGGGAAGAGTGACACCGGTGGAACGTCCTCACAGGCAGTAACAGGGAAATGCTGCAAATTTTCAGTACATGATATGCCACATCCGGACAAGCTGCTTGTCCTTGAGTCTCAGAACTCCATCGAAGTGTATCGTGGTCGGAACACCTTGGCGAAAGGGATCCAGTTTGTACCGCGTTCCAGATGGTCTCGGTATCGCTGAAAGGTCGGCAGGGCAATGTCGTTGTCGTGATTGTATACTATAAGCCAATGCTTCAGTTTATTCTTCCGGAGACTCCAAGCAGGCATTTTTGACTTACACTCCTCTCGATATTCAATCCATTTCGCGACCATGTCATCAGGCGCGACAGCAGCCTTTTCGCCCAACGACGACGGTATAATTCTTCTCATCGGATCATCTTCCAGCAAATCAGGATTGTACCAGAAAGAGGCATACATGTGATTGTTGACTGTGCCATCATCGTTGTGTCTATATCGATCCAAGTATGGGCATAGCTGGTGGTCCTCGAACAGCTCCTGAGCAAGATCAAACAGATCGCCAAGACGGACGCCTTTCTCGTTTTCGATCCAGAGATGTTCTCTGCTGTCAGTAGGGTCTGCCATGGTGTCGCAGCATACAAGGTTCACACACATTCGCTTTGGTGGCGGGGAGCAGACAAACATCTGTCTGGCACGAGACCCAATTCGCTTCAAGCCCCTGACAATTGTGACATAGACGAACGGTTGTCCCACGGTGTTGTCTTTGAAGTCTTCTTCTTGAAGCTCGAGCATTTTCCCTCTCAAGGTACCAAGCGGCGCATGGTAGTATCCGTCATCAAATAACCTCAGTGACGTAGCACATTGCAGCAGGGGCGACTGAATAATATTATCCCGGAAGCACCTATTCACCTGCTGCGCCACGAGCAAGTCCAGGGGATCCAAGTATTGCTATATGTTTTCCAAGAGTTCCGGCACTTCGAAGACGTCCTGAGCGCGAGTTGATGGCTGTCTTTCTGCTGCGAAAGACCAATCTAGCTTCTGAAAGTGTTCTTGGAGGCCTTGGGCACAGGCCTGGAGACGAGAAATGGCTTGGTCCAGGCTCTTGGGGGAGACTTGGTTGCCGGTTGATATTGCGGTCAGTTCCGCCAGAACTTGATCGAGTGCTTGCTGATGGGAATACCCGGTTCGCGCATCGTGCCGACTGATCTTGAGATCTGCCATGCTGTGCGAATGGAGGAGGTTGTCCTTGATAGGGAGTGCGGGCCACGAAAGGCGTTTCGTCTAGATCAGGGGCCTTTTGACAGACGACATACGCCCGCCGTCCGTCTTCTGGTCACAGGCACTTGATCAAATGTCGTCGAGGATGTTGTTTCCAAGAGACGCGTTCGCGAACGCCTGAGGACCAAGAGCTCGGTATATTCTACCCCTGTCCGCCGTCTCGGCTCGGGCCTTGGCAGGGCAGTCAATGTCTCACTTGCATCTCACCTCTGCACATACACCTCTCTGCCTTCATACACCTCTCCAGTTGCACATACATTGGCTTCATATTGGAGTCATCTGTTTCTGTACGACTTCCATTCTCCTTACTGTCGGGAAGGCGGCCGGCGCTTGCGGCATTCTTACGTTGAAGATCTCCACGCGCCGCGTCACTCTCCTTGTTTCACGCTGCCGAGATCCATCCAAGCCTCTCTGTTCGTGATCGAAGCGCCTTGAGTGCCGCTCGAGTTCTCTCGTGTTTCTTTCTTTGTTCCACGATGAGGCTCTTGGAGTCCACCTTGGCGTCCTTGACGTTTTCCTCGCTGCTGATCTGAACCAGTTCACATGGGCTAGCTTTACGGTGATGCGTGGCCCGCGGTCTTGGTTCCTCCTCCCCATCCCTAGATTCCCTACCTGAACTACCCTTGCTGGCTTGCGTCGTACGCACATTCTCACTCCAGTCACTCCTTCACAGCCTCCATAGAAGAGATCTGGCAATCTCTGTCACACTCATTAATGACCTCGGCGGTTCCGCGTGTTGCAAACACCAAGACACTTCAAGAGATCAGCGACACACGTTCAAGACAGTCACACGACATCCTCACAACGTAAAAGCGACAATTCATCCAACTCGCCAAGTCTTTCGACGCTCAATCAATCAACCATCATGACCACAACCACATCAGGCACGCAAGACGACTCTTCCTTCTGGTCGAGCGACGACAACAGCGGAGACAGCTCGTCAAGCGGCATCCATTTCAACAAGACCGCCATCATATGGCTCACCGTCACATTAGTCGCAGTCACAATCGGCATCATCATCGCCTTCGTCGTACTCTGCGGAATGTGTCCATGCCGACGCAAGAAGCGCACTCAGCAGATCAAATACGACGATGACCGAGTCGTTCTACCAGCATGGAATCCAAGCCTTGAGCTGCAGAGCATGAAGGAGCCGAAAGGACTTTCGGGAATCTTCAGCAAGCGAATGTTGTCGCGGTCAGGGGCACACGATGTGGAGGAGATGTCGGCGGCGCAGACAGGACAGGATGGGCGATATCGACAATCGAGATTCGAGGCGTGGAAGAGCACAATGAGGTAGAGCGGCGGCGGTGTTGGAGAGGAGATCTTCTAACGACATGTGTTACAGCAATTTCAATAAATCAGCTGAATGTATATGGCATGATTGACAGTTCACGGCGGACTTAAATTGTCTGTTTCTTTGTCCTCGTTGTGATCCTGGCCGCTCCCCGCCATTCGCTCGCGGTGCCAAGCTTCGCAGGTGATCTCAAAGCGGCTGCAGCAGACGAGAAGTACCCCCTACATGCGAGCTACAGCCAGCGATTCTCGGACAGCTAAACCACTGCTATTGCACTTCACTTGCATCTGTGCTCATCCGCCCTTCACACGTGCAGCCGCTCCTTCATCATCCGACACCTTTGTTGCGTGCGTTGGGCGAGTGCGCGCTGCTTGCCGCTATTGTGCGCCGTTGAGACCGCTGTGACGTCTCTCGTGAACTGCCCGAAGCTTTGCAAGGTTCCATCCACCATCGACCACACCAGACTCTCCGACCACCAACTCGATCTTCACCGCCGCACATCCCGCCCATCGCCTCCCCGCTTCGATACATCCTCGACTCCACCACCTAACAACCTACCGACTCGACGTGACCGGAAACAGGCACGAGGGGTATCTACGTTGGCACGAGATAGCGAAGGCGCAGGCGGAGAAGAGACCGGACATTACCAATATCGACGGCAGTGACAATAGGAACGCTCGAGGAAGATGGTGGATGCTGGGGAAGGCGCAGCCCAGCCGACCTGGAAGTTCACACAGTAAGTACTGCGCTTTCTTATCTTTTCTGCCATCGGCATGTGCGCGGGCGGTCACTCCTCAGATCTCCGTTGGCGAGGCAGGACGAGGCAACGGCGTGAGGCTCCGATATACCTTGGCGGTGAAAAGGACATACGACGGCATTGCTAGCACAGCATGTTCGCGCGGATCTCTGGGTTATTGCCCGACCGAACCAACAAACAGAGGGAGGAGTCAGCACCGCCAGCCACCACGAAAGAGACCACGAATGGAGCTGTACCAGCCATCTCGGTCGTCGATTGCGCAGCTTCCACCGAATCCGATGATGACTGGCAGACCGAGCTAGCGCTGGACTCGTCACAGTTGACCTTGGACGAGGATGACCCTCAAGCCCGCGCCGATGCTAGGGACCTGGACCTCTCCTCAGGGACCATATGGCGCTGCACCCAAGCGATTACTCCCTCTTTGTACATACGTATGTTTCTGCAAGATGACTTGATTTTGCTGACTTGATCCCCTTCCAGATGCTTCGGTGATAAAGGCGACGTCGAAGACATCACAGAGGCAGACATAATATCAACTGTCGAATTCGATCAAACAGGTAACTACCTCGCAACCGGCGACAAGGGCGGCCGAGTAGTCCTTTTCGAGCGAAACGAGACGAAGAAGACCTGCGAATACAAGTTTCACACTGAGTTCCAGTCACACGAGCCCGAGTTCGACTATCTCAAATCGTTAGAGATTGAAGAGAAGATCAACAAGATCAAGTGGTGCCGGAGACAAAATGCCTCGCACTATTTGCTCTCGACAAATGACAAAACCATCAAGCTATGGAAAGTCTTCGAGAAGTCCCTGAAGGTGGTGGCAGAGAACAACCTCTCATCAGAGCTCACGCCAGCGGGCGCTGGTAATGCGAATGGTGGAGGGCCGGTGAGATATCCAAATCACCACTTCCGATCCGTGGCAGACCTCAAATTCCCACGCATGACACATCATGACACCGTGGTTGCGGCGGTCCCCCGCAGAGTGTATGCCAATGCACACGCATACCACATCAACAGCATTTCCGTCAACAGTGATGGAGAAACCTTCATCAGCTCAGATGACCTGCGGATAAACCTCTGGAATTTGAACATTCAAGACCAGAGCTTCAACATTGTGGACATCAAGCCTGCCAACATGGAGGAGCTCACGGAGGTCATCACAGCCGCCGAATTCCACCCCGTCAGCTGCAACTGGTTCATGTATGCGTCTAGCAAAGGTACTATCAAGCTGGCGGATATGCGACAGAGAGCGCTGTGTGATGAGCACGCGAAGCGTAAGTTTACATCCAGCAATTGACTTTGACATTGACTAACTTTGTCACAGAATTCGAGCAAGAAGAAGACCCATCATCCCGGTCATTCTTCTCTGAGATTATTAGCTCCATCTCAGACGTACGATTTTCACATGACGGCCGATACATCCTCTCCCGAGACTACCTCACTGTCAAGATCTGGGATGTCAACATGGAGCGACAGCCCGTCAAGACTATTCCCATCCACGAGCACCTCCGACCCAGACTTTGCGACACTTACGAGAACGACAGCATTTTCGACAAGTTCGAGGTCGTCTTTTCAGGAGACGCCAAGAATGTGATGACAGGGTCATATAACAACAACTTCATGATCTACCCCTCGGAAGAGGGCAAGGACACCGAGGTTGTTCTCCAAGCCGACAAGAGCGCTTTCAAGGCGAAGAAGGTCGGCATTCCTACACCTATGAACAGCGCTGGCGCCAAGGACGGTAAGAAGGGCAGCCGCGCGAACAGCCCGGCGGGAGGCGCACAGAGAATGCGCAAGGAGACGGATGCGGATCAGATCGACTTCAACAAGAAGATCTTGCACATGAGCTGGCACCCGCAGGAGGACAGCATCGCCATTGCGGCAACGAACAACGTGAGTATCTACAGCTGCAACGCCCAACCTGACTTCTTCGACGACGATGAAGGCGGCGAAGCTGACTAGACTTTACAGCTTTTCGTCTTCTCGGCGTTGTAGACTCGACCGGCGATGCGGACGTAACGAGAAACGAGGAGCGTTATGGGACACTGGCTGGCATGTGGGACTTCCTCGATTTTGAGCAGATCAGACTGGGCGCAAATTCGGCGAAGGCTTATAAGGTGAGTCGAGAAGAGACGATCCAGCGAGGAATTAGGAATGAGGCAGGCTCGGATCCTTTGGGCGGCGGTGCTTGGGAGGCGCATGGTCTGGTAATGCAAGACAGGCGCTCTCTCCCCATCATCGCTAGAGCGAAGGTCAAATCCGAAATGAAAGAGCTAGATTTTGTTTTCGACGTTTCGCCGGCTTGCAGCGATGGACGGGCTGGGAGGGTTCTTGGTATGAATACTGGTATGGATAGCAGTGATAAGGAAGGCAGCTGGAGAAATGTGAGACATGAGTGAACGGTCAGCTTTCAGCGCCAGTGAAGAGGAGCAAGGGCCGCGTTGCCTGAGCCTACTGATGAAATCGCAGACACGTTTCTGGAAGCGACACGTGCAAAACACTGTTTGATTCACATGCACGGCAAGAACGTGCGGGAAGCGGGCCGACGCATCGCATGTCTCGTCACCACAAATGCGGGCTGGTTTTTACCCTCCAGCTTTCTCCACCACTTCAATCACATCTTCGAACTGCGACTCAAAGCTGCTTAGCAGACACGCGAGTCTACAACTCCAGACCCAGCTCACACAGCTTTCGCACCACTCGAACTTCACGCTCAGCTAAGGAAAGATGGCGGCAAACACCGGAACCAACTTCCCGCAGGCTGCGCAACTCAGCGTTGGCCAACTTATTGAGATTGCCGATGCCGATGCTGATGCATCATCCAAGAACGCGGAGGAACGAGAATACAGAGCTGCCGACGCCAGACGGACAGAGCGAGCTCAGAAACGCTCAGCCGCACACCGAGGCGCTCTTCAGCAACAGCGCGAGCTATCGTGTACCATCAGGGAGCTGTCTCGGTTGCTTGAAGGCGGGACGAGCGATGCCGCTCAAATGAAAGACAGACTGAACAGCGCCATGGCAAGCTTGACTGCTCTAGAAGACCATCACAAGCTTATCATCAGCGGTGCGCACCTGGAGGCCTGCCCTCCACATGCCACAAATCTGGCGCAGAAGGTCTTTGACATTCCCGAGCTCCTGGAACTCATTCTTGCCCAGCTCCCTTTACGAGACCTGCTCAGAGTAATGGGTGTCAGCCACCAGTTCTACGCCGCCATCGAGACTTCAAAAATTATGCAACGCAAGCTGATGCTCGACGCTTCCACTGATGATGGCCAGTTTGCAGTGGGATTGCAAGACTCTTGTTTCTCGTGGGTGCTGCTCGGCAATTTAAGAGTCAGAATAACCTCCTCTGGCTTTCAAGACTACACTCGCACAGTCGAGAGCGACCCGAATGAGATCTCTATCGAGGCCCAATTCGGCCAGTACTCTCGGATTCCGTATCCAGCTTCGATAGGCTCGCGATGCCGCAAGATGCTTATCTGCCAGCAACCAGTCATCACCTCCATGACAGCCAAAACGGACTGCTGTGAACGCAGGTGGGGACTTCCGCGAAGAGCTCGGACTATTGGTTCCGCCAAGGATGCCACCGTCGTTAACGAGAAAGGACTCACCATTGGGGATCTCTACGATGCCGTCAAGAAGGTGCACGCCGCGCACGAGAATTGTCCTAATGCTGACGTATACGATCATGACGAGGTCACCGGTGAAGTGAAGTGCAATATCAGGTTTGTCGGGACGGTGAAGCTCAAGGATGGCGACAAGTCGGTGGAGATCAAGCGCAAGGGCGTTGAGAAGCAGGAGAAAGAGAAAGTCAAGAAGGACGCGCGGAGGAGGCTACTTGAGCTGTACATCGCTGCCAAGCAGCAAGGTGAGATTTTTCCTGGCCATGCGCTGTTCACTCGTACTGACATTATTATAGCACATGCAGCGCAGCAGCCGATTCCTTCTTTTCAGGAGTGGAAGGACTCTCAGACTGGTGGAGGAGTGTGGTAGCGGGCTGTCCCCAACTCAGCAGATATTAACAGCTGAAGGACATGCCTTGCTCGAAAACGTAGAAAGCCCTCTCTGAGCATGGTGAGACTTGGAAATTGGCTCTAGAGAGCGGTTTCAGGAGAGCGAGATAGCGGGAAATCGAAGTAAGAGAGGACTTTCCAAATCGCAGCCAAGTGACCCATTGCGGGACTCACTTCCATCCTTCAAATCATAGTTATTCACATGAGCGGGCCTGAAGTGAAATGCTGATGACATCGCAGCCACATGTGCCTAGATTACAGGCTCGCTCGTTTCCATCTGCTTCTCACTCACAACGACAACAACAACGACAATACAACGGACCCCCACGCCGCGCACGGGCGCACATCCACCACCAACTTGAAGTAAGGCTTCTCGATACCACGACCAGCGCAGAAAAGCTCCAACATGGCTGAGTGCGGAACACAAGAACCCGACGCCATCGACCGTCAACTCGATCTCGAGCGCAAGATCGCGCATCTTCTCGCCCTCAATCAGAGCGGTCCACTCGATCAGCATACTCTTGACCAAGAGCTGAGATCTATCCAGTCCGACGCTTTTGCCGTCACCAAGTTGATTGGCGAACAGCTCGACGAGACTATCTACAATCGAAGATGCCCGCCGCGTGCAGTAGGACTCGCGGCGAAGGTGTTTGGCATCCTGGAGATATTGGAGATGGTTTTGCTTGAGTTGCGGGTTAAGGATCTGATGAGCGTGCAGCAGGTCTGCCGAGCTTTCAAAGATGCTACTGAGGCTTCCGTTAAGGTCCGGGAGAAGATGTGCTTGACTAAAAGTCAGGATGGATTCTTCGGCCTACCATTCGAAAGACTCTACCGTGGGAGTTTGCCAGGTATTGCGGCAGACTTCAAATATCTCAGACCGGAGAGAGATTCCAAGCCGCATCGAATGAAGTTCGTGATCACGTTCACGGACACCAAGCTACGCATTGGCAGTCGATGGCGCACGATGAAGGTGTGCCAGCCAGGCGTGGGAAGGATGGATGTCTCCCTACCATGCTGCTGCGGATCCTTGAGCGATAGGCTGGATTATGACCATCGTATTGACATCATCGATGGCGAAGACGACAACATCACCCTCGGAGAACTATACGAAGCTGCGAAGAAGTACATGGCACACCACATAGCCTGCATTGAGGCTGAATGGCATCAACTCGATGACGATGGGTACGTGAAGAACCTGTCTGTCAGTTTTAAAGGCTGGGCAGATCTGAGGGCAGATGATCCAATTCTGCTTTATGAACAACAAAAACAGCGAGAGCTGGAATTGGCCGAAGAAGCGACTTTGCGGCGTCAGGCACGTCTCGAGCCTTACATAGGCGCCAGGTGGATCGGTAAGTCTTACGTACACTTAAATCGATGCCTTAGAGGTCACTGATAGGCAATAGCCGTGAATAGGGGCGAGGACATGCCCACATTGGCCGAGTTCGAAGCTAAGCGTGCCGCGATCGAGGAGAGCGAAGCTAGCAAGAAGCAGCGGGTAGATATGCTCGGTTGCTGATCACAGAGGCTGCTTTTCAGGCTACCAACTCCGTTGAGATGCTGGGTTTGCCACCAGAAAGCGATGCCATTAGAGCGGAGAGCCTCACCAAGTAGCTTTCTCCCCTGTTCGAGCGTGCATATGAATTTCTTGGCAACGGCAACGGGCCGGCCGTTAGTTTCAGCACTGTTCGTTCCCAGTAACCTCAGATCTCAATCCTCCGACCTGACTGACGCGCAGTTCAAACGCTCACAGCATCACGGCGCTACACTGCATTGCAGAATGGAGCGCAACAAAGAAGATCGCACGCGCGCCGCGCTCAACCACCAACTCGACCTCGAAGACAAAGTGGCTCAACTCCTCACGCTCGCCCGAGTCGGTCAAGTCGAACAGCGCGACCTCATCAGCCGGCTTGAATCCATCTCAGAAGACACTAAAGGTACGTCCGAATTTTTCAGCGATAACGTCAGTGCGACGTTCTATGGCGAGCGGCGAGCGGGACAGGCGCAAGACACGGCGCAGAGGGTTTTCGATATACCAGAACTGCTTGAGCATATACTCAGCTTTCTGCCGGCACTTGAGGTGTTGAAGGCGCAGACTATCAACAAGCAGTTTCGGGATGCGGTAGATGGGTCGGTAGAGCGGCAGCGTAAGCTGTTGCTGAAGACGCCAGAGAAGGTTGTGATGCTTGAGCCACCTTACGTCCTCGATATTGGAAGGCTGCCAGGACTGGGCATCGAAGGCTTTGGATGGCCACACTCCTACAACAAAGAGGGAATCCTCACTCGGCAAGTCGAATGTTTTCTCCGAATTAATCTGCACAAGTACAAGATCGGCACCCGCTGTCGTCAGATGCAGATCTTACATCCTGCGCCACATAGCATATGGATCAAAATGCCGTGCTGTGGAGAGTGGTTCAACTTCAAAGCCGACGGTCCATGCGCCTACGTCTCGAAAAATGCCTTTGGAAGTATCGGCTTCTTGATGGACTATGCAGCTGGCTTGATGGCAAAGCACAAGCTATGTCCTTACGCGGAACCTCAAAAGCATGACAAGTTCGGAAACGTCGTATTTGG
Organism: Pseudocercospora crystallina; assembly: GCA_003666085.1. NCBI lineage: Eukaryota > Fungi > Ascomycota > Dothideomycetes > Mycosphaerellales > Mycosphaerellaceae > Pseudocercospora > Pseudocercospora crystallina. The sequence goes on from QQNG01000238.1 coordinate 25,653, forward strand.
AAGTTTGAAGGTGGCTGCGTACGTTAAGATCGAAGACATTGATCCCAAGGCCATGGAAGAGAAGCAGCGCTCCGCTGATGAGATAGCCGAGAGGGCTCAAGAGGAGAGCTGGCTCAAGCATTTGCGAGGATATGTTGACGCAAAGCGGCGTGGTATGTGCTGTCCAGAACAACAAGCCTTGAATGAACAGCTGACAATATGCAGCGAATGATCACTCGCAGCCAATTCCGACGCTTGAGGAGTACGAGACATCGTTGCTCGAACAACGTGCAAGAGCAAGCTAGAGAAGATGCCAAGAAGGCAACGGATGCATGGCTGGCTTCGAACCCATCAGCGAATACCGAAGGATAGACGTCTCAGACACAATTGGTTCATGCGAGTTGAGGATTGAAGATGAATCGAGTACGGGTCGCAACGGGAGAGGATGATGGAGTTTACCAACGGAGAGAAGACATGGTTGGCTTCAAACCAAGTAACGAGTACCAAAGCATCGGGATCTCAGATACACTCGGCTGATTCAAATCGAGAGTTGGAGACCGATGAGACATGGAGCGCAAACGTAAATGATACTAGTCTCACCTTCACTCACCTGGCTCCGAAACGCGTCAGCAGTTTGCTATCCCAGCTCCAAGCGCCGTCGTTCTAAGATCTTGCAGGGCCACGTCTTTCCACTTGCATCGTCCAAACTGCAGTTACCCACATAGTCCACGTGGATGGGCAACAACCTCATCGTTTCAAAGCCTGCAGAGCACTTCTGCTGTAACAAAATTATGGCTAGAATACCCTCCGTCCACAGCCCATTGTTTCACATCGCTGCCTGGCTTTCCCTCGAGTTTCCTGATGTTCACCGGATAGCTTGCATCCTGGGCGCTTGTCAATGCAATAGTGGAGAACGATCTCGTCTCAAAGCTCCGATCTCATCTTTTCTATCGAGTCCGTCCCTCTCAGATCTTGTGGCGTTTCTGCCTTGCTGCCTTCCAGAGCTTGCATGTGAATGTCTTGGCGGCAAACGCAGCCCGTGAACTCTAAATCTGGCCGTCTCTCGCGCCCCTCTTCACTTGCTCGACCACATTCAAACACACAGCCAACAACAAAACGGTCAACGACATTTTCTTGTCACAGCGCACGACAACACGGACGACCAGTGGGGGAGAGGCAATCCTCAGCGAAACATGTGGGATCTTGGCGCCGACGGCAAGCGCCAGCTGCTGGAGCACCAGCAGACGCAGGAGCAGCAGATCGCGGAGCTTCTTCTACTGGTCAAGGGCGGCAGTCTGGCTCAATCTGAATTGATCAGTCGACTCGAGCAGTTGCAAACCGGCGTCACGAGTAACGGAGACCAGCTGTCCAAAGTCGTGCAGCCGATCTTCTACAACGAGCGCACGCCATCATCAAAAGCACAGAAAGTCTTCGACATTCCGGAGCTGTTGGAAGCCATCTTGTTGCAATGTGACACACGCACATTATTTCGAGCGCAGCAGGTCAATAGGACATTCTTCCATGCGATCGAGTCCTCCACTGCGCTCAAGCGGCAGATGTTTCTTGAGCCAACAGTTGATAGGAAAGAGTTGAGAACACCTTTCACCCCAGTCCCTGGATGGAGCCCGTGGACACGGTGCCGCACCTCAGAGTTCGTTGGAATTTGCTGCGAGTTGAGTGAAAACATGTGAGAAGACAGTATCATCGACGGGACCGACATTGGAGTTGCTCTCAACGGCGAGTACACCAAGAAAAAGGTGGTGGTTGGTGCGCGGTGTCGTAGAATGCTCATATGCGATCCGCCTATCCAGAAATTGGATATCACAACATCTTGCTGTTGTGCAGTCTCTCAAGTGTCTCAAGACAAAGAGCAAGGAGGCATCACAGTTGGCCTTGTCTTCGATGCGATTGATCTCATCCGTGCAGAGCATAAGTTCTATTTAAGGACTGGGCCGTGGGACCATGACGACGACGGATGCGTCAGACCGCAATTCGATATTCGAGGCCGCATGACTGTTCCCGCCAATCACTCATATGTGGTTGCTAGATCACGAGAGCTGAAGGAGGCCAAAGCAGCGCAGGAAGAGGCTATCGGGGAGGGATTCAAGAAGCTCCAGCAGATGGAGTCGTATCTGATAGCCAAACAAGCTGGTGAGTGTGATGTTTATGTCGGTGATGCTATAAGCTGATGAATCTTAGCGCACGCAGACGGCCTACCAATGCCAAATCTCCAGGAGTTTTTGGAGCAAAATTCGACCGCAGCCGCAGAACATTGTAACTGAAGTCGGGAGCGGTGTATCATGAGGGTACGAGCCGGCATGGGAGTACGCTGGGAGAAGCAGCAGGACCACTGGATGATTAAGCGCGGTATTTTCCAGACCTGAACTCCGAAGAATTGACCTAGCTGTTCGATCAAGTCGAGTGATGATGAATTTCAGTTCAAAGTTGTTTTGGTACTCGCCGTTGTCACTTCACTTCTGACGGTTGCTTCACTCTTCATCTTCCTCCATCCACGTGCCACGTAACATCTGCTGTTGTCACGTACACCAGGAGTCTGAGATTACGAACCAGGTTACTTCTCACCTTTCAACATTGCACCACACGCCAGCCCACCAAGATGACAATGCCGCTCGAGCTCGAGCTCGACCCCGACGAGATCCGTTCAGCGCTTGACAGCCAGTTCAAGCTGGAAGATTCCACTGACCAGCTGGCGCAGCTCGTCCAACGAGGCGGAAGCGTCAACGTCGATGCGCTCAGATCAATCCTTGCCGATCTTCAGTCCGGCGTCAGTAGCCACAAGCAGAGGTTCAGGGACCATTTGCCACCTATCTTCTACAATGAGCGCACCACGCGGAACACTGCAGCGGTCATGCAGCGGACCTTCGACATTCCGGAGCTGCTGGAGATGATACTCGAGAACGTCAACTTTGATGACCTGATGGCGGCGCGCCTTGTGAACCGGCAGTTCAACGAGAACATTCAAGGGTCCACTAAGCTGCAGCAGTACCTAGGGCTGAAGGCAAATAAGGACTGCTTCTTCAGCACCCCCTTGAATCACTTTCATGATCATCGGTATGAGCTCGTGGGCGCTGAAATGCTCCCTGAACCGCACGGAAACTGGTACGGCTTGCCAATCGCGATTGACCAAGTCGAGTTCTGCATCAGCATTGGGCCAGGCACCGTGAACATGGGTACTCAATATCGCCAGACGCTGGTCTGTCAGCCTCCAATCTATGAGATGGAAGGCCACGTTTCTTGCTGCGGTGACATCGATGGTCTGCAGCGCTACGTGGACCAGCCCTGGGCAGAAGATGATGCTGAAGATGAACGCCCTCGATTGCCAGCGGCACACACCAAGATCACGAACGAAAAGGGAATCACACTCGGACAGGTGTATGATGCAATGCAGAAGCTTCTCGAGGACCACGGCGCGTGCCCCATGGAAGACTCCTCAGATGGAAACTCGGAGAACGAAAGCGATGTGGACTCGGAAGACGATGGTGGCGCCGTAGACGCTGCGAAGGTGGGCAGTTCGAATTGGGTTGCGTTCCACGCCACGATCAAGCTTCCGCCAGAAGATCCCATCATCAAGGAGAGGCGGTTTGAAGGGCTTGAGTACTGCCGCCGTGAGAAAAGTTGCGGAGGTCTTTCCGACCCTTTCAGGTGGGCAAGAGCCTTTGACAAGCGTCATCCAGGGTATTCCGAGGCTGTGAAGGCCGGTATATTTCACCTACTCACTCCCTTCATCAGCCTGTGCTAACATGAAGTAGCTCACGACGCAGGCCAGCCGCTCACGACACGATGGGAATTCAAGAAGTCTCTCGAACAGAACGAAGAGTGATGATCAAGAGGCGTCGAACGAAGCATCCAAGAACCTTTTGAGATGGCATCGATAATTGATGATGGAATCGAAGGCATCGCGAGAGGCCCAGAAAAGGTACCAGAAAGCCACACTTGGTGAGGAAGGTGAGGTTTCGTAGCCCAGTATACCAGGAGGACTCTCAACCTTGAGTGTTCCGCATGGCACACCATTAAAGTAGCCTCGAGTGAATATCAAAAGTTATGAGTGAATGAAGTGAGCATTCTTCACATCTTGCCTCCAACACCTCCCCCTCAAAATTCCATCTCTTCCATTTCCTTCTCTTCCAGACCAAACACCTCCAGCCTCCCTCCCCCCCCCTCGCCACCACCACCGAAATGTCTCCACCCACCCCCTCCCACTTCCTCGCCCTCCCCGGAGAAATCCGCAACCAAATCTACTCTCTCATCTTCGCCTCCATCAACCAACGCATCCGCCTCCCCCTCAACCGCCCCCGCCGCAACCAAATCGCCCAGAAACTCAAACCCCGATCAAAACGGCTCCCACACCTCGCTCTCCTCGCAACATGCCGCCAGATCCGATACGAGGCGTTCGAGTACGTGCATGGCGAGGTGAGGGCGGAGTTATTTCTTCACTCGGGGAAGCATAGGTTTATTGATTACGCGAGTATGAGGAGGAATATCGAGAGGACGATGGGTGTTTTGGGGGAGGATTTGGTGTTTGTGAGACATCTTGATGTTGTGGGGGGTTGTGGGTTGAGGAGGATGATGTTGTTTTGGGCGTTGTGTGAGAGGCCGTTTGCGGGGCTTAGGATGGTTGGTGAGTATCGGGGTGGCGAAGAGATATCCGCTGGTATCACGGTCCATGAGGATAGAGAGACTGACGTGTTTCCAGACTCGACCGATAAATGCGTCAAGCAGCGGATGTTGATCGGCGCGACGTATAAGAAGCTCTGCGACCGGCTGTGCAATGTCAAGATAATCACCGTTTGCGCCGGCGACATGCACGGTGTGCTGTCAAATTTGCCTCTTTCTCCCCGAGTGTGGCACCAGATCCTTTTCTGTGGTGTCTTGCCGACCACCTCGGAGCGCATTATTCTACGCACGGCGTTTCCGGCATTGGAAGAGATTCGTATCGTAACGAAGGTGGAGGACATGCATCGCAGTGGCGATGAGAGTGTCGCCGCGAGGTTTCGGCCTAGAGCGACGAGCGGGCAGTGGATTGCTGTGAGCAGTGGCGAGGCAGTTCCGACACTGGCTTGAGGAGATGGCTCGTCAAAGAAGAGCGAATTGAATGGAAGGAGCACGGTAGTCTCTTTCTCCAGGATGCCTCTTAACTTTCCTGTCAGTCATAGAAGAATGCAGAGAGACAATACCAGGCATTCCATGGACTGCAGGAGCAAAACGAAACCTCACACCACCGGAGTGAGTTGCAAGGTCAAGGCCACCGCTGTACGGTTTCACTATGTTCTGCTCGCCATGTGGCTTACATTGTGGAGGGAAAAGTCTTGCAGCTTCTGTACCCTCACTCTTTGCGCTGGCTAGAGCTTGGCGGTGGGAGGAGGAGCAATCGATCTATTGACGATACGGAGGGTTTACGGAGTCGTTGTAAGGATGAGTGGATTCAGCTCATTGAACGCCATCGATAAAATCAAGTTTGCCGTGTATCGTGGTTTCTCTTCGGGCCTGATGGTTTTGTCGAGCTGGGTCTTGGCTTCCTTGGCATGGAAATGTCGAGATTGCAAGTGAAGTCGCGGTGCGCTTCGTGCTTGCTTCCTCCATTCATCTGCAAAGGATTCTGCCGCACCTGTCCAAGATCTGTCGATACGATTCAAGTCTTTGCGGCAATGTCGCTCCGCTGGATAGTATTGAACGTCTCAGGAAGGAACATGGTGTACTGTGCATGAATGCGCAGGAAAGTCTGCCTCGTAGCAAAACGCAAATTGCGACCGACGGTGTGCTTGAAGTGCACAGCGAGACAACGAGACAGCGAGGATGCCGCTCGACGAGAGAAAGGGGTTTGACATCTGGACATGGTCTGCCTGTTTCGAAACATATCAATCGACATGTCTTATGAGGCCAGAGTCAGCATGTTGCGCTTGTTGATCTCTCGAATCCGCTGTGCTGCGAGCGGAAGTGATAAAGTGAGCTTCACTGAGCAAAAGTGTTGCGCAATCCATATTCAGGAGTTCAAATGCAACTTCCGTCTCTCACACTCCTTCCGATGCAGCACAACGTGCCCTTCACTATTGCATGAAGACGCTCATGATCGTTTTCTTGTCGCCGTTATAGTTGCCACTCAGTGACCCGATGCAACAACTACGGATTGTGAGGCCTGTCGCCGGTGGCAAAGTGAAGTCCTTCTCCCAAAGCGAAGACCTTGCTCGCAACTGCCCTGTCACAGATCGAACGGCTGGCGGGCACGCAAGGCATGGCAGTCTACCTCCTCCGATGTGGTTACATCGCAACGACCTAAATCGCGCGCATACAACAACAGCAGCGTGCGCGTATCCATGCAGGGTCGTAGCAAAACGATAAGCACAAATAAAGGTGCAAGTGCGTTAAGCCGTTGAAGAAGCCGTTTTTCCAAACGTGAAGCAAATGAAAAACCACCGAGCTCCCAGCCTTAGCTGTGACCAAACGCACTTGCAACTGCTTCCGCGGCCTGACAATCGACGTGTGCCCTTAGATTGCAGCCAGCTCAGCCTGGGTCCGGCACTCGACCATACGCATTTACGATGGCTCGGCGCGATAGACGGCTGCACACGACCACGCGCGGGCACTGTGCTGAGCAGGCGGTAGCTCACGACAATGTCCAGTGAGGGTGGCACGCGCCGTGGCCTTTGCTAGCCGTGAAATGTCAAGAAACAGCGGCAGTCGTGTTTACAGCATGACAGCGACAGCGACGTGCGTGCTCGTCTTTTGGTAGCGACAGCTAGCTTTGCATGCAAGCATCCAACAACTGAAAGCGCAGCCATGCGACGGTGCCAAGCATACCATCGACATGGCGGCGGCTACACGAAGATGTACAGCGCAAGACGCGACTGTGTTTGTACGTGAAGCTTAACCCAAAGTACAAACAAAACGAACCCTCGCACAAGTGCGAGGTAAGGCCACTCCGATGTGCAATGGAGTTTCACTTAGAACGAACCCCGCAACCATACGCTTTACGCGATTATCGGTGAATGAGGGAAGCAAGTCTGTATGACAGAGCTTGGCTTTAGCAGGTTTCGCCGCTCAAAGACATCGAGACACCAGCGTGGGCTTCTTGGCGGAGGGACAACTACTACTAGGCGGCAGGCTTCAGTGAACGGAGTCTCGCCCAATACAGTCATCGCCAATTGTGGGGCTACTGCTGTTGTTGGGGTCATGGAACATCCTCTTCCATCCTGGGCTCCGCCGTTCGCTTGTTGTTCCCGTGGTCTCTAATTCGATGAGGGCTACTGACTACATGCCCGAGGGAGAATTTCTTGCGCTTTTGTAGTCTACACTGCTGTCGAGAAGCTTGTGGCAGCTTGGGCGAATGATGCTGTCTGGAGTGGGTTTCGTTTCCCAATGGCAATGGAGAGTAAGCAGCTCCAGCAGCTGGATGCGGTGTTTGTATCCTGTGAGCTTTGTTTCGAGCGAAGCTCGGTGCTTGGAATAAGACGCAGAGCAGAGCAGAGCCAGGCGTCGTTGATCGTGGGTTCGATTCTCTCAGTTCTCTTGCTTTTTGAGCGAGCTTTGAGCAAAAATCGTTTGCTTATGCCGCCAACAATTCCAGGAGAGGCAGGCGCCATTGAGCGAAGTGGTCCAAGAGGTGACGCTACGAATACTGTTCCGGCAACAGCTACGCACATCACCCTGCTGCTCACACCCTCATTTATTACCGGTGTCTCCCACTCCGCCGATGTCTTGCGAGTGGGCAAATGTGACCAAAAAAGTTGTTTGCTGACTGCGAGGTGGCTTACGTGCCTTCCTCGCGAGTGCTCAAGCGACGTGTGCATCGTAAACCTCACAACAGAAGGAGAACGTTCTCCTAGGTGATGCTGCTACTTGTATATCTTTCCGCTCGGCCAGATCGGTCGCAATTCTGTGCAACATCTTCATCGAGGGGACTATAATGCCTCAGGCATCATTCCGCTTGCGAGGCAAACAGCAAGAGCAGCTCCTGATTTCCCTCCGGTCGCAATTTGCTCTTCCCAAAGGAGAGTGACCTGATTGTTCTCTTAGCCTTCTGTCCACCTAATCTCAAACTCGTTGCCATCTCTTCTCCACACCGAGGGTGTCCTCTTCAAATCCTTCTTCACCGCAAACTGCGCCAGCTTATCCAGTCTCTTCCTCGTCGCAGGACTTTCAACTCCTGTCAATCGCGCATCCCAGATTGCGGCCTCTTCCAAGTACATCAGCACGCCCTCACGTCCCGTCTCTTTCTTCTGGAGCAGCAGCATCTTGGCATGCAACATAGCCAATCCATCGAGCAGGTCCGGGCATGCAGGGTAAAGAGTCGGATCATTGGCGTTGTGCGCCATGAGCTTGGTTCCAACGTTCACGAGATCTCTGATGCTTTTCAAATTCGCCCGATCCGAATGCATGATGAGTGTCATTTGCGCGGTGAAGTCGTTCATGGCCTTCCCCTCTCGCTCTGCCTCAATATGCCCCGGCAGCGACAGGTCACACACCTGACACTCGCATGTGAAACCCCATTTCTTCGAGCTGGCCTGTCGCTCAGCCCTTGGTGACAAGATGCTGAAGTACGCAATCAGGACCTCCTCACCAGCCTGCAGATTGCGCAGTGCATGAATCACCATCCGCCCTCGCAAGTCCGAAGCGCACGGCGGATAAAAGCACACATGAGCATTCGGCGCACATGAATGATTGATCCTCGAGACATTCAAGAACAGAGCACGATGCGTCCTCCCTTTTCCATCACCCATATCGACACTGAAAGCATTGTTCTGCATGACATGTCCAACTTGAATCCTCCGCGGGATATCTGCCGGATCTACACCACGCTGTACAAGCCTATCAAAAAGCACAGCGTCACGCTCAGGATCATCACGATACGTGAGCGCGAGGAATTGCTCTTGCTTATCTTCAGGCAATGTGAGAAACTGATCGTACAGTTGAGGCAGGTCATCACTGGGCTTCATCACTATCGCAGGCGCATCGGTCAGGATTTCTGAGAATGCGGATATACTACGAGCTGTGAAGAGACCTAGACCGCGCCCTGGACCTGATGATCGTGCTTCTACGGCTGGCATGCCCATCAGCAGGGCGGCTGCTACGGGTCGGGCGGATAGCCAGTTTCTGGCGGCGAAAGACTGGCATCGGAGCGTCATGTCTGGAAGGTCGGCAGGATGACCGGTCTTCAGGGCCCGAACGTCTACGCTCTAATGGTCTCCAGTGGCGTCGTTCCAGCTTGATGCCCAAGGCTCAAAGCATCTTGCCAAGCTTCTCTGCAGCTCTCAGCCCACCGCAAGCCAAAATCATACAGTGAGGCTCGCACAGCGCGCCTTAGTGCTCTTAAAGCTTTTGGGATTCGTACACCAGCGAATCCAGGTGTCTCTTGATCCTGTTGGTGGCTTCGCTCAGATGAGCAGGTCGACTTTTCGTCCGCTCTCGATTCCTATCTCGCCTTCTCCCTGGCCAGACCGCCGGATGATGGTGGTTACGAATTCGATTCTTGCGGTTCTTTCTTCCGACGCCCTCACCCCAGAAATTCTTCCAGTAACGAACAGCAGTCCTCCCACGTGCTAAATCTGATATCAGATCTGTCCCGTCAAGACGCGTGGACAGGTGAAGTCAAGCTGCGTCAAAATCGCCGGAGAAATCCTTCCGCAGACAAGCTTTGCCAAGCATCGCATCGCATCGCGTGCAAAGCTTGGTTTTGTGCCTGTCGCGTGCTCTCTTCGAACGACTGGAGATGGTGCCATCTTGACTTCATCATCGCGGAGATCTTGTCGAGATGAATGACAGCGATGCGGCACCTCTAAGCTCTCGAATAAGGCCACTGGGGTAGTACAATGACCTCCCACGCAGGCATGACGGCTTCTCCGAGAGATCGGATACGGATGCCGAAGCGTCCAACGATGTGCTTGCAGTGTGGTTGCACGCCGCACTAGCACTTATGAGGGCTGCCGGCCTGCCCTCGCCTCGCTTCACGAGCAACAGCGTGTGATCTAGGCTGGAGCTGCTCGAAGCCGTAAGAGGAGGATGCCCCGACCTGCTTTAGCTCCAACATCTGCTGCAGGGAAGAGATGTGCATTGAAGGTGCTGAGATAGTAGGTGTACAACCGAGACTGGACGACTGATAAGAGCAGAGTGTCTCCATCTTCCCTTCCCAGCCTCAGCCCTTCTCTCTACACCTCACGTCAAAGTCAGAGCGACACGATACGATGACCGACAAGCACCCACCCACAAAGTCGATCGACGCTCCATCCTCCGAGCACTCCCCAGACCAAGCCATCGCTGAGATCCCACCTCTCGAGAAGCCACAAAAGTCGCGATGGCAGCGCTCCTGGCCCGTCATCGCCTGTGGTGCCGGTCTCTTCTCTGACGGCTACCTTCAATCCGTCATTGGACCCGTCAATACTTGTTTCAAGACTATCTACGGAGCACAATACACCGGCAGCACGGCATCACAGAATGTCACGTCGATTGCGTTCGCAGGGACGGTTGTTGGACAGCTGGTCTTTGGATACACTGCTGATCACTATTCGAGAAAGTGGTCGCTTTTGATCTCGACGATCATACTGTTCGTGTTTGCGGCGCTTGGGGCTGGGTCATATGGTGCTGGCGGGAGCGTGCAGGGGTTGTTTGCTGCATTGACGGCGTATCGGTTTTTGTTGGGTATCGGCATTGGGTGAGCATGTCTTCTGTTCTTGCAATTGCCATTGACTAACGCTTCAACAAGTGGCGAGTACCCAGCTGGATCTGTCGGCGCCGCTGAGTCGACAGGCGAGCTCAAGGCCGGTCATCGAAATCGATGGTTCTGTCTGTTCACCAACACCCAGATCGACTTCGGTTTCGTGGTTGGTACATTGGTCCCTATGGTCATCACTCGCATCGCACCGAACAATCTCGGCCTTGTCTGGCGCCTGTCTCTTGGTCTGGGTGTCATCCCACCGCTCAGTCTGCTCTACCTTCGAATCAAGCTCAAGGAGCCAGAGTCCTTCTCTCGGGAGAGTTTCAGGCAGGTGCGCATACCGTATCTACTAGCGCTCAAGTTCTATGGTCCCCGGCTTCTTCTCGTCTGCGGTATCTGGTTCATCTACGACTTTCTCACCTACCCCTTCTCCATCTACTCCTCGGCCTGGATCCAAGTCATCGAACCCAACGCAGCTCTCTGGCAAACCTTCGGTTGGTCCGCACTCGTCAATTTCTTCTACCTACCCGGTGCGATTCTCGGTTCTTTCACTAGTGACTGGATGGGTCCGCGTCGCGCTCTCATGACCTTCGTCATTGCACAAGGCTGCTTGGGCTTCATCATGTCAGGGTGTTACGCTTACCTCAAAGAACCGCAAAACATCGCCGGCTTCGTCGTCGTCTACGGCATTTTCCTCGCCCTGGGTGAGATGGGTCCGGGCGATAACATCGGTCTCGTCGCATCCAAGACTTCAGCGACGGGCATTCGTGGTCAATACTACGCCATTGCAGCAGCATGTGGCAAAATCGGCGCTTTCATTGGAGGATACATCTTCCCCTACATCGAGGACGCCGGTGGATCGAGTGTGGTCAAGCAGGGGCAGTATCCATTCTATGTGGCGAGTAGTTTGTGTTTCTTGAGCGCGTTTTTGGTTTGGTGTCTGCCGACTATCGATCAGGATACGATTGAGAAGGAGGATGAGAGGTTTAGGGAGTATCTCGAGCAGCAGGGTTTTGATACGACAAAGATGGGGAATGGGGAATGGAGGGAGAGGAGGGCGAGTATTGCGGCATCCGTGAAGCCTGAGCAGGAGAAGAAGGGTGATGGTGAAGTGAGGTAGATGGTGGGAATGATGAACGGCCACTTCGCGACATCACAGACCTCTCGCTTTCATCATTGCTGATACGCATGGCACAGACTCTCTCGGTGACGCTGAAGCATTGTGAATATCCATGGACAGCCCTCATGATGGATTGACTAACAACAGACATCATGCCCAGTATTCGACAGAGGAGGCCCGCCTTCACCGACGCCTCAACCAAGATGCAATACAGCGTTCTTCAGCACAAAACAAGAGACCCCAAAGGCTTGTATCTTCCTCTCGAACATCGACCACACAACACATCAAACACACAACCGCAACCAACCACTAACCCAATCCCAATCCCAACCCAACCCAACCCAACCAACCCACTAACCCAACCAACCCCAATCAGCTCGTCCAACAAACCCCAACCCCTCTCTTACCATCACGATGCCCCAATACGAACGCTCCCGCAAGTACACCGTGGAAGACTACAACCCCATGAGAGCCGGCTACAACACGGACAACAACCCGCATGCCGGCCAGCGCATGGCGACGAATCTGTGGCTGAGCCAGGGACGGCAGGCGGATACTTGGAATGGGAATCAGGGGATGAGGTATAATGGTCAGATGTGGTTGGCTGGGATGCCGAGGGAGAAGTGAGGGAGGAGGGAGATGGGGGAGGAGGGGGGAGGAGTATGGTTTACTGTAGCTTAGCTTTAGCTTAGGCGTTTGGGTGAAATTTGATTTCAGGTTATGATCTTGAGTTGCCTTTATTTGAGTTGTTTTGACCATGTAAGTATGTCTGAAGACATATGCTTGTTTCCTTGAGCTCTCACTGCGATCAATATTTCAATTCAGGTCGTTCATGTTGAATGAGTGTGCTTCACTTCCAGTTTCCCCGTTATTGGTGTCAGTCTCCCATATCCCGAGCCGATGTTGCAGGTCGATGAGCTCTCACTCTTCGTTCTGTGGACCATCGTCGCCTTCGTCGTTCTGGTCATCACCCTCGTCTTCACGGTCTCCGTTGTTACCACCTCTGTTGCCTGCGTTGCCGCCATTGTTGCCACCATTACCCGGACGACCACCGCCCTGGCCACTGTTGCCACTACCTCCGTTTCCAGATCTCCCGCAGGGGATAGCAAGTCCACTACACTGTCGGCTTCCATCAGTGAACAAGTTCAATTCTGTGTCCCTTCGGGTACTGCTGGAGCTGCTATCCCTACTGCGACCCGGCCAGTTGTTTCTTGCTACGGTATTTGGGGGCCTCCCTAAGTTCAATCGCTGGACAAGCCTGGACCGAGAGAAGGACTGGCAGGTAATGTTCTCAGCCAACGAGACCAGAGCGCTGTATTGGCATCTATTCAAAGCGACGTCGTCGTTGATGGCGTTGTTCACACAAGTTTTGCTAGACTGCGTAGTTCGTCAGCAAGTGGTCGACGTCAGCATTGAGAGGAATATTACCCGCAAATCGTTCTGCAGCAAGCTCTTGGCACGCTCCGGCGTGATGGGGATGTTGAAGTTTTCGCCGCGGCAATCTCGCTGAAGACAGACGTGTCCGTAACCGATGCAGCGACGATTGTTGCCGATGCCGTTCCCACTTCCGCTTCCACTGGGAGTGGACCTGGGACAGTCTCTGGGCCTAGCCGAGAAGCCTCTGCCGTCCTTGATTATGTCGAGGCCGCGAGTGGTGATGTTTGGCGGGCAGGTGTTTTGGCGGCTGCCCTGACGCTCGAGAATAATGGCAACATCCTCGCTTGCACCCGGAGCTCCCAAGACCTGAGAGGTAATGAGCAAGAATGGGAGCAGGGCTTTGATGAAAGTCTGCATGGTTGGAGCTGAGAGCAGGTTTGTATTCCTGAGCTCGATTGTTGAAGATGCTAGTGAGATCAGTGTATGAGGGATATGCATGCTATCTTTATAGCCTGCTGTTTTTGCACATCATCCAGAGGCGGATGCTGTCGATCTTGCTTCCATCGCCACCAAAAGCCGTGCCACTCGATATTGGAATTGCTTCATGGTTTGGCGTTCTGCTGAGCGATGAATTCGCCTCCGACAGTCTTACATCCTTCGCTTATTGAGGTCGCACTGTGCGAGTCTCGGTCGATTTACGAGCTGATGTCTGCTAGAAGACAGGCCTGGCTCATACATCAGTACTGTATGCTCAGCAGATGTCAGCGCTACGTAGCGTGCCTCTGTAAGACAGTGGGCTTGCCAAGCTGGCTTCGAAGATCCTCGCCAAGGCATACTAATTTGTGTTTCTTTGTCCTTAAGAAGCGATATGTGACCTCGAAACGGCAAGCGACACAGATTTCAAACACGCTATGGGAAGAATGATTCTCGAAGTGGACGGCGCTCGTATTTCGACCAGACCGTAGCATCGACTGTCAGGCCACTAGATCCATTGGAGAGTATCTCTAGTGGTGGCAAAGTCCAGGCTTGGGAGCAGAGTCATCTTTCACAACATAGTGTGTTTGCCGTTCAAGGAAGGCACTGCTCCATCTACGACGCCAGAAGCGCAAGTCTCTGAAGATGCCATAGACGCACCATCGCTAATGGAAGCCTATGCCCTAACTTATGCAAGCCACCGTGAACAATCGTCTTGCGAATTGCTTCTAGGTAAAGAGTGATTGCGGAAGGCCTTCGGCACACCAGCGTTCCAACTTGTACTTTGGCCAAGATCATGGAACGGATTGACATTGTGGCCGTCCAGGAGCCGACGGTTTGAGTCTGAGGGAGTGGGATACGTCCATTATCGCCCTCAAGGCCTGGCTAGATCTCTCCTCTGGTGCGTGGGGGTGTCTCCTGAGATTGATGCTTCTGGAAGGACATCCCGACGGTATCTGACCCAGTAAACCCGCTACGTAATGTCGAGAGAGCGTTCAAGACGCCGTGGTCGGGAGTATCATCCATGATTGTTGATCTTCTAGCATGTGAGGTTGAACGTCAATGAGTGATGATGCTGCAATTCGCAACGAGAATGGATGTGAAGAGGAGAGAGGATGATTCAGGTGAGGTCGTCGGCGGCGGATTGCCGGCTCCTCCGCACTCGGCGACAGACCCCTCAAGACCCCTGTCAATTTAGACTTCAGCCTCCACAATTACCATTCGAGGAAGCGACAGTGAGCAGAGCTCCTTCGACATCTTCTTCCAAACAACAATTGTTTCGAGGTTGACCCTCGCCATTGGAAACGCGCCTCCACCACCCCCATCTCCGCTCCACCGCGCATCTCCTCGGTATTCAATTCCACGCCGCGCTCAATTCCTAAACTTGCATCTTCGAGTCGAAATACCCACGCGACCAGTCACTCATACCCGCCGTCACGATGTCGACCGATAAGCCTCTCCCATTCATCTACCAATTCGCCGCCGGTGCGGTGGCCGGTGTCTCCGAGATTCTGGTCATGTACCCGCTCGATGTGGTCAAGACAAGAGTGTAGGCATGCTACACGTCGAGAGCGTATGGACAAGCTTAACCGTGATGGTGTAGGCAAATCCAGGGCAAAGTACCTGTCCCAGGTCAGGACTTCTACACTGGCATGGGCGACTGCTTCAAGAAAATTGTTGCGAACGAAGGGTGGGATACACACATATTGGACAGTTGACGATCGCGTGGACTGACAGTGAATAGCTTCTCTCGACTCTACCGCGGCATCTCAGCTCCCATTCTCATGGAGGCGCCAAAGCGCGCGACCAAGTTCGCCGCGAACGATGAGTGGGGTAAGGTATACCGAAATTTCTTTGGCGTTACCAAGATGAACCAGTCCCTCTCCATCCTTACTGGAGCGTCCGCCGGAGCGACCGAGTCGTTCGTTGTTGTGCCATTCGAGCTTGTCAAGATCCGGTTGCAAGATCGAGCTCAGGCTGCCAAGTACAATGGCATGATTGACTGCGTCACCAAGATCATTCGTCAGGAGGGTATCTTGACCCTCTACCAAGGTCTTGAGTCCACTGCCTGGAGACACATTCTTTGGAACAGCGGCTACTTTGGCTGCATCTTCCAGGTCCGCGCGCTCCTACCACCGAATCCGACAAAGGACAAGTCTCTGCAGATGCGAAACGATCTGATTTCTGGAACGGTTGGTGGTACTGTCGGCACCATCCTCAACACTCCTATGGACGTGGTGAAGAGCAGAATACAGAACAGCCCTAAGGTCGCAGGTGGTGTGCGCAAGTACAACTGGGCATGGCCGTCTCTCGGGACGATCATGAGGGAGGAGGGCTTCGGCGCTCTGTACAAGGGTTTCCTGCCCAAAGTACTGCGTCTGGGACCTGGAGGTGGTATCTTGCTGGTCGTCTTCACTGGTGTGATGGACTTCTTCAGGCAAATGTAAGTGATGTCAGCTCATGAACGTCTTAAACAGCATAAGTTAACATTTAACAGGCGGGGCGAGGCGTAGATACCCTTGAGTGACGAAAGTTCAGCAGCTTCAAGTGTACATGGTAGAGCACGCATGCGCATTCAGCGAGGAGTTCCGCTAGATTGAGACCCGATAGATCTCTCGCGTACTACGTTCCTACGAGCAATTACGTAGTCAAAGCATTCTCGAGCATGTTCTTTCCCTTTCAATTTTGGTATCAGTGAAGTCGAAATGCTCCCTCAATCAAATAGGCCGTCAATATTCGACGGATGTCCCCGTCAAAGTGGGCACCGTACATCTCGAACTTCGCGCTTCCCTTCTTGCCTCCCACCGCACCGTGAACACGCTCCGTATGAAGCCTGAATACGAGAGCCAAACGTAACACTTGATGATGGCTGATGGCATCGACAACGCGTGCATCACGCGGCGCTGGGCTCACCGCGGTTCTGCTTCTCACCAGTTCGCGACCTGGACCTAGACTCATCTTCCACTACCCGCAGCAGCCTGATACCAAAAGATACAGGAGGAGGCATTTACCCGAGTATGATGAATCCGATTCCGACTCCGATGCCGCTGAAGCTGTCGATGAAGGCGACGACGATCGAGGCAGGAATGCCAGTATCGTCCCAGACGGTGCACGCCAGAACCTTGACGGCAATGGCGAAAAGAAGCAGGCGTCAGGTACTCTGCTGGGCAGGTCGATAGAGAGTCTGGAGAAGATGCTTTCACCAGGTCGCTGGTGCGATAGGCAGAAGTTTGAGATCAACCTGGATGGCTTGACTTTTCTCGGGTATCCCATTTACGCGCCTGAGGATGGCGCCTGGTCGCCGAAGCAGCAGGATCCACTGAAGACACCGAAGAAGTCACGTAGCAAAGACGCGACTGATATTGGCGACTTGGATCTAGACAGCCTCAATGTCACCTCGCCGACACCGCCATCGAGATCGCAGCATGACTTCACGCATATTCCGGATAGCTTGGATTCCCAAACGGGCACATCTGCATTTGGTACTTCCATGGAGACAACATCCTCGACGGGATCAGGTCAAGTTGAGGACCATATGAACATGTTCCACATTATCTTCGTCACTCGTGGAAGTGGCTTGGCTGCACAGGAGGAGGCAGCCGCAATATACCACGACATTGCAAAAAGGCTGAGCAAGGCGCTTCATTATTGTCAGAAACAGGCGAACTACGTTTCTGTGGAGAGTAGGAGGATGAATGCTCTTAGAATCAAGGCACGCCAGACACGCACGCCGAACAAAGTGCTGTGGCAACAAATGATTGAGAGCAGCGAATTAGCCTGGGCACTGAAGGAGACATTTGAGAAGGTCTCTGCGGGAGAGATGGTGGGTATCCGTTTGAACGGGATGGAAATGGCGCTGCATATTACAGATCAAGCTGCTCCCGATCCAAAGCTCACAAAGCTCGAACCGCTGTCTGCACTCCTTCTCCTGGACACGAAAGAGAACCTACTACGCGACTTGTCACATCCTGATGCATCGCCTTTGGCAACCTTCATCAGAGAGCTCACACCTGCCAAAAATCTGCAAAAGAACGCTGTCTACATTGGGATGCCCATCGACGATGTTCTCTACCTCGCATCGCATCTGATCAAATGGCGCAAGGCGCGGATTATTACGCCCCTTCATCAGCGCAATACATATGTGGTGGCGCCAAACGCTTCACTTCAGAATCTTCAACACCATGTTGAAGCCTATCATCGACTTTTCCCGACATTGCCGAACCTGCCGAATATGCTCAAAGTGCTCAGTGGGAAGCCGATTAAGTATGGCCTTCTCATCCCGAGCAGAGACCACCGGACTGCTTATATGGACATACTGTCTTATCTCGTGCGACACGGCCTGGTCGTGCAGCTAAAGACGTACGGCTGGCTCAAGCTGCCGAAGAGTCTTCTTGACAGGCCGACCGTGGAGCGGAACGAGACTCCGACCAAACGACCAGTCACTGCTCGCAGCCTTCTCTCACCGCGTGCGAAAGCAGTAGATGACGATGATGTCAGTGTATCATCTGAACGAACTGCGATCGTGTCACCTTCAACAACGTCGAGCAACCAGACGAAACGATTCAGCTCCGATACGACGTCCACGACCTCGGAAGTAAAGGCAAAGAAGCCCGAAGCCTGTGTCATTATCACCAGCCCAACTAACCCAACAACTGAGCAGCACAAGTTGATCGATGCATTACAATCTTCCCTACCAGATAGAGACATGGGAGATGCATTCCCATTGCTGTTGAAGCATCTTGATGGAGAGCATCCCTTCGAGGAGATAGCGGCCAGAGATGGGCTGAAAAGAGCAAGGGTTGAGGATTGGTTGAGTGAGCTTGAGGCTACAGGATATCTCATAAGTGTGAGATACATTTGAGGAACTCCACGTTACACTACCGAACTCGTCCTTATGCTCTTGTCATTCGACTCTGAGACCACGCCACCTCACTCGTATCTGGCCTCGAGTTTGAACTTCCTGGCTGGAAAGGCTCTTCATTTGGCTGCTGTTCAAACCATCTCGACCTTGCATAACCCATACTGGTTCTGGAAGACGACCGACCAAATTGTGTAGAATAGTCGGATAGCTTGAACACCGAGGAAGCTGGAGCAGCTCCCGTCGTGTCCACTTCCTGGAAGTAGTAGCTCGATTCGAAGTGATTGCCGATCCCAACAAGCATGGCGCTTTCGGAGGCTTTCGAATGTTGCGATATCCGAGTCGAGCTTGTATTGTTCTGAGCGGTCTGCTTCCGTGGTGCTATGGAGGCCATTGTTGAGACGTAATGATGCGAGACACTCTCTTCGACGAATTGTCAGTGCTTTGGGACAGAAATCTGGCTCTAGACTTAATGTGTCATCTATCAATTCTCAGTTGAAAGCGATCGAGGTGCTTGGCCCACGATCTTCTGGGCACAGGAGAGGCATCTATATGTATCTTTTCGAAGGAGCTGTGTGTGAGCGCAGCACGCCCTCTTCTGCTTCCACTGATCATGGTGGCAAAAGACACTCTGACGATAACCACCAATACACATGCTGCATCTACCGAAGATTCCGCTCACGACGTTCCTCTGCTCTCGACGAATCCGCCACACATGATGCAGAAAGATAGGCATCGTTGCCTTTACCAATAAGCAGAGGATCAATATAATCGGACATGATGTTCGGCATCCTTATGCTGGAGTGTTATGTTGAAGTGGCAACGGAGGAGAGAAGCACACCAACATCCGCTGAAGGAGCATCCTGTTACGCCTACGCTCGGTCCGGATTCGACGACGGCGCGGTTCTGCTCGCGCTATAAGCCTAGTTGAGAGAGGTAATTCCCTGAGAATGTCGGCCTCCTGCTTGTAAGCTGAGGAAGTCCGAAAGTATTGCTGCAGGCTCTCGCCTATGTTGTGTCACATCAGTCTATTCTGAAAAGTGTGCCTCCACTGCGAATTATACCACCGATCCATTACACTCGAAGGCGGCCTCATCTCTATGCTGACTGCGCAGAACAGACGTCCGCAAACCTCGGTGTGATGGAGATTCACTCCTGATTTCTGTCTTTGTTCACAGTGCTGTCAAGTAGGCCAAGCGCTTGACAATGCACAGCCTGGTCTTGCCTGCGCTTCGCCATTCATATCACACCTGCAGCCGCGGATGGAGGTCCGCACTGTGCGACACACATACACACTCACACATTGCTAAAGCGGATACGCTCAGCAAGAAGTGGTAGAGCGCTCATTCACAGATAGCAAGACTGACTGTTGAGGACGGATCGCTCAGCATGAACACCAATGATACAGAGAAGCCTAGCCTCGTCGCATCTAGCATCCAATCCTCGAACCATATACCAAGAGACCAGCACCTGAACTCATCGTCGGACGAAAAGGTCAAGAACAGAAAGAAGTGCAAAAGAAACTGGTTCGACATCATGAAATCCGATCAAAAACCAAAGCTGTTAGAGCCCTGGCAAGTTGAACAACAGAGGCGATTCAAAGACTGGGAGAAGGCAAGGTCAGTGACATCGCGCAACCTCCCCTCTGGCTTCGTGCGGTCGCTGATGGGGCGTGTTGTAGATACAAACAGACGTCGAGCGTTGCCGCGTTTGCGGACTTTTGTCGACCGAGCAAGCAGAATAAAGCGTTCTGGATACGGTGGCTGTAGATTCAGATGCTGGATCGCGTCATGAACAAAGTACATCAAGCATCGCGAATTCCAATCCGTTTCAGATCACATTATTGAAAGTGAGAGCTGCGTGGCATAAAAATGAGGTGCCACAATACTCTCATCGCTTCACATGGTGCTTTCCAAGCTCCCTTCCATGACCGGAAGCTGCACTCCCATACATACTCTTGCCTGCCATCTATTCCCATCAATGCGCTCTTGACGATATCTGCATTAGGTTCCAATTGCTTCAATACTGTACCAAGCTTGGCAAGATACATACACACTCTGCACCACCTACAACCGCCTCTCCTCCCTCTCATCATGAACCTCGACATCATGAACCATGTCACCACAACCTACAGTCCCACCTTCGACTCATCATCAGTCCGCATCCGAACTCCACGCTCCACCCACTCTCTCAGAAGCAGACTCTCCTTTCGAAGAAGCGGAGGTCAGAAGGCAGCAAAGAAAGTCGAAGGAATGATGAAGAAGCCAACCAATAAGGTCGAGCAAGTGACGAAGAAGCGAAGATGGTTCGGTCTGAAAAGGAGGGAGAAGTTGCAGCTTAAGCCTTGAAGAGCTGCGCGGAGGGAAAGGTTCGAAAAGTGGGATGATGCAGTGTAAGAGAGGCAGACCTCTGGAAATTCTTGTATGGAGCTGTGGATATGCTGGTTTTGGACTTCCGTGTAGGCAGCGAGATAGATGGACGTTTTGGGCTCAAAGAAGGCACGGCTCGTTGGGAGGATAGATTTTGGTGAAACGGGGGCTTGATCATCCTCGAAGGCGTAGGGTTCTCTAGGTCTGATGCTTCCTTGGAGCCAAACTGGAGTGATTGAAGAATCCAGCTTTGTCAATCTCCTCTTTCCACTTCATCCCTCCCCACCCGTTCTCAATATCTTCTTGCATATCCTCTACGCCGGACGAGAAGATGGCGAATGTCCTGCCATCTGTGCTCTCATCGACCGCGCACTTCCCGGCAGCCTCCACGACGTAGTCAATTGGCGTCCAGGTCAGTTTCTTCCCCCTCTCCGACTCGTGAAGTTGTTTAGTCAAAGGTGTCTCGACGAATCCAGGCGCGAGGTTGTTGATGCGAGCGTTCACTTTGTAGCCATCGTTCCGGATGCTACGGTATAGGCCACGAACGCCGAATTTGGAAGTTGAGTAGGCCGTGCCAGTTGGGACGTCCATGTAGCCGAAGATACTTGACACCAGAATGAGGGACTTCTTGAACGATTGTGGCTGAGCGGATGGTAGTCGGAAGTAATGAAGTGCCAGGTGCGCTGAATTGTCGACGCCGATCAAATTGACATCGATGGCTCTGTGGGTTGGTTTCGGCGGGATGGAGTCGGACGAGAGATCAGGAGCTGGCAGCTGCAAAGCGCGGTCTACAAGACTTCCTGGTTCGCCTTGAATGCCTGCGAAGAGAATGACGATGTCGATGGTCTTGGATGGAGCAAAGAGCGCCGCATGTTTGAAGGCTGCATTGGCGGATTCCCAGTCGGTGGTATCGCAGTGGACGAAGGTGGCGTGGTTTCCTAGCTTCTCGACGAGTTTGTATCCCAGGTCGTCCGAAAGGTCTGCCAAGGTGACATAGGCGCCGTGTTGAATGAACTTGCTTGCTGTGGCTTCTCCAAGCCCAGAAGCACCGCCTGTGATGAGGACAGATCGGTCTTTAAGGTCGTCCCACTTGATGTTGCCTGCCATGTCGTCGTTCGTGCTGGAAAAGAGTGGTAGAAAGTGAAAGAAAGTTGACTTATTCTGATGCGTCCCTGCGCGTGTTTGAAAGAGCTGTCTTCGGCGCGTCAACTCCTTCGCGTAGTCGATGATTGATGTGGCTGTGAGTCGAAAGTAGCGACTCTCGCTCCTTCTTATCCCCTCACCTGTCGCTCACAGATGCCGATGGCGGACGCGGTTGCGAGCGATGTGGATTCTTACCCTTGCCATGCCATCGGACGGTGTACTTGGCTCTGCCCAGTAGCGTGCTGTCAGGAATATCCGATGCCACTGGAAGCCGTGGAAGCCGTGGCCTTGACCATGGAGATCGGTGAAGGGGAGAGGGAGGATTGCATTCGGTCGGCGTGAGATGCCACAACAGACGGGCTTGCTTATGTCATCTTTTTGCAGCCTCAGGTGGACGCGCATCGGCAGACTTCTTTCCGCTGTGCCTTCCAACTTTCTTCCCTTTCTCACCACCATGACCATCCACCTCTATGCAGAGCACCTGCTCAACATTCGCGCCATCTCTATACAGGCCGTCTTGTCCACTGCCACCAACCAGGAGACCAAAGCCACGCTTTCCGCCGATGGCAGCACCCTGACTCTGTCACATGAGGGCGAGGTCGCGGCCATCAAATTACCTATCCAGCTCCCAGGCGACCACAGCGATGCTACCCTCACCATACCTGCAGCACCCACAAAGGATCTCAGCTTCCGCGTCCAATTGCAAGAAAAGCCTACTTCCAGCGGCCTGCTGACAAATGTCGTGGAGCAAGACGACAATATCATCC
The DNA here is from genome assembly GCA_003666085.1 of Pseudocercospora crystallina. Classification (NCBI taxonomy): domain Eukaryota; kingdom Fungi; phylum Ascomycota; class Dothideomycetes; order Mycosphaerellales; family Mycosphaerellaceae; genus Pseudocercospora; species Pseudocercospora crystallina. Next base: position 48,406 of record QQNG01000238.1, read on the forward strand.
CATGGAGCGCGACATCACTGACACCTAATACAAAGGTCGCTTGTTCCCACTGCGGAATAGTGCTCGTGGAGCGTGGCGTGGTAAGAATATGGAAAGACCTGCCTTCCGAAAACTGGGCGGAAATGATGGATTTCTGGCACTGTCACAGACCGCATGTCCCGCACAGCCATGATCACAAGACGCCAGTCAAAGGTTATTCAGGTGGGAGCACGCTGGCCATCCAAAGCGGCGTAGGTATGGTCGACCCGGTCGATTTTGTCCTTGCACCTGAGGACTGTACGAATTTGACGGTAGGTCTCCTGACTTCACTTTTACAAACCTTCCTATCCTTCACCGGGCACAAAAAAGAACCGGCCCTTTCAGGCCGCAAGGTCATCGCGATGGAAGTGTCGGGATACGGATGTCCAAGATTAAACAGACTAAGGTGCGAAGCAGCATCAGCCCAAGAGGTTGATGTGGCGGAAGCCTTTCGGTCGCACGTCTAGCGTTTCACTGTCACGCCTAGAAGCTCATGGGCAAGATGGGATTAAAGCTCTGACACATTCAATCCCGTATGTAGCCACGTCATGTCAAAGAATTCGAACACTGATTCTGCTTTTCCAGATCGTTCCGTCAGCAAACCGAAAGATCGATGGTGAAGTCCTTCAGTGCAGCAAATGCAAGACCCTTCTTGGTCACGTTCACACCAGCGGCGGCTACAAGCTGCGAAAGCTCCACTTGTCGCTCTCAGAAACCGCAGACACAGCCATGTCGACCTTTGACGTCGAGAAATGGCTCGCATGCCTCTTACTGGCGTCCATCGACACCCAAGGCGTTCGGAAGTTCACAGCCCAGAACGTCGCATCAAGTGCAGCTGCGCTCAAGCTGTGGATCTTTGCTCCTGACATCACCGTCTCCTCATCCGCTGCCGAGAAGCTGGAGCCATTGAGAGCGGTGAAAGTCTTCTGGAAAGATTGCAAAGGATCTTCCTTTGACATAGGTGCTCTGAACAGCCAAGCGCTGCTCGAAGGTGAATTGGAACTACCAGCCCAGGAGATGCTCTTGCTTCGAGAGAAGTTCGTCAGCAGCGCATATCTCTTGCCAGAGGGTGCACGCAAGTTCCAGTCTTGGAACGTTGCGCTGTTGCCACGCTTCACGAGTGCAGACGTTGGGCGCTGAAGGTATTTGAAAAATGCTTGATCATTAAGTCTAGTCGGAGGCACGCCTGTCTACATCATGACAATGCCGGTTTTTTGCATTGCGAGGCCGGCAGCGCTTGCAATCTCAACCCCTAGGGAGGCGATTCGGGAATGCGATTCTGCTTGCACTCCATTGCTTGATCCCTCCGTATTGGTCCTCTGAAGCAATGCCTCTTGCCTCAGCTCCGCAAAATGCTGGTCTCTCCGCTCCGATTCGAAGACGCCATCATCATACGCTTTCTGGACCTTGAACTCGAGCATCGTCATGGTCCTCCACCACTGGTCGTCACCAGCCTTCCCAGCTTTGGCCGGGTCGACAGATGTGTATCTTTCAAGCAACTGCATGTCATCGGGTATCTCCGTCATGTGCGCTGATCGTGCGTCGGAATCACAATGGCTATAATGCGTACTCGCAATCGATGAGCTGGGTTGCTTCTCAACACGGCAAAAGGACTGACAAGGGTACGGGTTATTTCGCTCTCGCTGGGCAGAAGTCTTCGCCGGTGTCGGGTACGGCTCGCAGCTGTCATCTTCATCTGTCTCCTCGTGGTGCAGGTTGTCGCTCCCCATTAGGTCGCGACTGATTGCCGGACTTTCGGGTGTCATTGGAGCGGTCGGGAAAGCACTGTCCTTCCTCAAGCCGAAGAGGCTAGAGACACGACGTCGAGTCTTCTTGAAAAAGCCTTGGCCCTGGCTTGCCGAACGGCTCGCTTTGCGTTTGCTATGGTCAACGTCCTCAGTACCATCAATGAGCTCGGGTTTCGCCCCAAACGGTGGCAGCCAAACAGGCCCCCTAGAGGACTTTCCAGGCTTGGGGTACAGTGCCTGCTATTCAGTCAGTACGTGCCCAGGCTGCGGCTGCGATGGTCGACTCACCTGTTGCACTTCATTCTCTGACGGCTCAACTGGCGACACGGCCTCCGAGATCTTCCTCGACCTCTTACTGCTCTTACGAGCCCTAAACAGACTGAATCGACGTTTTCTCTGATCATCTGTCACATCTTCGCCCTTGATGGAAACATTGCCTGATCCATCGCGAACAACGCCTGCTCTAGTAGAAGCAAACTCGATGTGCTCTGCCTCACCATCCTGCGATGATACAGCCCGGACCTCTTGAGTGACCAATTGAACGCTGCTGGAGTGGCCACACAGAAGTTGATCAACACCTACGCGGGCTGGCCTGTAGGGAGGGTCAGATAGACGCTTCTTGCCTTTGAAACGGACGCCACCCTGCCCGATTTGGGTCGAGGTTGGCTTGTCGCCAACGGCATTGCCCATGACTCTGTTCAACGCCTCTCTCTGCTCGCAGTCGCAATTCTCGCCATGGCGGCACCCAAGATCGACCCAAGCAGAACCAGAAGGTTTCGGCGCATCAGCAATGTTGAGATGTGGCGCGGATCCGGACGCCGTAGCAGCAGCATAGCTCTGGCTTCTACTGATCGTCGGCATCGATGCCATGGCATTCCCATGAGCATTGAAGTGACCAAAATCCGTTCTTGAGTGGACCGAGTAGAAGACATCATCCTCAGACTGCTTTTCCGGTTGATGTGAACTTCTCCTGGACGAAGGACCTCCATGTCGTCCACCTCTCACACTTCCCGCATGCAAACTCGAGACAGCACTCTTTGCCGTAGCAGCATCCAGATACGCCGTCGTGCTAACCTTCCTCGACCTCTCGCCCTCACTCGTGCCAGCGTGTCTCGGACCGGCACCAGCATCCGCCCCGTCTGGACTCATCCCATCACCCATCCGCATATCAACCTCCAAAACAGCAACCGTCGAAGCATTCTCATGCAACCCCAAAGGTTTCAATCTCGGCGCATAACCACCACCACCCCCTCCCGAGCGATCCCTGAAATCAGTCAAATCCTCCATCGAAACTGCTCGTGAAGGAACAGGAGACTCCTCTCCTCCATCTTCTGCTTCTTCTGTATCAGTATCTACCTCCATACTCTGATCCGAATCAAAAAACGCCGCCGAAGATTCAGGCATGAGGTTCACGATGCCGCGGCGGACCATCGTGCTTAAGCGACTTGAACGAAGGTAGCAATTGATAGAGAAACAGGATGAGGAGCGCCTGAGTGCAGTGAATAGATTGGAAAAAAAGCAAGAAACGAGGGAAGAGGGAGCTTGTGGGTTTACTTCTGGAGTACCCAACATTGCAGATGAGATACGTCAAGTAGACCATACTGCTCAACGACGGGATGCTACGGCGCTGGTGTGCGGAGTACTTGACAATCTGCTTGACTCATATGCTATTCAGAGATGTGTTGTATGGCGCTGCGGAGTCAGTTCCAGCTGATTGGGAAGTCTGCTTACCACCACCTCGAGTCAGAAAGGAAAGAGACACTTCAATATGCTTGGCACACATTTCATTCAGTCAGGCGCATACAAGCAACCATTCGTATCATGCTATCTATTACATTTTCATTTCGCAGCGCGCACTCTTCTCAGTTCTTGTAAAAGAAGAAGTTGTTGTTGTTGTGAAAGAGTTGTGTCCATCTCGTCTCTTGGTATCCATGCGTTCGTCGTACCATCCAACGCCTAGCCTGTACTAACTAACCATCGCCATTCAGCAGAAAGCAACAGCAATAGGGCCAAGGAAAGTAAGGCAGGTGTTGGGTGGTGTAGAAGTAGTGCCGCTTTGCAGAAAGTATCGTAACCATCCGGGAGTGCAAAATCTCGATCGAAAAAGGTGTCGAGCCTCTACCGTTCTGTCCGTAATCGCTCAATAAGGTCGTAAAAAGTAAGTGTGGTTGGATCGTAAAAAGTGGTAGCTTCGTGGGGAAATAGCCGCCAAGCCCGCAAGGCTTGGCTGTTGCTTCTCGATCTCAGTGGCCGTTCTTCAGCTCAGGGAACAGCTCTTCGAGAGCGGCGTTGGTGTTGCCAGCAGGGAGAGAAGCCGGAGCATCGAAGTGCGTGCCGAAGCTGTTGGTGGTGTCGACGTTGTTCCAGTTGGCTGAAACTGGCGCTGGTGCCGGTGCCGACAAGCTTGGAAACATGTCACCAGTGGCAGCGGCTGAGGAGCCGTTGCCAAAGAGCGTGAAGTCACCGTTGTCGTAGCCGTAGTCGTCCATAATAGCGTCGTCTGTGAAGGTCGTCTCCATCTGAGCACCTGGAGAAGTGTATGGAGCGGCAGAGCTTGGTCCGGCCACGCTAGAGTCGGGCGTGTATGACTGGAAGTTCTCTGAAAAGACGAAGTCGTTGTTGTCGAACTGGAAGAGGTTTGGAGAGGCGTCATCGAAGCCACTGCCATCCCAGTTGTAGCCACTGTGCGAGCTGTGGCTGGTCGACGTTCGGCGATCATCAGACATGGCTGGAGTGATGGGGAACGCGGAAGTCGGGAAGCTGGTCATGTCGTTGAAGTCGAAGTTCGTCGGCATGTGGGTGAAGTTGAAGTGGCCAGCGAAGTCGGAGGCTGGCGTGCCGCTGTAAGCTGGAGTGTTGTGGTTGCTTGGGCCAGCAGTTGGTAGTGGTGCCATCATCGAACCACGGCGGGAGGACTGATATGAGGAGGCAGATGGAGATGGCGCGATTGGAGTGAGAGGGGTGAGCATAGCGGAAGCCGGCGACGGTGGGACAGAACCCTGTGGGAGGCGGACAACGCTGGAGGCACGACCCTTGCCGTTGCTCTTGGAGCGGACGTAGTTCCAACCGTGAGCTTTCTCCATGTGTTGCTTGCAGTTTGACTCGCGCTTGGAGGTGTATGGGCATGGCTTGTAGAGGCAGTGGTACAGGGATGGAGCAGACGAGTGCTTGTCGTTGACGTGGCGATCACGCTCCTTCTCGGTTGGCCAGCCGTAGTCGTGGTATTTGCAGTCATCATTTGGACACTTCCACGGGCGCTCGTGCGTCTTGATGTGCTTGGTCAGGTCGCATGGGCGCTTGAACTCCTTGTCGCAAAGGCTGCAGCCGTGGATCTCTGGCTTGGCATTCTTCTGTTGTTCGACATTAGCATGTTGTTTCGAAGGCTTGGGGGCGGCATCGAAACGTACCTTGCGACGGGCCATGGAACGGAGAGCCTCATCTTCGTCGATCTCAATGGCTGGGCGCTTCATGGAGGACGATGCTAGCTCTGCCTCCGAAATCTGTTGTCCGGTCGCGAGTGATATAGCCTTTCCCTCACCGTCACGGTAAATAAGCTCAGCTTGCTTTCCGTGACCGTGACTCACACCTCCGTGCAGGGTAAGACCTGCGTCTCTGTTCATGACGACTATGTTAGCTTATTCTTCTTCAAATTTGTTTGCGTGTGTGTCTCGATCGCAGGATGGCAGTGTGCGATTGAGGAAGCGGTGCGAGGCTGTTTGGTGTGTTGAGGCATGAAAGAGAGTGTGAGACATGAGGGGTGACAGTGAGCCTTATATACCACTTTCACATGGTGGTACGGCAGGCACAATAGACAATAGCCTATTCACGCTGCTACTGTCACATGAAACTCTCAATAGAGAGGCAACAATCGCAGGCGTTGGCTATTGTGCGGACAATAGGTCTTGGCGGTGTATTGTGGAAGAAGTGAATGGGGGAACTTACTCGGTGACGTCCATTGCATCGGAGGCCTCCTCCTTTGCTTGCTTTTGTCGTGTAGCCGCCAGGATGGTGGCGTATCTGCGGATCTGTAGGGCGAGGTTAATAATCAATGCGGCCTCAGACGGCGTCAAAGACCCAAAACGAACCTGCTCAACCAAATCAAAGAAGTAGCCTTGCGTGTACGGTCGATCTGTCGGCGCTCGCTGGTCGGACTCGTGAAGTGTCGTAACCGTTGTGTGCAGGACGCGGATCGTTCGCTCGCAGAATTGCAGATATTTCGAAGGAGTACGCGAATAATCCTTTACGCCAGAACACCCATGAGTAAATGCGCATTCCGATTGATCACGGATGCGAGGACTTACCGGTGCGAGAAAGATGAGTGTCTTCTCGAGATCACGGAGATTCCTAATCTCCTTGTCGCCGATGCGGGCTGGGACACTCTTGATGAGGCCGTGGAATTCCTTCAATGACTCCTCGTGAAGAATGGGCTTGATGATGTGCTTGTGGATCTGTTCGGCAGCGTACTTACTCAGGGCACGCTCTTCATCTGCGGCGTCAGAAATGCTGGAGAATGACTGTTTGATGCTCGCTGGTGCAGAGCGGGTGACTGAGACAGCATTAGCGCTATCATGGGGAGCTGCAGGTAGGTACACACCGGTGCGGTCCGAGTCCTTGGCAGAAGAGATGGATTCCGTGGAATCAGCGATGGAAGATCCAATGCCGCTATCAGAGGAATGGCTGTGGTGACGGGTGCGTGTCTTCTGAGTGCGCTCCGAAACGTTGGCCCGACCGACCATGAAAGTTGGCAGAGGCAGGACCTCAGGTTCGCTCAAAACATTGCTCAAAGCAACCGTGGACTTGGCGGCAACGGCCTTGTCCACCCGGTTGAGCAGCTGTGCCACGCGACGCTCTCCAGCACCGATGAGGAGATCCTCAAGTGACTTTGGAGATGTAGCCGATCGAGGGGGCATGGATGGTGACTTCGTTCGCTTCTCCAGTGGATCCCAGAACCCGCTCTTGCTGGTGTTGGTGTTTGGATGAAAGGTGTCACCTTTGCGGATGGACATGTTCTGGAATGAATCGATCAGAGTCATGGATGGGTCGTCGGTACCCTTTACAGGGCGGCGGCGCGGGTTGGTGGTGGCCGACATATTGGCGGCGGAGGAGATCGAGGCGATGTACCGTTTGGGAGGAGGATCGGATGTGTCGGTAACCTATCAGGTGTTAGAGCATTCGAAGCATGTCGAGCGTGCAGGGTGACTCACGTCGCGATCCAATGTAGAGGCCGTCCGTTATAGGATTGGCTTTATTTCTCTTGCACTCTGTGAAGTGTTGGGCTGCTAGAGGCCACGTAGACAACTGAGGGCGGCCTCAGGGTCACGTTGCAACTTGCAGGTTGTCTGGTTTGTAATGTTGGCGGTAGAGTCGGACAGAAACGAGTAGAGGTAAAGGTCCAGAGGGCGGCACTGGCGGAGGGCGGAAAGTTGTATCGCGCTGAGCAGCCAAAGGCCGGCTGAAGATGATCTGACGTGTCCGGAGGGAAGTAGAATGTCGCAGCCTGAGGGTCGATAGCTTTGTGGGAAATTATGGTAGAGAGGAAGTTCTCGAGGTCGTTTGGTGCGGTGCTGAGGTAGCGTAGGCAGCAGGCAGACGTCGCCCGCGTCCGAGGCGTCGTGGAATCCTTGCCAAATGCTGCGCCACGAGCGGCCTCTCTCAAGAACGCTCTTTGACTTTACTCACTTCCACTCCTGTTGTGCTGCTCGCGATGTTTGACTGAAGTTCACTTTTGAATCCCCGTAACCATTCGTCCTCCCCTCGATTTCCCGGCCTTGCTTTGGCTCTCCTTGGTCGAATCGTGAAGGAAACACAGCTGCGCCGAGAAGCTGGCTCTCACCGGTGCGGTAGGATCCGTCGGAGGATACGGTTCTGATAGGCCGTGCTCAGGTTGAAGGATGAGGCACAGGCGTACTGACTTTCTCTGGTGCCGGCCTCAATATGGCCGCGGGGTCCTTGTCCAGTCAATGTGGTCCGATATATGCAGTCCGCAGCAAACACAATGCAGTTGTCGGGGATTAGTCGTGCAGCACTTGAAGTGGTGGTTGTCAAGAGATGTAGTCGAAGTCCTGGGATCCCGGAGCTGAAGCCGCGTAGAATTCGAAGTCGCAACGGAGCGAGGAAGCTCCCGCTGCCGGTTCTGCGCTTACTCACCCACGCAGCACGCGAGAACGTTGTTGACGACTGGTAACTTCTATGCAGGAACGAGACACGTACACCCCCAATGACCTCTCATCAACCAAATAATTCGGCCGCCTGGAGCCAGATTGCGATACACCACATCAGTGAACAGCTGTTGCCATGGAAAGAATGAATCGAGTCAATCTGGACATCTATTCTCGGATCTCTCATCTGCGCTGGGATACCCAACCCTCAGATCTATATCGGTTCTGAATGACAGGACCCTTTGTAAGAGACTTTGACCTCAGGAACTCTCAGTGCATCAAACGCTGGACCCTGTGTTGCAAGTGCACCATGAAGCTTTCCAGATGTCTCGATCACGAGCCTACTGTCCAGCGAACGCGGGCACGCTCGTCAAAGCGTAGCCATTCGACGACATCGTGAGACTTATACTCCCGGTCCTACTCCCCAATAGGTTGCCAGCAACTATTTGGAGACCTTCGCGATCACGATCAAGGTCTTGATTATCCCCAAACTCGAGGCGAGCTTGCCTGAGACTCGCCTCTAGACTCTGCTAACAAGAATGGACATCAACCTTCACCCAAAAGACCCAAGGCAGAATATCACTCTCCAATACCCTTCCCACTCTTCCCCTCCACATACCCCTTCAATCCCTCCGCAATCCCCTGATTCATCCTCCCCAACTGCTCTCCGATCGTCCACTTCACCACCCAAGCCATCGGCCCTTTCTGCGTCTCATATATCCTATACAAGCAACTCCCATCACCCCGATCAGTCACACTCTGCACCTTCTCCGGCAAAAAAACCCAAGTCGGGATATTCATCGCACATCCCCTCCAACATATCCTCCTCCCCTCCTCATTAATCTCCATTATCCGGCAGGGCACGTCCATCTACAATCAAAAACACATCAGCCAAATACCTCAACACACATCTTCCTTTATAAGATTGCCCTACCGTCTTCCCCTCAGCTTCAGGTCGATACGCCAGACTTATCATATCTCCCACCTCTATCCTGTTGTCGCCAGACAGTGTCTTAATGGTGGGCGTGTACAGATTCCATTTCGGATACGATCCGAAATCGCGAATCGCTTCGTATACCTTCTCTGCTGGGGCGTCGATGATGACTTCGCCGTAGAAGGTCCAGACGCCTTCGCCACTTGGGATGGATGGAGTTGGAAGTCTATCGATAGGTTAGAAGCATGTTATTGGTTTGATAGACAGCTTCGAAGAACGTACATCTCGTGATGCACCATTGTGAATTCACTGACAATTCCACATAAAACACTGCGTCAAGAAATCAAAAGCGCGTGCACCGACGTTGTACATCAATCTTCAGCCCACATGCCCTCTTCCCACGCTAGTTCGACTAGCGCGGAACGTCGCGGTTCATACCACATGCAGGGACAGCTGCTTCATGCGATACTGTCGGCACTTGTACTTATTTGCACGGAAGAGAAGAGGCAGTAAAGTAAGCTTCGCATCGGAGAAAAACGTCTGCTTTGAACCTGCTATGGCATGCAGATCCGACGACTGCAAAACGGACTTAATGCCAAGCGCGCAATGAATGCCTTCTAGAAGCAATGAACGCTCGAGCACGCCAGTCCAATGCCATGCCATTCAGACATCGTCCTCATAGCCCCATGAACCGCATGACGACTTCTAATCATCCTCACATTCCCACGAGCCGTCGCATGACATCTAATCATCCCCATCCTCCGGCACAGTCGACATCTCCTCCATACCCTCATCCTCCTCAAAAGTATTAAGAGGAACCTGGTACAGACGAATCGTCGGCTTGTTAGGATCCTTGACGAGCACGTACTTGCCATCACTCTCCTTCATGACCATGTCGACGAAAGTGCGGACGATGGCCCAACCGTTGTTGAGGTTGAGGTTCATCTGGGAAGCGAACTCGCGAGGCTTGTAGCCGAGAACACCAAGGATGACGTGCTCGGTTGTGGACTTGGGGTTGGCGCGGGACACGAAACTAGAGAGGCAAGTCAGTGATTGTTCGTGTTGGTGAGTGCGAAATGTGTAATGACTTACCCAAGCTTCATCAAGTCGGCCTTGGCGATGATGCTCTGCGTGGTCCAGCGAGCGAGCTTGCAGCTGTTGTTCTTCATCTCGGTGGCAACGACAGCACCTCTTTGGCTGGCAAGCTTGGTGCGCCAGTCAAGAGCGCCACCGCTACCTTGCGCCTTGTTGTCGAACTCGTTGAGAGCCTTGACGACCAAGAACTGATCCTCGCCGCTGATGTTGTTCTTGACCACGGCGTCAAGCTCTGATCGCACGATCAAGTGCAGGGGTTGGTCGTCAGACTCGAGGGAAAGATCAAATCTCCGGTACTTGTACGCCTTCGAGGCTGGTGGGTCGGTCTCCTGAGATGGGTCGTAGAAGGGGTGTTCGTGACTCATGTCACGCTTCATGCTGTCTGACTCTTGAACCACTTGCAGAGGGAAGACGTTGTTGATGTGTGTGGCCTCCTCCTTAAGAGCGGCGGGTGTGTTGATGTTGTCCTTGTTGCCTTCGCTGGCTTCGAGTGGGGCATCTGCAGCATTCTCATTGACAGTCACCATGTCGAGACTGCTACCCTCCCGCTTGTCAATGTAGATCTTGTTGCTTTGCTTTAGCAGGACAATATCCCAACTGTAGACACTGCGTGGAGAGCACATAAGCATGGAGAGGATGTTATCTGCGGCGAAGATGGCGGCCTCGTCTTTTTCTGCGAGCTCTTGAATGACAGGGTCGGAGGAGGTAGAGACATTGTATGCGGCTCGTTCGAGCACAGTCAGCTTGCGCATGGAGGTGGGTGCGCCTGGCTGCTTGTCGTAGGAGCGATCGTAGTAGTAGAGGAAGCCATAGTCGTCGAGATCCTCTCCATCGCCAGTGTCCAAGTTCAGCTTGGACAGACGATTAAAGTCAATCTCCTCCAGCAAGCGCCAGCTATCCTTAGGCTGCACTGACGCTTCTCTGTTGCGCTGTGGCTTGTCGTAGTCCTTCCACCCGAATCTGCCGCCTCGTCGCCCGCCCCGTCCACCGCGCGAATCGTAGCCCTGTTGTGCACCTCTTCCTTGTCCCACGCGCTGGAAAGTGCCACGTCCACCTCTTTGATTTGCCTGACCACGCTGACCACGACCACGGAAGACAGCAGACCCTCTTGTGCCGAACCCACGTCCGCGAGTGGATGTCTGAGATCGGTCGACGAGGGAGAAGCTGCTCTCCTCGTTCTGGCCCTCGATGGTGAAGGCTGTCTGCAGTCCTCCGGCGCCATAGACCTGGTCGCGGTATCGGTTCTGGTATGCCGCTCTGCCTCCTCGTTCACGGTCTTTACCCTCGGCGGTCCAGTCTGCCATGCGACCCAGCTTGTCGCCCTTGGAGAACGGGGCATACGGAATGCCATTAAGAGTTGTCTCGGTCGTGGTTGGCGGTCCCCATGTTTCGGTTTTGGGGAGCGCCTCGATGATGTCGAGCAGCGATGCGGGCGCCATGATGCTCGGTAGAATATGGGTCTGGGTACGCGAGGAGTCGAGGGTGGATGTGAAGTCGATTGTCGCGACCTGCCGATGAACTCTTGGCGCAGATTTTGGAAAGTGTCAGTGCGGGATGTGGGGCAGCAGACGCCGCCTTCACATGCATCCTGCCTCAGGCAAGATTCCTGCCTCCATCCGCGTCAAGTTGACTTCCTGCTAGCACCGACATCATCTTCTCGAATCTCTCTCCACCACACACGTCTTCTCGAAGCAACCGGGGATGCCAGTCAAGAACCGCGCGTCTCGCATCTAACTTGCCGCCGAGTCGCGACGTTCACGGCGAGGAAACGGCGTCACCGCCCTGATGAGATTGTTTCGTACCAACACCGACACGTCCTCAAACATCAGCGCGGACCTGCTCCCCTTCCGCCCTGACATCAAATATCCGCCGGGTCAGCCTGATCAGTCTGAACTGGGAAGTCTGCTACGTGCGCAGTCTTCTCATGATGATTACAATGTTCCTCGGCCCTTCTGTTCTTCTACACAGCTCGCATCGCCTCGTAAACCGACAGTGGCCGACGACGACGAAGTGTCGGTGCTAGTGCTGAACAAAACATGAGCCGGCGACTGACTTACATGACACTGTTCACACGTTCAGGCACCGACAGGGTCAAGTATATGTATCGCGGACTGTGCGTTCTGTGCAGAACGACCTTGACAGCACTTCGCTACTCTCTGTGCTCACCAACTTCCAAGAACTACTGACTTTGGACTGATCAGGAAGCCAACTCTGCCCAACAAGACCTTTGAAGACGAGTCGCACTGTTTTCACCGTGAATCATACATGGCGCGTCTCTCTCAGCTTGTCGTCACGCTGCTATACTGAAGTCCACCAACCTGATTCGGACGTTACAAGACGCTCACTACTTGGATGAACCCAGCAGAGCACCTCTGTGGCGAGCGAACGGACGACTGTTAATACGACCGAAACAACTTGAGATACATCTAAACGACGTGTGCGGTATCTGGGGAAACATCGGCTTGTCACTCAACACGCAATACATCTTTCACTGGAACGCGATAATCGAGTGCTGTTGCACCAGGCCATTTCCAGCACTATGCCTCCAAACAAAGATCGTCTATACGTAGCTCTATACGCGAAGCCACCGTTATATGAGAACACATCACGGACACCTTCCATGCCTCAACCCAACGCGGAAGAAAATTACCACTGGTCTCTGCTCATAGGGCCCAAAAATGAATCTTCAACCTCCATCCTCCTGAAATGCCACGCCAAAGAGACCATGAATCTATCGGACTCCGACAATGCCGTAGGAACACTCTGGGAGTACGGGGAGATTACATGTCAAATCACGACAGAGGACATGATACTCATGCGGCTACTGATTGGCAAAATCCTGGATCGTAACCATCTCTTGGACATCATTCGATCGGTCCCAGTGTCATCATCCGGCTGGAACGACGTGTCTTGGGTGAGAGAAGCGTTGGCGAGGTTGAAGAAAGATGGCAAGAAGGCGCTTGGGACCAGCATTACGGATTGGAGGATGGTGAGGGACGGCGCCTTAAGGTATGCGCAGAAGCAAGAGAAGGCTAGGGGTGGTGGTGCAGCAAGTGTCTGGGAGAAAGGAAAACTTGCAAGTGGAATAAGTGGAGGGAGTGGGAGCTCGAGTCTGACGTTGAAGGAAGGTGGGAAGGTGCCGACATGGAATTTGCTTGGTGGCGAGTTTGATTGAGGGCAGAAGAGGGTTGCACTGCTGAAGGAAGACAAGGCGATTTTGCGACGGACTTGAGTCCGTCAATGCGAGGTATCACACCATCTCTATGAACCGACATGAACATCATCGGTCGGTGTCGGGCGTCTAACAGAGCGTGCAGGCTAGGATATGAGACCGGACGCATTGCTCTGATTATCAGAGAATGCTGGCATGCCAGCCTCCATCGACAGATGCTGGTCATCAGATGTGATGGACGGTGCCAAGATCTGTACAATAGCTGTAATAGTATGCTACACGAGCGAAAGCACTACCTGCTGCAAGGGGGCTCTCTTCATCACAAACTCCCCATCAAACTCCCCCATTCCCTCGCTCCAGCATCCACCTTACCCACCTCCTTCCCTTGACTTATAATCTCCCTAACAGCCCACCAAGCACTGACAGCAATACTATCCAAAACCACCACACCCTCAAATTCCTCCTCCAGATCCTTCGCAAGATGCGTCCCTGGCCAATTCGTACAAGCAATCAACACAGCCTTCGTCTTCCCCGGCACAATCGATTTCGCCACAACACCTTTGACCTCTTCATCCGAACACCTTGCAATCTCTAGATTATTCGCCGGTGGAGGATCCATACTCTCACAGCCATGAACGACAAACCCTTCTCCTTTCCAGAAACTCCTCACTTTCTCCGTCACGGCCTGAGTATAAGGCACCGCAATCGATACATCCTTAATCCCACCACCACCCAAGAACCCCAGCGCCTCAATAAAAGCCCCCGTATTCGTCTGAAACTTCACACCAACTTCCCTCTCAATCCTCTCCGCCAACACCTTATCATTTCGCGCCGTGCCACCTGTCACGACACAGTCAGCCCTCAATCCCTCCCCTCACCCCCCTTCTGCATCGTTACACTCACCAACAAACATCCCACTCGTCCCATCCCAAACAACCACATCCACCCCAGCATCCCCCAACAACCTCGCCGCATCAACCAATTTCCCCTCTTCAAATTGCGCTTTCGTATTCTCATCCGCAGAGAGCGTCGTAACCCTGAGACGCGTAAAAACAGGGATAATATTCAATTTCAAGCTTTGTAAGATCGATAATGTCAAAGTTTCCACGGCGGTGTTGGAGGAAGGGACGATGAAGCCGATTTTGGGGGCTGTCTTGAGGTCTGCTATCACTGGGGCTGGCATGGCTGATTTATTTTATTTTGCTGATTTGAGAAAGGCGAGAAATGATGCGAGACAACGACAATGGAAAGTAGAAGGCGATGAACACTTACAGTCTCATCACTCAATCTTGCTGATTGGTATCGATAATGTCGATAGCTGCAAGGCTGATGAGAAGTGCTCCACATCCTTGCCCGACGGGCTGACGATACGCTCGCCGCGGGCAGCTGAGCAAAGCAAGATCATATAGTTTCAACTTCTTCAAGATTTTCATCTGATCTGTCTTCAGTTATTGAGGAGATGCTTTCTGTCTCTTTGGTAGTATAGCACTTGCTGTTCCCTTCCCTTTCCTTTCCGCCTATCCCTCCAACCCTTCTTTCCCTCCGATGGATCAGATGCGATGCATACGCCTCAGAAACGCCCGCCTCGCTAAGCTGGAAATGCCCAACCCATCCGCATACTCCTTTCTTACAAAATCGTACACTCCTATCCCCCTTGACTGGTTTTCCCGCTTATTTCGCAAAGTGGAAATCGTAGTTCAACCACTTCCTCGCCAAAACCTGGCTGACCTCCAGCCCTGGCTTTCCGTACGTCAACGGGCTGAAGAACCAGAAACTCCAGACAATAGCTGCAACGACGATACCACTAGCAGCCCAAGTTGCGAGCAAAGTCTGGCCGGCAATACGCTCGCGGATGGGCTTGCTACGCTGAGCGGCCTGCGCCTTGCTGCCCTTCTTTCCGTCCACGATAGCTTGACCGGAGAGCAGGTTTTGCGCTTCTTGGGGCTCAATATTGAAGATGAATTCGACAATAGCACCTGCAACAAGACATGAGGCCAGGTGAGCGGGAAGGTAGTGGTGCAAGAAGAGCTGACGGCCCATGATGAAGAATGGGAAGTAATGCGCAGCCCAGAGAAGGAAAAAGAAACCCGTACTGTTATACAGGCGGGAGCGAGTGCGTCGGTCAAGCGCATCAACGCCACGACGAACGGACATCTGGTCCGCGAATATTATGCCGACGAACACAGCCAAAAGCGCCGAGGAGAACCACCATCCGAGAGGGTTGCCCATGAAGTAGATCTGTCGTTTGGTTGCGTTCTCGGTCCAGAAGCTGACGCCGCGGAGCAGGAATGGCCACTGGATTGGGAAGGAGGCGTATGGGTGAGATGAAGTGAGCGCGTTGTTATGATAGAACATGGCTCGCTGAAGTTCCAAGTACTTCTTCAAGAAAGGCATGTGCTTAGGCTTGCGGACTTCCTTGACGAGACGTGGAGAGTCATCTGGGAGTCCAGTAATCTCCTCAACATACCAAGTGTTCGATGTCTGGAGAGCGTTCTTGTTTCCGTTGATCTCAGCCTGCTTGTAAGCCCAGTCTGGAAGAGGGGTGGTATGAGTCCACATGGCAACCTTGGTCGGAACGTGAATGAGCTTGAAGTGGGATGACAGTGTCTTGAACTCCTGGTTGTCCTTGCCATTGTCGATCTTGATCTCGAAAAGAGTGTCGTTGAAGCGGTTGCCGTTCGCCTCCTCAAGTGGGACGGTGGTGAACTCCTGGTTGGTAGGGAAGTATGGCGACGCGACATCGTGGGTCAAGAGCCAGGAGTCAGTGACCAAATGCCTGAGTCGGACAATATCGTGGTTGTGGACCTTGTGTCCGTGGCCCTCCAATGGCTGGGCTGGAATGATCTGCCAGAGGTTGTTGGTGTCGTTGTGTGGGTATCCAGTGACCTGTTGGCCTTGAGAAGAGATACGACCGTCCTCATAGCGCAGCGGATACTTGTCTGCGTGTGAGTGCAAGAAGACCTTGGTATCCTTATGACGCATAGAGATTGTGTCAAAGAACTCAATGCCAACCGCCTTCTGTGCCATCAGGTTGTCCGAGAGCGTCTCTTGAAACTCAGGGGTCATGAAATCATCTCCCTGTCCAGATCTTGACAAAATCGCGAAGTGCACCTGAAACCAGAACAGGTACATCAAGAACGGGACCACGATCAGCCCAGTGATGCGCGCAGCGAAGTGCTTGCCAAAATCAGGCAAGCTGAGAGCTCCCTGCTTGCGGTTGATGTCCAGGAGATCCCACAGATCAATTAAGACCGGCACACCAATCGAGAAGAAAGTGAAGGCTCCGACGTACTTCGTGCTGATAACGCAGCTCATGCAGATACCAGTCAGAAGCAGCCACTTCCACCATTTCCTGCCAAAAGGCGCATGACGGAGCTTGTAGAATCGGATGTAGCATAGCACACTCAGCGCCATGAACATGACCAGGGTGGCATCGAGCAGGATCAGTCGGGTCTGACCAACATGCGCGTTATCGAAGAGCACGAGCGAGGAGGCGAGGATGCAGGCTGGGAGGCTGTAGCCGGATTCCCACATGATCAGGTAGGTGATAGAGACGGTAAGCGCTCCCATGAGGGCGGGCATCGATCGGTATGCGACGTAGGGCACATGGTTCTCGATGTATGAGTCGCCGATGTTCTCGAAGAGGAAGCTACCGTCGTAGCCAACGAGCCAGCCGGCGAATGCGAAAAGGAGTTTGCCGAAGGGAGGGTGGACGTCGAAGAAGTAGCTGCGCTGAAGGTAGTAGCTGGCGAACTGTGTGCTCTGTCAGTGTCCTATCTTCCTCATCCATTCAACCCTATGGACTCGAGTTATCGCACCTTGCCGAAGTGCACCTCGTCAAAGACGACCTGGTTCGGATGGCTGATGCCCCAAAATCTGGTGATGAAGCCCAGGATGGTGATGACAGTAAATGCGATGCGGTGGTCCCAATCGTTCTTCTGCGCCTCTTTGGCCTTTCCAGCTACAGTGTCCAGCTTCTCTTGCACCTTGCCGTTCATGACCAGAGGATCTGTGCTCGGCGTCTGTGGTCTTTTATTCTCTTTGGGCCCGCGCTGGCGGACCGAGCTGTTCGGTGTCGACATTTTGGACAATATCGGGGTGGTATTGCGGTCGCCGGGCGCGACTCGAATGTGTAGAAAAGGGTATCAGAAGAAAAGAAGATGAAGAAAGGAGTGTGGTGGTGGTGCGTGGAACTTTTGAGCAGTTCCGCGAGTTTGACAGTTGGCTACCTCAGCCAAGGAGTGGATGTGAACGAAGCTAAAAGAAGCTGCTAATCAAGGGGTCAACGCGTCTGTCCACCCGCACGTGTCGAGAACCATAGTCAGCACAGGCAATCTACCACTGAGTTCAGAAACATGTGAAAAGCATATGATTATCATCAATCAATCGTAGTAGTGACACTTCATTACACTAAGAAGCAGAAGGTATGCAAAGAACAATCGGGTATCTCTCGGATCGAGTAATGCACTGCGCCGCCCGCTCGCTGAGAAGCATCCACATGAATCCAAACTCATGGCTTCCAGCTCTCTTCTTCGCGTCGTCAAAGAGGAGAGATATAGATCAAAGTCGTAGCTTTATTCAAAGCTCCCTTCATTCCACTCATAATTGTCCAACAAACACGTTGGCAGACTCAGTAATGGCGCCAACCATACTAGGGCTGGCCATTCGATGCTGCCACGGGTGCCGGCGTTCCATATGCGCCTTCGTGCGGTCTAAATGATGAATTGGCATACACGTCGTGTGGATGCCGCTTCGGCTCAGAGGGATGTCGATGCATCTGGCTTGTATCAAAGATGTGCTGCGGGGCTGACGATTCTTTTGAGATGCCCGGAAGCGTTTCCCGCATGCCGTCTCTGTCTTTCTCGGCGGAATCCGGCGCATCGATGGTGCTGGCTCCAGACATGCCTGATATGTTTCGAAAGCCAGTCAATTCGTGGTGACCGTTCTGCCTGTGTTTGGGCATGGTCAAAGGTGACCCAGGGTCTCTGCCAAAAGGGCCATGAGCCACACGATCCTGTGTTGGAGGGCCTGCTACCACGCTTGAGGGCGGTTCGACAGGATCGCTGTTTGCTGGCACTGTGCCAGAGCTCGAATGGTCCGCGGGCGCTCGTCGCTGTGGCATCGGCGTCGTGTAGGGACTACCTGCACGCGGCATGCCACCACTGACATTCCGAATGAGATGCTTTGTTCCGTGAACGCCAGGCTCGGCGGCCCAGTCTGGGGTATGTGTGAGGTTCGGTGTTCCATGGTGGAGTATCGGTCCCTGTGGGCGCGCCCATGGGTTCTGCTCGATGAACTGCTCGTGTGCGATTCGTTCGCTTTGTGGCTGCACCAAGCCCGTCCGGTTGGGAAAATACACCGGCTGCGGGTGCGATGACGATTGATGGACGCGTTTCGAAATCTTGTCTCCAGTCAGCCAATGTCTTTCACACCAGCACAATATTATTCCATACCTTCATAGCCTTCAGATCATCTTCCAACGCGTCGCCTTCCGCACCTCCAATGTCTGGCGCGGCTGGGAATCCAACGTATTTCGCAACCCCGCTCAGCACCGATACCTCCTGGTTGTACTTCGCTTGCTGCTTGATCTGGTCCGACTTCTTTGTCGGGAACTTGTAGATGAAGCTCTCGTCCTTTTCTTGACCGCTCTGCCGTCGCTCGTTCTGGATATTGTACCAATCGTCGCCCAGCTTTTGCATGACGTCTTCTCGCATCTGTCGAGCAGATTGGAAGTACTGGCTGTGGAGCTGGCTCCTCTCGCCCAGTGTCGTCTTATGCAGACTCTCGCGCTTGTACTTGTATAGTGCTCGGATCTCGCTGACTTGTTTGGAATGGCGAGCATCCACGCAAGCGACTTGTCGTTGGTATTCCGGGTGCTTGCTCTCGGGCTGGCTGAGCATCTCAAGCTCGGCATTCAATGCCGCGAGCTTCTCGTTGTACATCTTCTCCCGGAACGCCGCAAACTGCTTTGCCAGGTCCTCAAAAGCGGTTGAGGCAGCTGGCTTGTGCTTATTCTCCTCCTCAGTTTTCGCGGCAGCTTCTTCGCTTTGCTCTTCTGGCTGCACTGATGCATCTGGAAGCTCCGATTCTGTGTCCTTGGCAGCCTCTTTCTTCGGTCGGCCTTTGAGCTTAGGTCCCTTCTTGCCTTTTACGCCTTTGACGGGGGAGGTGGTGCGTGCCTCCGCTGACTCTGATTCTCCAACATGCGCTGAATCGTTTTGATCCTGCTGGTCCTCGACGAGTGCGTCTTGTGCTGGTTGATCGTCTACGGTCGAGCTGTGGCTTCGCTTGCGTGGTGACGCGCCGAGGTCCGATTCGGCGCTGCTCAAAGAGCTCTCTGCAGTGTCTGATCGCTTTCGCTTCTTTGCTACTGCATTTTGGTCAGTCTCGCGATCGTGAGTGAAGGACAACGCCTCGATCTTGAGGTCGAGGGGAGACTCACTAGCTGTCTCAACAGTGCTTGTACTGGACGCGGCACCAGGACCTGTCGGAATTGGTGACGGAGGATCTGAGAGATCATCGTCGACGGTAGCAGCTTGACTCAGCTTGCTGGGTGTCTTCCCTTGCTCTTCTGCAAGTTTTCGCAATCTGTGTGGTGTCTGGTCTAATCTCTCTGTCTCCGCCTCCGAGTCTACCTCCATCGATGGATGCGCAGAGAGTTCTTCCGATACTTCAGCATCGTCAGTCACACCATTGCGCTGCTGCTCTTCTTCCGGGTCATCTTCAGGCTCACTGAGGCTGCTGGAGCGATCGTCGTCGTCGCCGATCTCGGCAGGACGAGCCACCTCCGCGCTCACGTCTTCTTCGGCGTCAATTTCTGGCATAATCGCGTCGCGTACTGCGACTGGCGAGGCCTTAGCACTGAGAGGGGATATACTAGGTCGTGGGTGCTCGGAGCGCACTGGCGAGCGTGGTGCGTCGTGGTCTGGTTGAAATTCTGCGCAAAATCGTGTCAGTCAAAGTATTCCTTCCTTCTTGAGCTTTTGTGCGAAGCCCAAATCATATAGAGTATAAGCAAGGACGTAGTCAAGGCGTACTGGTTGGAGTTGGCTCGTTTCGACGCGCAGCGGGCACTGCCATCACTACCGCCGAGGACGGGCAATCCTCCGCCGGTGTCGATGGTGGCCACGCAGTATTCTAGTAGAATCCAATGCACTGCTCTTTCGTCGTGCTCGCAACCACAGGAGTGAGGGATTAGGTGGGTGTGGTATAGCCAGGTTGGATTGGCGCTTGGTGGTGGGCGGAGAGAGAATGCGAAAGCTGAGGCGGGGCGAGACTCGAGGATTGTGTTGAAAATCGAAGACGGATTGGCGTCGGGAAGAATGGGAGATTGGTCCACTTTGATATGGCTAAGCGAGAAGGGTGATAGCAGTCGAGTGTATTGTGGTGGGTGGTGGGTGTGTGAGAGGAGAGACGGGGACTGGGAGACAGCAGCGCTTTCATCATTCAGCCGACGACGCTGCACGGACCCTGCTTCCGAGAGCACTCAACCTCGAAAAACGAGCTTCTCGCTCCAAAAATTCACAACACAACAATCTGTTAGCCGAGATGGGCGAAAAGAGCAAGAAGCAAGATCAAAGCAAGGTGGAGAAGAAGAGCAAGAAATCAACGAAAGATGGGGAGTCCAAGAGGGAGAAAAAACAGCAGGCCGCAGTCTCTGCCTTCAGTTTGCTGGCAGACGACAAGACCGCAGATCCGACTCTGTCGGCATTGTTCGCTGTGAAGGTACGGAAGCAATGCACCTCTTTTGCGATATGTACGATACTTATATGACGTCTAGCAACCTCCTATCAAGGCCAAGCCTGCTCCCATACCCGAAAAGCCGGTCGCAACCGCCAAGTCCAGCGAGGATGAAGGTGAGGATGAGGAAGACAATGACGCCGAGCTGTCAGAGCTTGACGAAGATGTCGAGGATGAGTCGGATGTCGATATGGAGTCCGATGTTGAGGCTGGCGCACAAGACCCTGCAGCTGTTCTGAGAGAAGCTGCGCTTTCAGGAGAAGACGTCGCAGAGCCCAAGCGCAAGAGGAAGCGGAAGGATGCTGGCGAAGAACTCGAAGACGTCTACATGAGCAAGCTTGCGCGAGAAGAAGAAAAGGACGCAGAGAAGCTTGCTGCAGAACGTGCTGCTAAGCGACAGAAACAGGGTGATCAGGACGAAGAGGGGAGTGCGGATGCCGACTCAGACGAGGAGGAGGACGTTGTGGTTGAGAAAGATAGCGACGATGCATCCGACGAAGACGCAGCATCACCGCCACCTAAGCACGAGACGGAAGCCGCCAAAGACGTGGAGCTCGAAAAGGCCGACCGGACTGTCTTCCTGGGCAACGTCTCGACTGATGCCATTGCATCCAAGACCTCGCGAAAAGCTCTGCTTAAGCATCTGGGCTCATTCTTTGAAGACCTCGCCCAAGGGAAAGCTCCTGTGACCAAGCCCAAAGTCGAATCCATCCGCTTCCGCTCGACGCCCTACGCCTCTGCCATTCCCAAGAAGGCTGCGTATGCGAAGAAGGAACTCATGGATGCGACGACCAAGTCAACCAATGCATACGTCGTCTACTCAACCGCAGCTCTCGCTCGCGAAGCATGCAAGCGTCTCAATGGTACTGTTGTGCTCAACCGCCACCTCCGCGTTGACTCGGTCGCCCATCCTGCCAAGGTGGACAACCGAAGATGCGTATTTGTGGGCAACCTTGGATTCGTTGATGACGAATCCAATATTCAAGATGCCAATGAGGAGGATGGTCGCGAGAAGCGCAAACGCGGAAAAGAGCCTTCGGACATTGAAGAAGGTCTTTGGCGAACGTTCATGAAATGCGGCAAAGTTGAGAGCGTTCGTGTCATCCGAGATAGCACAACGCGAGTCGGCAAGGGCATTGCGTATGTGCAGTTCGAAGACGAGAATGCGGTCGAGGCGGCTCTCTTGCTGAACGAGAAAAAGTTTCCGCCGATGCTGCCTCGCAAGCTGCGTGTCACCAGAGCAAAAGCGCCTAAGAAGAATGCAAAGGCCGGCAGTGGACGACCAAGCTTGAAGCCAAATGTCGCGAATGGAGGCTATCAGCGCAAGATCACCGGAGAGGAGGCTTCGAAGATGGGCCGAACAGGCAAGCTGCTTGGACGCGCAGCTGCAGCTCAAATGCAGAAACAGACCAGGAGCAGTGTCGACAGCAGACCACCACGAGAAAGGACGCAACCAAATGGCGGCCTGGGAGCAGGCATCAAGGCGCCGGAAAGCTTCATCTTTGAAGGCCACAGAGCGAGCTCGAAGCAGGGCAAGAGCGGGCTGAAGCTGGGTGGCAAGTCGAAGGGCGGAAGCAAGGCGAAGGTGACCAAACGCAGTGCTTCCTACAAAGCGAAGAAGCGAGCCTGAGGACGTGTGTAGATGTACGAAAGGAGTAGTAATCCGCGGCAAGTGAATGTCGGTCGCCTTGTTACATGTAAGAAGCCTCAGGCTTGGCCTCTGCGCGTCATGCAGTGGACGGGCTTTGGTGCCGCTGCGAATTCGCTCCCTTGCTCAACATGTTCGTGCTTGCTTCCAGTCCCCCGCCAACTCCACGATTGTACCTGCAGGCCAGGGGAATACCCTTCCGTTTTGAACAAAATTCCCTCGCGCTTCTTGAAACACTTTACCTGCCAAAAGCTACAACCAACATCCGTACGCCACGAGTTTCGAGTGCAAAAACCTATCGTGGTGCAAGCCAAAAATATTTCTCGTCGATCATCAGACACACGGCACATCTGATCACGCTGCCTCATCACTCTTCCACATCTCCCGAGCGCACTGTCCATGTCAGCCTCCCACCACCACCCAAACCTGCCTCCGCGCCCGGCCAACGTCGACACCTCGAACACTTACAGCCATACAAACGGCAATAGCTACCAAAGGAGAACATCAGATACAAGACCCAACGGCGGCTCGTCATCACCCGTGCGCCCCGAATACAGTCCCATCACGCCCAAGGTGCAACCGGCGTTTCCCGTTATCAACACCCAACAACCCGCCTTCGTGCCTCCGCCTGAAAATGGCGGCAACTTCACGTTCTCGCCGGCGGATATCAAACCGCCTCAGCAGAACGAGGATGAAGCACAGCCGAGAAGACAGCCTGCACAGGATCAACCGATGAGAGGCGGGCCGGCAAACGAATACATACCTCCACCGCCGAATTTACCCTTCACAGGCGAGGATGCGACAGACGCGATCGCGCTGAAGGCAGCGATAAGTACTCTGCAGTTCCAGAAGAAGAAGGCGCAGGATGACATCAAGACGCTCGCGAGTCTGAAACAGCTGGCTTTGAATGAGCCGGAGAGTTTCGCGCAAGATCTAGCGAAAGGGAAGATCGGGGAGCAAAGGCCGAAAATTGGGGACATGCAGGCAATATTGGATCAAGCGGAAGAGGGAGATAGTGACGAGGAGGTGGACTTCAGTGCGCTGGCACGAGATAAGGGAAAGAAATCCCTCTCGCCAGAAATCCCAGACTCGCAACCGGGGTCGCAATCTCAAAAAGCAGCAGGCGCACAGCAAACGGACGGAACACCTTCATTTCCACGAATACCCGGACCGCAAACAGTCGTGCGCATGCCACACGTCAACTGGGACAAATACGGCGTCGTCGGCGAACCGCTCGAAAGACTCCACAATCAACAGCAGAAATGGCCAGGTACCACAGCAGCGTACGGCCAAGAGCGAGGGAGAGAGTACACTATCGCGGCACCGTATAGTCCGTTCCTCGATCATATCGATACGCAGCATGTGCGGAAGGATTCGGGTGCGATGCCGAGTGCTACGGGCACGATCTCGGAGCATCCGATGTCGACTAGAAGTCGGGACTAGGAGAACCGAGGTGGAAGAGGTGGATCTCAGAGAGGAGGTGGAGGACGGAAACGACGTCGAAGAGGATGATGATATGAGACGTGTGAGAAGATGAACTCAACTATGACTTGCATGAGATTATGAGAATCAGGACAGCATGGGACCAGATCAGATAGGAAAATGGAAATTGAAATCGAGGAAGCCTCGCAGCTCCGACCATTCTACTCATCTTCTACTCATCTTCTTCGTATCTTTCTCGTATTGACAGTACTATGCCGTCCATACGACGATCTTTTTCCGATCTAGTTGTTTGCAAAGACATGTGACAGTAGATCGTCACACTACTCGCAAGTCAGAAACCTTGTGGGTTGAATCATGAACGAGATACGAGGTGACTGATGTAGTGGTTTCCGATGACAGTTGAGGTGGAACGATGAGCGCTGCGTCAATATGGTTTTGCAGAAGGAGAGGGAGAAGGAGAAGGTTGTGGATGGGAGAGATAGGCTTCTCGTATTTGGCGAGACGAAGAGAGCTTGTTGCTTCTGGGCCTTCGGATGCTGTTTGAGGTTCTGGGACGTTGGAGCAGAATACGGAATGATATGTTGAAGTAAAGTGTCGTTAAGCATATCTCATATTCATTGGGTATATTGCTCGCATTGTAGAGAGCGCCGGTGTCGCCCTTAACGCCCTTGCTCGCCAGAAAACTCCCTGCCTTTCCCTTCCGTGTTAGTAGTCAAACACGCCCATTAGCTTACAATCCCCGAACCCATATATCTACCACTCCATGCTCAAACCCTCAAACCCAGCCATCACAAGCTCCCTTCAAACTACACTCCAAATCAATGAAACCTCTCCCTCTCTTTCCATTAGAGCTTTCCTTTCCTTCAACAACCCTCCTCAGGAGCAACTCAGCCCGACTCGCCTCCCGGAAGAATGTCATGTCAACACCCTGATCCTCCACACCCTCCTCAATCTCAAACATTCCCCTCCTCGCTCTCCGGGGGTAAAGCATACTAAGAAGTTCAAGGATAAGAGGTATGTTGAAGGGTGTTGAGGCAGCAAATAGCCGCGAATCGTAGACGTCTTCGTAGATGAGCGCTGCGATGTGTAGGGTTGCGGCGTCGCGGACATCGATGCTGTATTGAGGAGGCACCCATGTGGTTGAGGATGCGGCGCCGGAGTAGATGTCGTGGAGGATAGCGACTGAGGATGGAAGCTCTTGGTCTTTCGCCGATATGAGAGGACCGAAGAGCATTGCTGGGAGGACTGGAAGTATGCATAGTTAGTGACTGAGTTCGTAAGAAGAACTCGATTGTTGTCGCGTACCTGTATTCAAGACGAAACCCGGCCTTCGATCTGAGTACCACCTCCAAACGGCCTGTTCTGTCTGCAATTTGCTGCTCGCATAGACGTCCCAACTCCTCTCGTACTTGTCGTATGGCGGATGTCTCCATGCGGAGAGGAATGCCGACATGTTCCAGCTATCGCTCGTCACATCACCTCTGTGTCCACTTCCACTTCCACCATCTGCAGCAGCGCATGTACAGCTCGTGTACACGAACCTCTGTATCATCGGCTCCTTGCCCGCGGCCTCGAGTGCATTCAATGCGCCAGCAATCGAAGGTGTGATCACCTGCGTTGGATCAGGATCGTAGGTCATGACGGAAGCGCAGTGGACAACAGCTGAGCATCCTCGAACCGCTTGATCAAAAGCACCGCGGATGGCCATGTCTGGTACGATCGATGTCATGTATCGCCCTGGTCCATATTTCTGCTTAAAGTACTGCGCAGTCCAGATCGCTTTGTCCAGATCGCGAACAGTTCCGCGGACGCGATAGCCTTGGTCGAGGAGTTGACAAACGATATGAGAGCCTGGAGAGCAATTGCGTCAGATGCCTTCGATTCTGCGGTTAAAGTTCAACTCACCAAGATACCCATTCGCCCCGGTGACAAGTATGATCGCATTCGGGGGCAAGGCGCGCTTCTCATCCGAAGGAACACGCGAATGCACAGAGCTGATTGATTGTCGTGACTGCCGGTACTCCGGAGGCGGTGTCTGGTGAGTAGCAGATGTATGATAAGAACCGACTGATGTCCGAGTGTCCACGGAAGATCGCGAGTATCCAGAATGGGAATATGGTGGAGGGTCACGTCCGGGTCCCTTTAAGATCTCTCGACAAGCCTGTGACTGCTTCTCCAGACGTTCAAGGAATCTCGGAGGCATGTTGCATTCGTAAACTGAGAGCGTCGATCGAATCGTGATGTCGGAGAGTATTTATCGAAATCGTCGAGTCAGTCAGAATCAGATCGTTGTTGTCGCCGAGATCGTGGAATGTAGTGCTTTATGGGCCCTCCTGAACGCATTCATGTCAGTGGCGAGAAACAGACATCACGCGAGCACCAACATCGCTCCGAGCATACGATGTGCGATAAAGCGAAAGTATCAGCGGTGAGGATGGTCTTAAGGCCAAAGGAACCAGGAGAAAGTATAAGCGTTTCGAAAAGACCCAGAACGGAGAAATCGGAGTGCTTGGTCTAGCTGGGCACAGACATCTCTGCCTACATTTGAAGAAAGCATGATATTGAGCCCTCCAATGACAGCAAGACATGCTTGCGCTCAAGGCCATGGATGAAGTTCATGTACGGGGAGAAGCGGGTGCTTGTGGTTGGCTGCTTGCGGTGGCGCTGAGAAGTACAGACGATACGTCGAATGTCAATGAGTCGGTTTCAAGTCGCTTGAAGGCTTACTCCAGGAAAGAGTCATGATGTTCAGCTGAGCGGCTGTTAACGGCGGTGCTCTAGTCTGAGCAACTCATGAACCGATTCGGGCTCTACCATGGCGGCAGGCTGTCATTGTGCGATGGTCCCTTGAGGGATAGTCCTGGCAAATTTTGTAAAGCGACAACAGGTACCATGCGGAAGTCACTCTCCATCAGTGACCGGTGCAAGCATTGCTGCTGTTCGGTGATCCGAGAAGCACGGGGATCTCTGTTCAATCAGCAATGGGAAAACCTCCTGTTCTGCGATCAAGTGGCCTGATGCGAGTGATCCAAATGCTCTTCTCGAGACCGCAGAGCGGGAAATTCTTTGCAAGCGTTGGTCGATCCCCAGTTTGTTCCGGGTTCTGACAGGTGGCCTCGCTTGCCCGCCACTCGGCTACAATCAATCAAGCGGCTTGCAGTTTGTTTTGGGAGCTCCTGTAGAGACTTCTAGTAGCAGTATATTGATCGATGTGTCTCCGTTTCAGCGGTATAAGGGTAGATTGGCGGGGTCGGGTATTGGCGTAGCTCGACGCCCCTCTCAGATGTATTCCAGACCGGTGACACCTGATAAAGCCAGCGTGCGAACAATGCAAGAGGCTCGAGCACCGCATTGTCAGGGCAGGAGAGATGCGTTCCGGGTCGAGCTCCCTGGCAGACGGCACTGCGCATGTCGTTTCATCCTAGAACCAGGTAATGGCTGATGTGGCTGCTTCAGAATTCGGCGGTGTGCAACCACGAGCATTTTCAGGAGAATGCGTTGGCGTAAGAGGTACTCAACAAGAGCCAACGTCGCCGAAACAGAGTTGTCAAAGGTGTGTAGGGTTCTAGCACAGGAAGAAAATGTGCAAGGGCGACTGAGTAGGTGGTAGGGCGATGTTGGGAGAAGTGCTAGCCATTGAGTTCCCTGGGACCAAACTTTATATTGCAAGCTTAGTCATCCGCAGTACGCTCCAGCTGGGCGCCTGCTGCGCTTCTAATCGTATCTTCATTCTGGCCCCTGGCCCGGGCTAGCTTCAATCATGTATCGCTTTCAATCACAGGAGATATTCGTATGAATACGAGTGTGCTCGCCAAAGATCATATGCTTGCTATGCTGGCTACTCGCGAAACTCATCCCGAGGAATTCGTTCATTCCACTCACGCCTTCCGCTTCATCCAATCTTGAGCCCAGCTCGGCGAACTCTTGATACGAACTTCTCATCCTCAATCTCTCCCTTGTCGATACCAAAGCAGGCAACGTAGATCGGAAACATGTCGTGAGGCCCACAAGGGCGAGAATCTCCACTCGCACGTCGCTTCTCGAAGAAATTCTCAAGATTGGTGGTAATCGTGTTCTCAACGGAGGTCTTCTTGTCCCGGTCCGCCAGTGCAGACTTGACCAGCGTAGCCTCCTCAGGGGTGAAATATGGCTCGCTGATGTAGAGGGGATCAGTCGTCTGGAGCGTTCGATGTTCGCAAGTCTTGTCCTTGGACATGTTTCGAAGGTCGTAGACCATGACGCAGATCTTGTACCATAGGTCGCGGTCCTCTCGTAGATCCGAAACTGTCAAGTCTTGCTTTTGGGATGAAGAGGCAATCGACTTGTCCTTGTTCTTGCCCTTGCCTTTCACCATGTTGTCTCTTTGGTGGAGATAGTTTTGGTTCGAGTGCTAGATGACGGCCGCTGTGATATTGATAGCAGTGATTTTGATATCATGCCGAAGTAGAGAAAAGAGGGAAGCAGGAGTGTGAGTCAGGAATTATACATATACGAAAGGCCGCATCTTGAGGACAGATGAATCTCGTTGAGGCTGTCCATTACCTTTGCTTTAGAAATTGTCATTGCGCCACGAACCCGATTTGTGGGATGAAAACGCTCGTGGGAATAAATGGCTGCAAGACCTGCCCCTGATAGAGGCTGAACATGTAAAAGTGATATTGTTGTTGAGATTGAGATGAGAAGTCACAGCTGGAAGGGGAACTCATGAGATGGCCTGTGCGTTGCATTAGCGCCAACAGCCCGGTTCAATCGCTTGGCACTGCATCAGAACCTCAGGCTTCATAGACTCATGTTGAAACATCTCATACGTTCGCTCCGCGTGTGTTCCCACCGTCCACACCCATGAGAGTCCGAACGACAAGGCGATGCACATCCTCGACCTCACGTCAAGCGACGCGATCGGGAGAGCTGCTTCCTCAAGCAGCAGAAAGAGCAAGTTGGCAAGGTCTTGGACAGATCAAGAGACTTCTCGACGTTCGTGTATCATCCTATGCACATCAAAGCGCACTTGATGCTGTGGACACCATCTGTGTACGCCGAATAATGAAATGTACATAGCGAACACGTCGTGATGTGCTTTTGGAGCCTGTCGACATGTCTGCAATCATGGAGTACCAAGAATCATCTTGCAGTTAACGATCTGAAGACGAACAACGACTACCGGTATTCATCATCGCGCTTCAATAATTTCTCCTTTTCTAAACCTCGCTTTCAGCTTCGTATGCAACGAGACGCGTTGACCTTTTAGTCATCTTCGACTCTTCATCGGGATACGCGATATAGGAGACTTCCACGGATTCTCCGTCCAAGCCCGAGACTCTGCCCCTAATCAGGTTGAACCGGCTCTCCCAAGAGATCATCCAAGACATCGCAGTCGAAAATCTAAGTCAATGAAGAAAGACGGTCAGATGTATAACGCAGAACTGCGATACTGGAATTCGGTTCAGGCCAATTGGACAGACGATGTTCCTATATCAAAACTAGCGACTTGCGTGCTCGCGTCGATCGTGCGTAGACTCGGTAGAAGGGACATTCTACTTCTACCCGGGATGCTAATCCACTCTGATATAAACATATCCTGGAGTTATCTCGTATTGTTCAACAGCCCATGGGCATACGCGCGGAGTGCAGCCACCGCCTACGTTTGAAAGAGGGACCGTCCGCAATGGTCAAAAATTGTTCCTTTCCTAATCAGAAATGCGAAGGCCAATGCTCTAGAGGTATATTAAAAGGTAAGTGCACTTCCTATCTAACGTCTTGAGCAGAAAGTACACAATCTCAACCGACACCTCTCGTCACCACAGAAATCCACAACCTCAAAATCTCACATCTCCGCAAAAATGCAGTTCACCACCCTCACCACAACTCTCCTCTGCCTCATCGGCCTCGTCGCCGCCAGCCCCGTCATCGGCAATGAGAACAACCTAGTCGCAAGGGACAACGTCGCTCGCGGTAAGTCTTATCGACCCTCACCAATCACAAACCCACCTCCGCCTTCACAACCAAAGAGTCCCTCCACTAATCCTCTCTCCCACAGACGTCGGCTGCGACTACGCCTACTGCGACTGCAAGAATTCCTGCAACGGCAATGCCGGCTGCCAAGACAGCTGCTACAGAGGCCACTGCGCCAACACCTTCCCAGCAGGATCTACCGTCCCTTCGTGCTAGTGGCAATGCATTTGGAGAATGGCAAGAGCAATGGGCTTGTTGGCGTCGATGGTTGACTTGTTCACTGGTGGCTCGAAGGAGTTGAGTTGAGAAGTAGGATCTCCGAGATAAAACAGCGACATGTGGAAGTGGAAGGAATTCACCTATCGACCTGAGCCCACGCTGTATCCTATTTGACTATAAAATCAACGGCCAACAGGAAACCTGTACTATATCAAAGGTCATTGCAGCGAAGAAAGTTACGTTCCAAGACATTGAATTGAGGAATAGTCTGAAGAAAGTGAGGCTCATGAAACTCGTCTTTCACTGACAAAGGAAACAAGTTCTTCGCGTATCTACAATGCTGATCCTCCGTGCCTCTCTCTGGCACGCAAGCAACGGAGATGCTCTTTCGTCTTGGTGTTGCTCAAGCTTGCCTTTTGTTACTATACACGACCCGACCCTGGGATTCATCTAGATGTCTACGAGAAGCTCTTGGTGAAGCTCTGGACAGTCTCCTTGAGCTTAGCCTCAAGGTCCTTGCTGAGCGAACCCTCCTTGTCAATCTGCTCAAGGAGTCCGCTCTCGTTGCTCTTCAGGTGGTTGAGGAAGTCAGCCTCCCATTGGAGGATCTTGTTGACTGGGACGCTGTCGAGGTAACCGTTGACACCGGCGAAGATAAGTGGAACCATCTCGCTGACGGCCATTGGCTGGTACTGCTTCTGCTTGAGCAGCTCAGTGAGACGCTCACCACGGGACAGGGTCTGCTTGGTGGCGGCATCAAGATCGGAACCGAACTGGGCGAAAGCAGCGACCTCACGGTATTGGGCCAAGAAGAGCTTCAGGGAACCGGCGACTTGCTTCATGGCCTTGAGCTGGGCAGCGGATCCGACACGGGAGACAGAAAGACCGACGTTGATGGCTGGGCGGATACCCTTGTAGAAGAGTTCGGACTCCAAGAAGATCTGGCCGTCGGTGATGGAAATGACGTTGGTGGGAATGTAGGCAGACACATCACCACCCTGAGTCTCGATGATGGGAAGAGCGGTAAGGGAACCCTCGCCGAAGTTCTTGTTCATCTTGGCGGCACGCTCGAGCAGACGGGAGTGGAGGTAGAAAACGCTAAGATCATGTCAGTCAGACAGCTCGCTCGTGTAGAAAATTGCGTTACATACTCTCCAGGGTAAGCCTCACGCCCTGGTGGACGACGGAGCAGGAGAGACATTTGACGGTAAGCCACGGCTTGCCTGTGAAATTATTAGTTGATGTTCCAACGTGTTCTGGGACTGGGGGGTACTCAATTGCTGAGATCGTCGTAGATGATGACGGCGTGACGGCCATTGTCACGGAACCACTCTCCAATGGAGCACCCAGAAAACGGTGCAATGTACCTGGATTAAATTGCGTTAACTATGTTTCAACATACATCTTTGGTGTGTGATTATACGTACTGAAGAGGAGCAGCCTCAGAAGCGGTGGCGGCGACGATGACAGAGTACTTCATGGCGTCGTTCTCCTCAAGGGTCTTGACGAGCTGGGCAACGGTGGAACGCTTCTGTCCGACGGCGACGTAGATACAGTAGAGCTTCTGGGACTCGTCGGAGCCGTTGTTCCAGCGGCGCTGGTTCAACATGGTGTCGAGGGCGACGGCAGTCTTTCCGGTCTGACGGTCACCAATGATCAACTCACGCTGACCACGGCCGATTGGCACCATGGCGTCGACAGACTTGAGACCGGTCTGCACTGGCTGGTTGACAGATTTGCGGGGAAGAATGCCAGGAGCCTTGACCTGAGTACGGCGGCGCTCCTTGGTCTTGATTGGGCCCTTGCCGTCAATTGGGTTACCAAGAGCGTCGACGACACGGCCGAGAAGCTCTGGGCCGACTGGGACATCGACCTATGTCGGAACTGTTAGCTGTGCAACTCCACATGGCCTGATATCTTGCTGTGACGTACAATCTCTCCGGTACGCTTGACGGTCTCGCCCTCCTTGACCAATCTGTCGGAACCGAAAAGCACAACACCGACCTGGCCGGCTTCGAGGTTCATGCACATGCCCTTGACGCCGGAAGCGAACCTTGACAATGCATGTTAGCGCTTTTGCACGTGCAGAGTGGGATCATGTCCGTGACGTACTCGACAAGCTCCTCAGCCTGGACATTGCTCATGCCGTAGACACGGGCAATACCGTCACTTATCCCAACGTCAGCCAATGCTCCTATTGTTGTATCTCATCGCGTTCGTCCCATCATACCCGACAGTGAGGACACGGCCGGTCTCGGCGAGGCCAGACTCCTCCTGAACGCCACGAATTCTCTGCTCGAGGATGGAGGACACCTCGGTAGGTGCGGCCTTGGTGTCGGCGGCATAGCCACGGGTGAAGGTGTTGACGGCGGCGGGTGCGGTGCGCTGCTATATGTGCGAAGAGGTGATGTTAGCGCGCTGTGTCCCTGGATAGCCTCGGACCCGCAAGGTAGGCCTGCGCAGCTCCAAGGAAGCTCCAATCGCACTCCAAACTGCCATATACCACCGTCGATGGGCCCATTGAGTCCAGCGGCGGTGATTTGGATGCGCATTGGAGCTCCGGTGGCGGCGCAGAAGGAGGGACGTACCACTGCAAATCTGCTGCTGGCGGAGACGGCACCGGCCGCGCGGGCGCTCGTCCGGAGCGCGTTTCTGAACATATTGACGGTGCTTGGGGAGATTCTGCAATTAGATGCCGCTCCCTCAGCGGATGGATTCGATGTGTTGAGCGGAGAGAGGGTGGGTGGTGATGAGGCAGCTCCTGGTTAGCAACGAAGCTGGAGAGAGGACTTTGAAAGTGCCAAGCCTAGATGGCCCGGGCGTTCCGGCGGAAAAAGCCGGACCGCCCTCGACTACGACATCTTGACTCGGGTTCGCTACCTTACCCAATTCTCACTCACTCACTTACCAGAGGTGCGCTAGTTTCAATGATCTTGCTTTCTCCATTTCGACGATCCGATTCATCAACACCTTGACCTGGAGCGTACGCCCACAGATTACACTCTTCTCCCAGAGAGCGGCATCATGGCGTTGAACCTCGAGAAACAGCTCCTCTTCGTAAGCTAGGCAGTAAAGATGACCGCGACAATACAACACTAACAACGAATGCAGTACGGGGCGTATCATCACAATCCCGTCAGTCTGCTCGGTCTTTTGATCTCATTCGAGTACTCACAGTTCTCAGGTCAACGTGGGGATACACGTCACATTTGTTCCAATCCTCCTTCTGACCGGCTTCTTGTTCGTAGGTCTCCCATTAGACCCGCAGGCTTCCATTGTCACTCACAGACAATCTTCATATAGGGCACAAATACTCCGGCGATACCGGTACCCGAATGGCTATCGATACCCTATTTGCCACCTAATTTGGGGACGATAGCATGCTTCCTCTACACTTCTCTCTACATCCTCATGGAGCCGGTCGCGGGAGCGATATTGGCACCTATACTTGTTGGAGGCACAGCGTACGCCAATCACCTGACTTCAACGTACGGCATGCAGGCAAACAAAATTGCCATCGGTGTTCACATCGTCTCCTGGCTGGTTCAATTTGTTGGCCATGGCGTCTTTGAAGGTCGGGCTCCTGCACTGCTCGACAACCTGGTGCAAGCCATTTTCCTGGCACCATTCTTTGTCTGGCTTGAAATCCTCTTCGCTTTTGGATATCGACCCGAACTCAAGTCACGCCTCGACAAGGCCATCGAGAAGGAGCTGGCTCGACTCAGGGCCGAGAAAGAAGCCAAAAAGGTCAATGGCGCCGTCAAGGCCAACGGATCCACAAATGGGCACGCGAAATAGCTTCTTCGAGCTGCGACTTGTAGATGAGCATAATTGTATGGATGATGGTATCAGTGAGGCATGAAACGGGAGTGTCATTTCGCCCACGGACGGCAGTACTGGCAAGCGACGGCGTTCTGGCGTTTAAACTCGATCCTGTGATGAATCAATTCGACTGCTACTCCGAAATATGTTACGCAGCACTTAGCGCTCACGGTGAGTCCCTACAACTACGGTTCGCAATACTCCAATTAAAGTGGAACGAGTGCGGTTCCTGGCTTTGTTTTTCCGAAAGGTCTGTCGATCAGCTGCAGCACTCAAATTCACGTGGACGGCGAACGCAAAGCGCGAGAGTTGAGCGTAGCTTCATCGAACTTTGGAACCGCATCATCATATCCACGACTCTCCTCGAGCTTCCGGCCCCCGCCTTCTTACATGGAGTCAGTCGAGGACAGAATCTGAGACCGTTGCCAGTGATACACTTCTACACTTGCTGCACACATTGCGCTCAGAATCTCAAAATCTGAGAACGACATGGAGGATCACGTTATCATCGCTCTTGTCGTCGTACTTATCCTTGCCATCCTCACCTTCGCCATATGGAAGGTTTCTGTAATGCGAAAGCGCGCAAGACAACGAAAGGCACAAGAGCAACGAGTCCTCGATGCCAGGACTAGGCAGAACACCGTGCAAAATCGAGAACAGTCTGTCGCACCGCAGAAGACGCCTGAAGTAGCATCAAGGGTTGTCTGATGAGGTACGTTTGCCTTTCTTTACGAGGTACGCGCCTCATGTATTTGCCAGTTGAAGGAAATGGCCGACGACGACATGCAGGTACAGAGTCGAAAGTCGCTCTCATCAGATCGGCATCTCCTGGGTCTCTCGGGCACAGACCGGCCTCCTAGCTGCATGATAGAGCTTGATGAAAGCTTCTATATCATCTTGCAATGCTTAGACTCGGACGGCGTTTACGACTTAAGTACATCTTACTGATCTTCTTCAAAGGAAACTCAACATTAAACATCATCGAGGCGTACGGCACCGACACAGGCACTCATTGGAATTGGCTACACTGTACAATCAATGCCTTCACAAGAGCTATTTGTCACGGTGAAATGCATATGGCCAAGGGATATCACTATTCATCCAGGAACAGTCGGCTCGTGCTTCAATTCTGTACGGACGTACCTGCAAGGTACAGAAGTCAACGAACGTCACAACCTGGTCCTCGTGCTAGGTCAGGCTTCTCCGCAACCTGTTGTATCCTGGTGCTCTCACTTCGCATCGCCCAGAGAATTGCGATACAGTTCTCCATCGACCGTATTGCACTCCTAGCATCTTTGCAAATTTACAACTCTACTCGCAATTCGCTTCGGCGCTACAGGCGTGACAGTGATATTGAATACTTTCAGACGGGACTTGACAGGTGCCACCTGGTTTGCTGAGCCGTGTGCCGACGTCAGTGAGGCGGAAAGGACAGCGACGATGCTTTCGATCTGAGTCGGTACCCGTCAAGGAGCCTTGAAGGTGCTGGCGAACAGCTCGATATGGGCTACCACAGTTCGCATTCATATGTCGTCCATCGGCCACTGAACGCTATCAATTGTGGCTATACCGTTTCACCCGGAGCTCTCAAGCGACGACTATACTTGAATGTCATTATAATTTCTTGGACCGCTGCAGTCTTTCAAAATCACGACACTGTTCTCAAACAAACCCATCACCTCACCAGCCAGCCCTCCCCCATCCACACCCATTGGCCACTTACCCCCTTCACTACCTCCCTCCCTGCCAATCTATCAAACGAATCCAAGTCAAGTCATGGTCGACGCAAAAGTAGTAGCCTGCGTCCTCGTCTTCCTCGTCCTCCTCATAGCCACCGCAATCGCCATACGCTACTTCATCGTCCGCCGCAAAGCCCGCCGTCTCCGTCTCGACGACAACGAACTCCGCGATTCCGAAGAAACGATCGTGGTGGTTGACAACCCAAAACATAAACACAAAACCAAAACCAAAACCAAAGACATCAAAGCAGGATTAAAACTCGGAACCCGAACACACACCCTCCACGCGAAAGGTCTCCCCGAGAAACACTACTCCGTTCACGAGGATCTAGAATCTCTGAGACCGCCCAAACCAATCTACCCTTCCTCTGGAGATGGCCTGCGTCGCGTGAAGACGACAGCGGCGGGGGCTTTTAGTGCGATTAATTATGAGGCGAGGATGATGCGGGATGCTGCGAATGCGAAGCAAAAGGCAGAAGTGAGGTGTAAGGGCTTGGATGAGGAGATGGAGAAGGAGAGGGATAAGTTGCTTGGGGAAGAGGTTACGAGGATGTATCATGCGCCGAGGGGGAGGATGGAAGGAACAGAGGATGTTGAGATCTCTTGGCCGGAGGGTCGGCCACCGAATTATTGAAGCCGAATGGGTTGGAAGGGTGGAGTGGATTGAATCGTCGTCTCTCGTCGGTCACAACTCATCATTCAAGTCGATGTGTGTTCAGCGCCAGACTATACCTTCTGCAGTAGCTGACAGCAATGTATGAAGTTATGAGCCAAATGAAACTTGACACGTTCTCTTCAACGATTCGGAGTTCTGCTCATGCTCCTCTCGCGTATTGTTCTATCCACATCCACCGCTCCTCTGTCATCACCTCAACTTCGAACTAACACTCTTCCTCTTCCCCTTCTCCTCCTTTTTCTTCTCCCTCGCACTTTCCGAATTGGTAAACGGAAAATTACTCGTCCTCTTATCCGCCCCCGTCCTCTTACTAACCCTCTCCCTCTCATTCCCAAACAAACACACCCAAA
Organism: Pseudocercospora crystallina; assembly: GCA_003666085.1. NCBI lineage: Eukaryota > Fungi > Ascomycota > Dothideomycetes > Mycosphaerellales > Mycosphaerellaceae > Pseudocercospora > Pseudocercospora crystallina. Next base: position 85,120 of record QQNG01000238.1, read on the forward strand.
CCCCCATACAAAACAACCCCGAGCTCGCTACCATCCCACTCCCAAATCCGAAACTGAATCCTCCCGTAATCTGCGTATACAGATAGAACGCCGAAAGCCCATGATATATTGTGGCTGTCACGGCGGTGGGATAGGCGTAGGGGTTCTCGCTGCCGTTTTCGTCTGCTGCGGCGACTTTGGGCGGTGCTACGGGGAGGAGGCCGGAGAGGAGGAGTGTGAAGCCGGAGACTGTTAAGAGGGCGAGGCCTAGAGCGCGAAATATGTAGGTTTCGACGTCGGTGATTGCCCGTGGTTCGGAGGCGAGCATGGAGACGATCATTCGGGGCGCGAGGATTAGGGGAAGTGACTGGAGGGCGAGGTAGCCGGAGGTGCCTAGGTTGTAGTATTTGTAGACCTGGGAGGTTGTTAGTAGACTGTTTGTGCAGCAGAGAACGGTATGTTCCTGGATTGAGCTGCTCATCAAGGTGAGCGTGTGCACGTACGTCCATGGTTGCTTGGAAACACCTCCAATCGAGGCGCGGATGTCTATGAATCGTTTGAGATGTTGTCCTCGGCGGTGTAGGTTAAAGGGTAAGCATGAATTGAAGGTCGTTTAGCGAGATGCAGACTACGTCATACCACGTTCCTGCCTGAAATGGACTTGGTCGGTGAATGGATGTTTGCCTTGCGGTGGACACCAAATCACATGTCAATTCGCCCAATGCTGCCGACACGTCTAATGCAAGGCACGAATTGGCACACTCGTGCACATGGCTTAGGACACTGCCAACCAAGAGGACCGCAAACAAACGACTTGAAAGATTCTTATGCTCCTTGTACGGGCATCGGTTCTAGCGCTGGTGACAGGGTCTTTCGCTTTCCCAAAGACCTCCATCGCGAGGTTACGCTTCCACGAGAAATTGTCGCCTGGCACCCGACATCAAGTTGTCGCTTCTCGAGAGGTGGGCAGCTTGGTGGTGTGGTTGCGTGATTAGCGTCGCCCTCCGAATACATCCCTTAGCTTCCGTTCTTCAGCATCCAATGAACCGAGGGCAGCATGGTCTCACTTCGCCCTTTCTTCCTACATCGCCTTTCTCTTTCGCTTCTCAACGATCAGAGAGCTCTGTACACCTTATCACTCCAAGAGCGGATAGCGACGCTATAGCGAAATCGCATACCACAGCAATGTTCGAAGAATCCCATCCCATCACGGACCGCGGCCCATCTCCACGGCATTCTTCCGCAGCCGAATCTCACCTCCTTCTGCATAGGTACACAGGTACAGTCACAGCAAGCAACAGCTGTACGGAACTTCCGTCTTATCAAGCATGTCTTTCCTCGCCATGAACTCTTCACTTCGCTCAGTCGGGCGAACTCTCCCATCTCTCGCAAGCAAAAGATTCTCATCCACCATGGCATCAGAGGGCACATACGTCAAAAGGTTGACAATGTTCAAAATCCCCAAAGAAGAAGACATTGACAAGGTGCTGGGGGAGTATGAGGTTTTGAGGAAGAATGCAAAGAGGGTGAGTTCTTGACCCCAGCTTCTTCCCATCATTCAGGAGTCCATCTCTGGACCTCACTGATCATTACGTCCAGAACGGCCAACCCTACATCATCTCCAACACCGCCCGCCGCATCCTAAATACTTCCTCCCCCTTGAGCGAGGGTTTCACGTTAGCTTCGCAGTCCATCTTCAAGAACCATGCGGATCACGACTTTTACGATAAGGAGTGTGAAGCGCATAAAGAATTGAAGGTAAGTAGACTGCCCAGCTTTCGCCATATGTGATTGGCTCGGCCTGCTGACTTGAGGATGGCAGAAAACGACAGGCAAAGTACGGACGGGAATCATGACAATCGTGACAGAGGGACAATGGCCGGAGCCGAAACTTTGAAAAAGGATTGCGGTACTGTGCAATCTATCGAGATTTGTTGCAGCTATGTGGGTATCTATATGCCTCGCTAAATCGCCAGTCTAGTCTCAAATATTCCTCTCTGTAGATGTCCTCAACTCCCAAAACATGATCTATTCATCCAAGAACATGGGCTCGACAATCTCAGGGATGTCTATCATATCCGAATCGAAGGAGTCTCGAGCAGACGTTAAGAAGTCCGAGGACGAAGGCCTTTCGAGAGTTTCCTGCTTCGGCGCTACCGAGAAACGGAATCGTTCCAACCGTTGTAGGCGTTGCGACATTATGGACTCCATCCTGATGACCGTCTCTTTCACGAAGGCTCGTGTAGCGACATCGTAGGAGCAGAGAAGTACCCTGAGCAGACCCTGCTCTCGGCCGCCGACGAAAACCATAGTTGGCGGTCGAATAGCGCTGTAGGTGGTCGCGGTACAAGGGAGGGTGTCGATGAGTGTGAATACTCTCTTTCCGGCCTCGTCGGCACCTTCGTCAGCAGCTGAGTACTCATCAGTTTCCTCATTCCACTTCAGCCTCTTCTTATCTGCGCCAAAGATATGTCGCTCGATATCGCCCAAATCCCCCGGTCTGCCTTCCAATCCAAATATTCTCGCCTGTATTCCAGTCATCTCATCCTTAAAGTGCCTGGCCAGGAACCAAGGGACAAACATCGATAGCACTGCCGGAATGACTGCGGGAATCATCAATGAAGCCCAAATCTTGTTCTTCGTTTCCGCATTGTCAAAATGTCGCGATACAGTTGGCAGCATCACATACACAAAAAGCAAGTAGACAAAGAGAGGTGCTATCACGCCTGTTGTAGCGGAGCGGGCAATGTGCCATTGGACTGAGCGTTTGGTGCCAGCGCTCGTGAAGTCCACCATCTTGAGGGACTCCCAATCGATGCTCGTGCCGCTGGCGTCTCCGATCATGATGGTGTTGTGGCTTCCTATACCGGCTACTTGGCAAGAAGGCTCTATGTGCCAGAGCCTCGCATCCCAATTGTCAGTCAGGTCGTGCCACTCGGAATTCGGCGCCGGGTTGTAGAGGCATATGAGTCGCTCTAAAATCATATCGCTATCGTTTGCCAGAGAGAGGCGCGCGAAAGCTTGGAAGTCAGTGTCGCCCTTTGTAACTTTTGGTCGCAACCGGAGAAGGCCGGCCAGTGCATATGCTACGTCTCCTTGGTTACGCTTCTCGGTTTGGCGACGCTGAAGACATTCGAGTGCGATGCTGATTAGCTCCAGCTGGGTAAGATGCAGCGAGGCCTCGTAGTGATCCACGAGCTGACGCAAAGTGCCGGCGTCATTCCACACTCGGCTGGGTAGGTTTCTTTTGGCCACCTTTTCTGGCTCATCTGTGCCCAATGTGTAGATAGAGATGCGGTGCTCGGACGGACATAGGAGGGCTTCTGGTACCGTCCACAGCCTGGTGCCCCAATCTTGCATCATATCGTGGCTGGTCATGTCACTATTTGCAGGCCGTGTTTTCATCTGGTAGTCCAATGTTGGGCCCAAAACGATAGCCAGAGAATGGCAAGCCCGGACGATGTCGCAAATGCGATACACATCTTCCACATCGTCTCCCTCGTCGGCGTCGTCTTCGGGCTGACAGCACTCAAAGTCAAGCCAAAAGGCAGACACGCCCGCATCTTGCGCAGCTCTAACGGCGTACTCATAAAGTAATGCTTGGTCTCTCTCTTTTGCTGCCTCCCAGGCAGCGAGCTGATCTCTAGCAGGCTTGAAGCTATCATCGTGTGGGATCTGAGTCCAGAAGTGTCGTCTGGTGTAGGATACGAAAACATAGTCGGGCTCCGGGTTTGAGTCAATAGCGTCTGTTCGCTTCGTAGTGAATCCCTTGGCAGAATCGTCCAAGAAACAAAGGTAGCGAGGTCCAAGCAATCGTCCTGGTGATGGTTGGTGATGCCTTCGTGGCACTCGCGAAGTAGGTCTTCTCGTCGGCATCGGCTCGTCGAGCGTGTGCAAGCTGAGGGCATCCACGTTGGACTCAGTGCGTGGCAGCGAGGGACGAGGCACGTCGACTGACGGAGTATCAGTATACAGGTCTGCCTTATCCATGATCGGCTTCGGGTAATCCCATTCATCGAGGTCTGGATTTGGAACAACCAAGAACCTCTGCGGCTCTCCGGGAACTCGTGTGCAGGTCGGAAACCAAATAGCGATTGGGAACCAGGCAAGTGCGTACCGAATCGGTAAGACGATCCAGCGGATCGGTCGTCTTAACGGAAGCGGCAGTCGGTCGAGCCAGGCTGGACGAGCATAGATCCACTGCAGCATCTTGACTAGGAAGTAGACATCATCTCTGGGCTTCTGTGCCGAGTTGAGGAGCATCGGCGGCATCAAAGCCTCGAACCTCTCATCAAGCGCATTCTCGCCACCCTCAGCGCGGGCCCTTGCCAGCCAGCTTCTAGTCTTCCTACGCTGTAGCAAAAAGATGTAAATAGCATATCCAAGACTGGCGTAGAATGTGAGATCTTCCACCAACTCTCTCAACATCGATCCAGGTTCCAAGCTCCAGAAAGATCTATGATACCTCGGGAAACTCCTCCATCTCCCAACAGATCTGAAGAGAGCATACGTAACATAGCTGCTCTTGAAGACATTCGAGCCCAAGTACAGGGTCGGGGACAGATTCGACTTTTGATATGCTTGGATCTCCACGAACTCCAGAACCACACAAACGGCCAAGGCGATGTCGTTTGGTATGGACCAGACCCGGAATTCGCCTTGATGCGCCCGCATCACTTCGAAGGCGAAGACCTGCAACAGCGGTATCCCGAGAATGAAGATATGAGCAATCCAGAATAGGACCAGCACGGATCTGTGCCATAGTCGATGTTGCTGGCGCATCGTGGTTGATCCTTGAGGGCCTCCAGCCGAGGCTGTCCGAAGTGATGTCTATGGTATGTAGACCATCGAGGTCGACGAGTTCCTCATCGTCGTCCTGCGAAGACGACGTGAGAAATGTCGATACAAGTGAGCTGAAGTGCTCAGCCTCATCGTGCAGGCACTGCGGCGCCTCGCGTGCATCGCGCGAACAAGCGAAGCGGGAGGATTCGATTTAGACTTTCCATCGCAACGTCGATCTTCGAGGGGTCTGCAGGAGCCTTGCGTGGCCTGGAACGAGGAAGCATTGGGAAGGAACGTCGACCTCCTGCCTTTTGATTCAAGCAACTTCCTCGAACTCTTCCTGTTCATAACATCACCAAGTCTTGGTCAAAAACAATCCCAAAAGACCGATCTCAAACCTCCACATCCACAACGAACCCCACAGAAACACCGACCATGTCCTCCAGAGCGTCCACAGAAGAACACGATAAAGTGGAGTCCAGGACTGTGGAGTCCCAGGTCCGCCCACCTCCTCCTCCACCACAACCCACCTTTCCCTCTCATACTAACGCACCGTCTCCATCAGACCGCCCAAGAAATCCTCGACCCCGAATCAGCACCAGAGCCATCCGAAGAGACGGGCTTGGGAACTCACTTCACCAACACTTTCGATCCAAAGGCCCAGGCCCCTGCCCAAGCACCACAGACGAAGTTGCAAAACACGTCCTCTACGATGACGACGAAGCAGTTGCAGGAGGCTGCGGCGGCGGCGCAGGATGCGGACCCGAATGGATTGAAGTCTAAGAAGCTTCTTTAAACGTCTTCGGGGAGGGATGGCGTTCGGGGAGGGGATAGAAACTCGGTATACAGGACAAGATGAGGGTGTCATAGGGGGCAACGTGCCTGCCAGCAGTGAACAAGAAGGGTAGTAATGACATGAAGTCTGAAGAGATAATCTCATAGATCGGTCGCTTGCTTCAAGCACGTGGCTCAGTCAAATTGATTCGTTCTGGGTATCTCGTAGTCTATGCAATCAAATGCACTGCCTGCCTGCCTGCCTGGCCACTCTTCTCATCCAAAACGCCGCGCTTCGAGTCATAGCTGCTTTTTGGATCATAGCATTGTAATAGTACAGCCAGTCGTACCTTCACATCGGCATGAAAAGCGAGGGTTTGTACTGGAGGCGCTGAAGAGGAGTATCTGGGTACCCATCCCCGTTCTATTGGACGAGTGGTCTGTGGAACCTGTCAGTATATATGCGCGCAATTGTTCATCGAACGTCGCAACATACCCAAGAAAGTCCTCTCGTATGCTGCCGATGGCATACATGCTGCCCATCTCTCCTCGAATACCCTTGATGCGTAACCGCACTTGAATTCCTCGCTCGATAGTTCGATCGCCGTCTGTGAATGCAGGCGTCGAGCCTTCCACGTTGTACTTGAAGGTACTTTCAATCATCTGCTCAGAGCATCAGCTATCCCACAGTCCCTCTCTATGCCTAACATGCATCCACCTACCGCTTTGCTCACGAAAACCTGCAGCGCACCCACGTCCACGAAGAACCCGTTGCTCACCACACTCGTGACTATCCCATCCACCACCTCCCCTCGAAACGGCCTCCATACGATCGCGCGGTAGGAGAGTGTGTACTTCGCCATGCCCGTGCCCGGAACGAGTGTCGGATCGCTGATCTCGTCGACCTCGATGATCTGGATGATCATTTCCGTGCCCTCGACATTGCCCGTCATATCGGCGTGCAGTCTCTCTTTGATCATTTGGTGCGCATTGCTGTCGAAGAAGGAGGGGTGGAGTGTGAGGTCGCGTGTGCGGTGCGCTACGAAGAACATCGTGGCGATTGTGTTCGTTCGCGTACAATAGAGGTTATTGCAAGCGCAAAGGCGCGAACGCGCGCCAGCGAGTTTTAGCGAAAGACTCGATATCGTAGATCTGTGTTATGTGATGTCTGTGGAGTAATGTTGAGGATTCCGTGATCGCAAGCGACTGTCTGTTGTCGAACTTGGCGGCAAGTGATGGTATCGAGTATGATTGAGATATCGAAGACAGATTCGAGGGTGCGCAGGAGCTGTGGAGACTGTGGAAGCCTCTTGACAATCCAGAGGTCGACGAAGAACTAGAAGCTGCTGATGATGAGGATCGAAGTTCGTGATGTCCGCTTCTAGCAGCCGGAACTTGCCGCACGTGACGCCAAGCCTAGGACACTTCTACCACCCAGCATCTGACGTCTCCTTGGATTCAACAAACACACTACAACCTCTTCGCGATCGCTCGAAAGCCGGATCCTCGCGTTGAACGCCTATTGCCACAGTTTTCAAAAGGTTCTGGAGTACGACATGCCACCAAAGCCGCTATCGTAGGAGTCTGGAGGGCGAGGACACAACGAGCAACACGCATGTAAACCCTACCGGATCTCTCTAGTTCTCATCGTATGGAGTACAATCATTTGTGATCGTTTGCAGTCATCCCGAGCTCGGGTCAGCAATCTGGCGCTGTCGAGCTACATACCTGCAGGTCAACTGGAATAGAGACGGCTGAGAGACTCTTTCAGCGGAAGGATTAGCCAGCTGCACCACTTCTGGCATTCCGGAGCCAGTACCTGCGCGAAGACAGTTGCATTGCAGAAGCACTCGCTCATTCGGATACCAACAAGCTTTGGGGCGACATATGTCTGTCACCCATCTGTTCGCGATTCTTGCCTAAAGTCATGCCTGGCGATTTGCCTTGCAGGAACCGCAGAGCGCTTCCTGCGCGGCCAATGAGGATTTAATTTTCCGGTGTTCACGTCAAACGTGCCTGGCTTCCAATTCTCTTGCGGCCTCGCAGGCGATGCTAACGCTGAGTCCGAAGTTGAGTGCCTCGGAGGGCAGGCCGCACCCTCAAGCAGCTGGGCTGTATCACAGCCCCGACATTGTTGGTGAAGTCCCCGAAGGATGAGCTCATGCCGGCGAATGCATACTACCGGAGTTTATTGCCTGCTCTTGATTCGCTCTTTGTGAATCTGTATATCCTGTTGACATACCCATGATCCTTGATCGGTGAGTTTCCTTGAACACAATCGACAATACTGACCGGCCCGTACAGATCTGCCCGAGCCTCTGCTACACTTGCACATTGCTACAGTCCTGGCTGGAGTCCTGGGCCGCTCAGCGCTAGACTCTAGGCAATCTATTTTATTACACTTCAAAAGGCCGAGTCGATCCCATGAACGTTGATCCGGATCGCCTTACCGCACGTTGCACCACGTTGTCTGCATGTTTCGGCTCCCGACTAGGGCAAAAGCCAGTTTATACTTGCCTTTTGAGATGAGAGGCATGCCCACGAACTGACGTTTGGCCGTAGTACTTGCTCGCGAAGAAGTTCATGGAAGAACGACAGCCTCAAAAGCGATTGGGCTGCATTGTATCAGCAGATCTTGTGCTGATGTGGTGCAGACCGCGGAGCCGAGCCTTCGTCAAGGCTGACGGAAGGGCGACCTCAATCATAGTCTGGTTCGACCACATATGCGAGCCGTCTGAGGCTGACAACCTGCAGGCAACAAGTCACCAACAGCATGCGAGAAATGGTCTCCAAATCCGTCTCAACTCGAAGGACGGCTTCAGGAACACTTTACGTGTGGGCGCCCTGTGCCGCTCATGTTGAAACGCTTGCATGACCTCCTGGTCGATGAAGCCCTCAGTACTCCTAAGACTGCTGCGAGAAGAAAGGCAGGACTTCATCAACGTTCCTCCATATCGACGCAGGACTTTCCCGCATCGCTTTATAAGGCCTCCCAGATGAAGCGAGAATAAGTTGCTGGATGCCCTCTTCCTGCCGCAGGGCTATGAACAACCCTTCCTTCAATCGCAATTCCTTCGAGCATATCCAATCGGAGAATGGTTCAAGCACTCGATGACCGTGTCATCTAGTCCGCAGCACGAACACAAGATCCTGTTCGAAGCTTATGTTGACATCTCCCTCGTGGCCCTACTTCCCCAACCCGCTTCTGTGTCTAGGCGCCCTCCATCTCGCGAGTCTATCAGCCTGCCATCTTGGAGTAGGCGTTCCAGAGACCAAACCGCACGGCCTGCCTGCCTTAGCCTATGGACTAGCAATGCTCGTGGAACCAGTGACGACCTTGATACGCCAAGTTGAGAGACCTTGTCATGCTTTGATGTTACGATGAGGGTGAGCACGGCTGGCAAGATCATCCAGGCAGGCGGCTGGGAGTCGACTTTGTAAGTCGAAGCCCGTGTATAAGTATGCCTCTCATTCTCGTTGTGAGACGGGTCAAGCCATCATAAGTTCTTTCGCTTGAACAGACAGTTCTGTCCGAGTCTACAATCGCTACGATTCATTCACTTCTCAAGCCTCTGCCTCTTACTTCTACCTCACACTGTTTATGATGACGATCCTCAACAAGGCCCTCATCGCTGCGGCTGCCCTTATCCAAGCCTCTGTTGCACTGCCCTCGTGGGCTTTTCAGGACTTTGGGCTCGAACATCCAAATGCCAGGCGCAATGTCGATCTGATCGAAAAGCGCTACGATGGCTTCCCGGACAACCTTGCCGACCGTTTAGGGAAATACCAAGCTCCTGGTCCTTCCGACTCTCGTGGCCCTTGCCCGGGCCTGAACACTCTTGCGAATCACGGTCTCATCAACAGGAACGGAAAGAACATCAAATCGGACGACCTCAAGCTTGCGTTCCCACGCGGCTTTGGCATTCGAGAAGATGGGTTTGATCAGGCTCTTCATAACTATGAGGTTGTCTGCGAGTACATCAAGGGTTCTACCTGTGGTGTGCCTGAAAACAACGGCACTTTCATCCTCACCAACTTGACGTGAGTCCCCGTCGACCTCGATGGTCTTGGCAAAAGCGCCTTTACTGACGTCTAGATAGACTCCTGGGCGAGCCTCACGCATTCGAACACGACCACTCATACTCCCGTCAGGATTACAAGCAAAACTATGTAAGAACTTCACGTTCGCTCTCTAATGTACATGCAGAGCCCTAACACTCTCATCCATCCAGGCACGAGGAGGCATCACAGATAACATCTACTTCAACAGCACCGAATTCCAAACCGGTCTAAACGTTGTCGGGGTAAATAAATCCCATCTCTCCGCATCTTCGTTTTACTATAGCAAGCGCTAACCTCATTGAATGTGACAGTACACCCCCTCCAACCCTCCCAAAAAATCCCTCGCAAACTACCAACAATTCAACGAAATCCGCCTGCAGCGCGAATCCATCCAAAACCAAGCCGATTTCCCCGGCTGGTTCCAACAAAACATCCCTCCCACCCTCTTCGAAACGGGCTTCATTTTCGGCGCTACTTTTGATCGCGACTCGAAAGGGAATATGGTCGGTAACGTCCCTATGGTCCGTCTCGACTGGTGGAATTTCTGGTTTTCCGAAGAATCTTTCCCGACGCAGTTGGGTTGGGTGCCGGCTTCTACCAACGTGTTTCAATTCGATTTTATTACGAGCGTGAGTAAGGCTGTTCTGGGCGCTTCAGTCACTTCGACTCCTAAGAGTCTCCCTTCTGGCGCGACGGCTACGACGTACCCCTTACCTGCCAACCTCCCCGAACAGGACCCTTCCCCGACCTTCGCCCTCTTTACCGGAACAGCATACGTCGCCCCCACCGCTCCGGCTGGTATCAAATCCGAAGCTGCCGCAAAACGAGACGTCGTCGCTGCGAGGGCGTTGCCTACTCTGCCCAGTTCGGTGTTGTCGGCTATTGCCAGCGAAGTCACTGCGGCCCCCAACATCATCAGTTCTGCACTTTCGATTGTGGGGCCTGCGCCGAGCAAGTACAACTTTTACGTGCAGGATTTGGATGTGCAGAGCGTCAGGAACCAGATTGCGCAGGCGCAGAGTTATGAGAGTGCTGTTTTGAGTGCGGTTACGAGTTTGGCGAGGTTTTGAGGGGGGATAGGAATGTACTAGAAGAATTGATTGATTGATTTTGGTCGGTAGTAGTCGAAGAATAAAAGGTTGCCATGGTCATCGCTTTCACAGGGCTGCTGCGATTCAGTGATTGACCACGCGAGAAAATCTCCGAGGAACGCTTCTAAAGCTTCCATGGATCTCACATGCAGCAATTCACCGAAAGCTTCAGCCTCGCATCGAGCCGAGGACCAGGGTCACATGTATACGTACGCACGTTTTCTTTCTACTACAGGTACATCATGACATTCGTCGCCCGTCGCCCATCGCCATCAAATCCAGATCCAAAACCCGGCCTTGCCACGCCATGCATCCAAGAACCCACCCGAGCATCAGCGCCACGATCTTCTCAATCTAATCAAGCCACCGACCTATTCCAGTCCAGTCTTCTCTTTCATGCCTGCCTCATGCACCCCTCCCCGCATTCGGCACCATCAGCGGCGCCTCATCATGCTGCACATCATACGTATGTTCCCTCACAATAACCATATGCTGCGCATTATTCTCGTCGCCCGAACTTTCGCTTCCGATATCTGAGCCCGTGGTGCGCCATCCGCCTCCCGCGCTCATCGCAGGGTCTCCTCCGGAGGTGATGTTAGTGAATGTGGCGATATCCGTTTCGGGGCGGAGTTTTAAGCCTCCTCCTCCTCCATGCTCCAGTTGGGACGGATTGGGATTGGGGACAGGAGGGACTGGGGTTATTCGGTCCTCGGCTGCGAGTTTGTTGATTTCTGAATCGTAGATTGTTCGACTCCCCCGTTTCCCACACGCGCTTGGGGAAGTGGTCTTTTCATTCCGTGTTCGGCCTGAGGATCCGGAGACGTTGGACATGCCGTAGCTGTCGTCGCCCTTGCCGCGCAGCTGGCCAAGACCGAAGCCACTGTTGAAGCTCTCGGTGAAGGTCTTTAATGCGGATAATGTGGATGATGCTATGGCGTAAGCGAGCTCGATTTCGAGCCAGATGGCTACGAGGGCGCTGTCTAGACCTGCATCGGATTCGGGACGTTGGAGCTGGATTGTGTAGTAGTTGCGGCCGATGGAGAAGCCTAGGGTTCTGGAGATGGACCTTAGCTTTTCTTCTTTTGTGTTGGCTTGAAGGCTTTTACTTACGGCAGTCGGACCCAAAAGGCTACTATTATCATTGCCTTTTTGGTCAGGCGCATTTGTAGTTGCCAGACCAAATGTATAGGTAGAACAAGAAGTACGATCTCTGTGACAATATCCAGAGCAGTAACGGCTTTCCATCGGCCATCCTTAGCATCGTCAGCAGTGGACCACCCGTCACGTAAGAGCTTCTTACCTGAGAAGGGCAGGTAGCGATGTTGTCGCTAAAGTTCCAATAGTATCTCGACTCTGGCGAGGTGGGGCAGCCAGCCAAAACGATGATGATCGAGACGACACCAATCAGACCGACGATTCCATTGCAGATGTGATACAGCCTGATCTGCGAAGGTGTCTTTGTTATTCGACTGAGAAACGCAATCATGGCGCATTTGGACAAATACAGCGCAAGGAACCATAGAATGATTCCCGCAAGCGTGGACTATGCCCCAGTAAGCCTCTGTTCCTGACCCATTGACTCGCTTGCTTCTTTGTACGCACCTGATCCAGTTTCGCTAGATTCCCATCTCTTTTTATTCCTTCCCACGGTCTACCAAGTCCAGCTGACAGCGCCGCATAACTCGATCCAGTATGTCCAAAAGAAACCAGCGTCGCTGCACCGATGACTATGTCATCTGTACCGTACGCATTCCGCCGGATCCAAAGTCGCAGCAGGCCCACGCAGATGGTGAAGACGAGACACAGGCTGATGGTGAAGTTGACGGCGTTCTCGTAGCCCTCACGCTGAGGCATCTTTGACTCAACGACGTGCTGTGGAGCCGCTCGCCGGCCAGCGGGCGTTTGGTCAGGTGTGTCGATGTCGTCGACCGCGACCAAGGTTTGTTGCGATCATGCGATGATGTGCGGACTTGAAACCTCCTGGGTAGGTCCTTGGCCTGCTACTCGAGGCAAACGGTGCACTGCACAACGGTTGGGCGTCGGAGAGCAGCCCGCGGGTAGCGGCGGTGGCAAGCAGCAGCAGAACCAGCAGCAGGTGAGCGAGTGATGTGGATGTGCAGCTGAAATTTTGTATGTCATTCAATCAGAACACACGACAGATACAATGGGTTTCTAGAATATCTACAGGTACGGCCTGCGACGCGGGCGAACATGATCAAGATGAGAGGTACCTGGGTGGCACTTCTGTGCGGTGTGTTAAGCGCTGTGCAACCGCATGCCCTCCCCAACCTGCTCCGTCCATTTCGGAATCTTTACAGATGGCGGCGTGGACTGCTGGGTCTTTCGACAGCGGACGGGAAAGACGGAGGCAGGGAGGGGAAGAGGCAGCTGCTGCGAAACTGGCATGATATAGATTACAAAGAAGTCGGAAAGGGAGAGACTGACCTTGCTTCGGACTTTGCAGTCCGCATCTCTCTCGCGACTGAGATGGTGACTCGGCGAATTTGAGCACCGGATGGCGGAGCATGTCAGGGACCGTGATCTCTGCGTGTGTGCATGTTCTGCAGCGAGCGAGATTGCAATAGACGCAGTGTGGCAATCGTTACTCGTCCTTCTCGCGTCATCGAGGGTGCTGCAGCTGGATACGTGTTACAGGCAAGCCAGCGGCAACGTTCCTCAACGGCGACGAGTGCAGCGGATCTGCATCCTTATAGAGAAGAGTTCGTGTCACGACAGACACGTTACGCGCACTTGCTCGGCCTGGCGGTCGTGAGCGGAGCTGGGCATCGTCCGGGCAGGGTGGTTTGGCGGTGGTTTGACTTGGTTCGACGGTGGTGATGAGGTTGTACGACGTGGGCTGGCTGTTCGTGGGCGGATATGTGAGAAATCGAAATCACATCCGCCGTGTCGTGCATCCGTCTGCTGCACGTCGGCTGCACGAAGCCTCAATATCCCTGTCTTTCGACGTGTTGCAGACCCAGCGACCGGGATTTTGCGCGCACTTCACGCAAGGAACGGCTTTGGCACGCAGCAGCCGACTGCACCTGCACTGCACCTCCTCTGCACGTCGCCTCGAACTGATAGGACTCGTTTGGTGGGCCAGTCACTTTTGAAACTGCACCCAAGACCTGTCGTGTCTGTTTGTGCGCTTTGCGGACATTTCGGTGGTGAGACCTGTCGAGGAACCTGTCAGTACCGCATGCCGGAGAGATTTAATCAATTATCCACGTCCATCGTCGCCAATGCCTTCTGCAATCCCTACGTGTGCTCCCCTGCATTGTCCCGTTGGGCGAGGCTACGCATGTCTGATGCAGCCCGTTGCAGCTGTACGAAGAAACTTGCGGGCGAGATGTACCATTGCGTTGCACCAAGCGAGCACCGCCGTCGTCAGAAGTGCTGCATTCCTGGTGTATGCTCTCTCTCTGCCGCAGTCTCGCTCTCGTCGCCCTCACATTTGACAGTCCCATGGCGGCATCTCGGCATCAAGCCCACATCGTGCCCTCGTCCCGTTCTTGCCATGTAGACTTCTGGGCGGCAGCGGCCATCTCCCGTTTGATCGTCGCACAAAACTTCGCGTGGCCAGCTCCTTGCTCGGCGTTCCCTTGGGACCACACGTTTGCCTCAGTTCAAGAAGTCCGATCAACCCGTCATCCGCCGCCTGCTGCCCCTCCGTCGCCTTGTGCTCAACACAACCAACACCAACACCAAGCTCACATTCGCCCTCCAACCTGTAAAGACCCGAGCTGCAGACAACGACAACGACCATGGGCAAGTCCACGCCCATCCCCGACCTCAAGCCTGAGGACGGCCTGTCCCTCGAGTCCAACCAGATGGCCGTCGAGGCCAGCGTCCAGGAGAAGGGCGGCACCGTCGTCGATGGCGCCGAGATGTCGCGAATGGGCAAGAAGCAGGAGCTGAGGGTGAGTTGTACCTCGAAGCATTCTTGAATGTGATGAAGTCGGCGCTAACCAGTGATATAGCGTAACTTCAAGTTCGTCGGTATGTCAATGTGACTCCAGCTGTCAATGCATGGCCGGTCTCCATCCCTGCATTGGAGGTGCGCACAGGCAGTATCTGACCGCAACTTCTAACCACTCTTCCCAGGCATCGTTGGTTTCGTCACCATCCTTCAAGCCTCCTGGGAAAACATCCTGCTGTCCAACTGGTTCGGCCTCTACAACGGAGGAACCGCCGGAGTCATCTGGTGTACCATTGCAGTATGGCTCTTGATGCTGTGCACGATCGCCTCGCTGTGAGTATTCATCCCAGCATCATGGCATTGATGGCGTCCATCACTTGTAGACATCGAAGCTGACCTCCTTCCAGTGCCGAGATGGCATCGATGGCGCCGACTGCAGGAGGCCAATACCGTACGTTGAAGATCATTCCCTTCGAGATATAACACCCACTGATTGAAGACAGACTGGGTCAGTGAGTTTGCTCCTCGAACCCTACAGAAACCACTCAGCTACGTCGTCGGCTGGTGCGGCTGCCTTGGATGGGTCGCCGGTGTGCCGTCCTGTTGCGTCCAGCTCTCGGGAATGGTGCAGACCATGATTCTACTCGTCCACCCTGAAGCCAACGTCAGCCAGCTTTGGCAAGGAACACTCCTCCTTTACTGCTTCCTGCTACTGGCCGTTGGCTTCAACATCTTCTGCGCACATCACCTGTCGCTTGCCGAGGGAATCCTGCTCTTCGCTCACGTCCTCGCATTCTTCGTCTTCCTGCTGGTTTTCTGGATCATGGGAGATCACGCACCATCGGAGCGTGTCTTCACCGAGTTCTACGATGGCGGTGGCTGGGGTAACATGGGACTGTCTTGTCTCGTTGGTCTCGCAACTCCAGTCTGGTGCTTCATCGGTCCAGTATGTATCGCGACCGCAACAAATGATGGCCGATGCTGATCATTTGGACTAGGACGCTGGCGCGCACATGTCTGAGGAATTGAAGGATGCCTCAATCCAGCTGCCGAAAGCCATGATCTGGGCCACTATTCTGAATGGCGTGCTCGGTATCATAATGTTGATCTCATTCTGGCAAGTGGACTCCTCAATGCTTTGCCGAAGGCGTGCTAACAGAGTCTCAGCTTCTGCATCGACAATCTCGAGGAACTCGTGAACTCAGACTCGCAGTTTCCTGTGATTGACGTGATCCTCAGCGCGACCAAGTCCCCAGCTGCGACGATTGTGCTGGGGTCTCTCCTCGTCTTTCTGCTGTTCTTCTCAACAGTCACCACCATCGCATCGGCATCCAGACAGATTTGGGCTTTCAGCCGAGACCAGGTAGGTCCAAGTTTTTGGCGTGATCTGGGCGCATGCTGACTCTCTGTGAAGGGCTTCCCTTTCTCCAGCTGGATTCGCTTTGTGCGACCTGACTGGGAGATTCCAGTCAATGCCGTCGTTGCCGCGCTGATCGTTTCTGCTGTGATCTCCGCAATCAACTTCGGATCTGAAGCTGCTTTCAACGCCGTCACTGGCGTCTCGAACGCCGCGCTTGGCTTCTCCTACATCATATCAGTGGGCTGCATTCGCATCAAGAGACTTCGCGGCGAGCCTCTGCTGCCTGCGCGATGGTCTCTCGGCAAATGGGGTGGCCTCGTGAACGACATCACGCTGGCCTTCCTCTTCATCATCTTCACCTTCTCTTTCTTCCCAAGCGACCGACACTCGGATCTCGTTGACTTCAACTGGGCCATTCTCATCTTCGGCGCAACCTGTCTCCTGGCGCTGCTCTACTACGTTCTGGGCGGTTGGAAGAAATACATCGCACCGGTCTCGCTGGTCAAGGAGGAATAGATGGAGTTTTCCCGCAACGGGATGGCGGCTTACTGATTTTGCGCACCAAATGGCAGCACAGCGCGTTGCCTTGAAATGTGTATAATGGGTTTTTACGATGTCATGATGGCTCTGTACGTACGGTTTGCGGATCAGGTTCGGGAAAGGCTGTGAGAGTGGTGGGAAGAAGAGATGCTCGCGCGCCAAGGAGACATGGCGTTGGATTCGTTCCTCGGGTTTCAGTTCAGCTCAGACAGCTTCCCTGTTCAAAATACTTTGCTTCAATTTCCGTCGTCTTTAACCCTGCAACATCCTGTCTTGAAGGCGAACGGAAACACTTCTTTGCGGAAGCCGATCTTGACAAGCACGCGCGACACGATTTTGCCGACGCTCCTCGTTAACCTTATACAAGCATCAGGCTGTCTACTGTCAGGAACTATCTCATCACCCCGAGCTAGACGATGGCTATCCTATCGGAAGCAAGAGCACTAACGCCATGACTGGTGACTTTCGATGCTCGCCTGTCGTTCACAAGGAGGTGCCTGAAGAGCGACGTACTGCCAATTTAAGCTCCGTTTATATACCAATGGACCAGGGGACTACCAAAAGTACCCTACTTGTTCAGTAATCGCCTTCACTCAGGACCTCACGCGGTAGGCCGTGGTAAGAAGGCAAGATGCGGTCGCTCTCACCTCAGTCACTCGTTCATTTTACTTCCTTATTGATTAGTATCATACCCTCGTTTTGCACAGCCCAGCAACAGTACCTCAACCCGGCGCCCGCATACCTGATCAAACCCGATCCGACAGCCTATCGAGACTGGCTTCCTAACAACCCCGGCCATGGAACTTTTGGCGATCGAAACGAGTCCGTCACGCCTTGGAAGGCTATGACATACAAACCCCCGACGTACGGCAAACCGGAAATATGTGGTGTGAACAATCCATCTCCACAGAGCGAGTTCTGGCTCGAAAATCTCCCTGCGAAAGACGAAGGCTCAAGTCCGTTCCTGGTGGACGGACAAGACTATAAAGTCTTCCGCAACGTGAAAGATTACGGCGCGAAAGGAGATGGCGTCACGGACGATACGGATGCGTTTAATCGCGCTATTACGGAGCAGAGTCGCATGGGCGGAGGACATGGAAGGGGAGGATCGACGGGCCAACCGGCGTTGATATACATTCCTTCTGGGACTTATATTGTGTCTTCGACTGTGCAGCTATACATCGGCACGCAGGTGATTGGGAATCCGATTGATCCGCCGGTGATCAAGGCTGCGGGGGTTATGAGGAATAATACGCATTTGATTTCGGGGTATGATTTTGGACAGCCGAGTACGACGAATTTTTATATTGGATTGAGGAATGTGATTTTGGATACGAGGGGGGCGAAGCCGGAGTTGGAGATCTATGGCCTTAATTGGGCTGTCTCGCAGGCTACGAACCTGATGAATGTTGAGTTCATCATGCCGGAGACGAGCAACCACATCGGAATTGAGATGGATGGCGGTACATCGGGCGGTGGCTCTGGTCTCTACATGGGAGATCTCACCTTCACCGGCGGCATGATTGGTCTCTTGTTCAACAACCAGCAGTACGCGATCAGGGGGTTCAAGTGCAAGAACATTGGCACTTGCATCGCCGTCAAGCATGCCTTCGTACTGACAATGCAAGACATCGACTGCGAGAATGTCGGTATCTGCGTCGACATGGGACCTATCGATGTAGCCGGCTCCATCAACCTGATCGACAGCAGCTGCAATACCTGCGGCATCGTCGTCAACGGATCCAGCTCCGTCGTCCTCGAGAACATCTCCGTCCAAAACTCCGGCGACCTCCTCAAGATCAACGGCACAAGCAAAGGTCTCAGCAACCTCGTCGGCAAAACCTACGCCTTTGGCAACGTCTACGAAGGCTACGGCGGCAACGCAACCTCCAAGAACGGCACTTTTCTCCCTTACACAGATAGAGGCAGCCTCACATCCCCCTCCTCCTCCGGCCGCTACTTCACCAAACCCCAACCCCAATACACAGACTACTCCGCCTCCGCCTTCGCCTCCGTCAAAGACGCCGGAGCCCGTGGCGATGGCATCACAGACGATACTTTGGCGATTCAACAAGCCCTCCTCCAAAACGCAGATTGCAAAATCACCTACTTCCCACAAGGCGTCTACCTCGTCACTGAAACCATCTACGTCCCTCCGGGATCGCGTATTGTAGGACAAGTCTGGTCCGCTATAACAGCTTCTGGATCCCGGTTTAATGATTCTTCAAACCCCATACCCATGATCCGCGTCGGGAACCCCGGCGAAGAGGGCCTGGCAGAATTCAGCGATATGCTCTTCACGGTCTCAGATATCCTGCCCGGAACGATTTTGGTCGAAGTCAATATGGCTGGCACTTCCTACGGAGACGTATCCTTCCACAACACACATTACAGAATTGGAGGAGCAGTCGATTCCCGTCTCGAAACAGCCTGTCAGGAAATTTCCAACCCCTGTCCCGCAGCGTTTCTGCTCTTGCACTTGACGAAGACGTCTTCGACGTATATCGAGAATGCCTGGCTCTGGACAGCAGACCACGATTTAGATGGCGAATTAAATCAACAAATCGGCACAGGCCGTGGCGCATACATCGAATCTGTGAAACCTACCTGGCTCGTAGGAACTGGCTCTGAACACCACACTTTCTACGCCTACCAATTCCACAACGCAGCCAACGTCTTCGCCTCGCTCTTCCAAGTCGAATCTCCTTATTGGCAACCTGATCCCCGCGCACCAGCGCCTTGGACGCCGAATGCGACGTGGCATGATCCCGGGTTTGAGGGGTGTGATGAGAAGAATGTGACGCAGTGTTATATGCAATGGGCGTTGAGGATAATTGGGTCGGAAAGCGAGAGGTTGCCGTTGTATGGACATGGGTATTGGGTGTTTTTTAATGGGCCGAATTATGGAGGGTGTGAGAAGGGGCCTGAGGGGAATTGTCAGGTGAATGTGGTGGATTTGGGGGCGGATTTGAGGAAGGGGAGTGGGATTGAATTGTACAATGTTAATACGAAGAGTGTGCAGAATATGATTACGTTGGGTGGGAGTGGAGGGAGGGTTGCGGCGACGGGGAAGGATAATGCGGGTAGTTGGGGAGGTGTTATTGCTGCGTATTTGGGGTTTGAGTAGGATGTGGTTGGGATGAGGATCGGTGTTCATACGAAATGTAGGAGAGATACAGTGGGCGAGTGTCTCCAGATCGGTCCTCAAGAACGATTGCCGTGGTATCAAGGCACGGCCAACATCCCGTCAGCGATGTCTTGTCCAAGCCGTCGTTATACGCGGCAGAGAAATCGTGTTCGTTCTTGCTCAATGAGTAGATTGTCAGTGATGAAGTCGTACAGCATACGCGATAACGACGAGATGCAGTCAGCACGCAGTGAGCATGAACTCGTCAATCCCGATTTGTTCCGACAGCTGTCAGAGGCTGCGTCGAAACACTTGCTTCATGTACCTGTAGGAGGAACGCCTTTCTTGAACAAATGGCTTCTTCCTCGCGTGCGGCGTGTGGAGTGCATTGCTAGTGCGTACGTGATTGCCCATGGAGAAGTGTGGCAGATCGGGCCGATGCAATGGCTGGCAGAGGATTCTGCACTCTGGTATGAATTTTGTTAGATCGTGCAGCGGTGTGCCTCGGTGGATTCAGTAGCTGTATTTTCACTGCCGTGGTCTTGCTTCAGAATATCGACCTCACAGTAAGAAGTGTTGGTCAGAACGAATCAACTGCTGTTCTGAGGCGCGATTGAGATTGATCTTTTGCACTGCACCGTCGTGGAATCTGGAGAAGTGAGGTCGCCTAGCGTGAGGTCATCCGCTGACGAGTCGCTCAGTCAGACAATCCCTTGCGATCCGAGACAATGGACATTTGGGAGGTCGTCGGAGGAGCGTTTGAAATAGTATCGACCGCCGGGAGGAATGCCGATGCTTTCAACGGTCCAGAAAGCACGTTGAGGCTTGAGGCGTGTCTAGCGGTCGAGAATTCAGATGCACTTATCAGACTTCCACTATCGAAAGCGGTGAAGAGCCTCCAGATTTTACCATCTCGACAATCGACAATTCTGAAATTCAGATGCTGTTGTCTGAGCAGGCCGAGGCATGGTCGATATACACTGTCGATGGACAGGCATGTAGTGGTACATTGTACATCCCGGCCAGAAGAACCTTCGCCTTGTCGGAAGATGTCGTGTTGAAGACACAGCTGTTTTTGAGGTGTGACGCGGTGTGGCAGCTCGTATGCGCGGTCTGTTAGCAGCAGTTCTAGACGTGGCGTCTCCTAGCGCCAACTGGAACGCAGTAAAAGGTGGCAGAATGGCTGTGAGAGTGGGAGCTCAACGCCGTACTCATCCGAACACTGCAGACGGCCAGACACTGCAGAGCCACCAGACAGCTCAATTGAGGAGGAATGCGGCGGGAAGGAGAGCTTTGCGGCGGGCATCGGTGAAGGTTACTGGCAATCTCGTCGAGTAGAGTAGCATAGAGTGTCGATCGTGGAAGTGGACTGCCGACCAGGGTGTTGGAAGATGCAGCCGTCTCTGGCGTGGGGACTCATCACTCAATCCAAGTGATGGTGCTGGCTGGGCATCACATACGCAACACTCTTCTCTTTCCTTCCCTCTCTGTTTCAACAACCACCTATACGTGTGTGTACAGTCTGAATCGCTATCTCTCCTACTCTCCGCTCTTGGACTACTAGATGAACTCCTGTTGCTGCTTCCAGACGCCTGCTTTATCGACTGCAACGCCCTTGCTCCACGCGAATCCCGCCCTGTTCCTCACCTGAGAATCTCAGAATCGTCATCCTGCCCCATATCCGCGATTCTTCCACTAGGAACGAGATCAATCCTTCCAATAATAACCACAGCTTCACAGCAAAGCCGTGTACGATACACTGCAGCCCCGAACTAGCCATTCCCGCATACTCCAGCGCTTTCGTCACCGCCTGGGGAACGGACGCACTATACCGAAGCGACTCAACGGACTACTAGACGGTCCCGACACGCCCTCGCCCTTTTTATTATCTCACTACTGGCCTGGTCGGCCCCCCTAACTCACAACAAGGAGCGTATGAGCGCGACAGGAAACATTCAACGACGCTTGGGCAACTGCCCGCCATCTCGCAATGTCTTCTCCGCAGAATGCCTCCGCCGATGTTGCTACTAAGACCGAGCACACCAAGCCCAGGCGATTTGCGCCTGAGCCCATAGAGACCTCCACGAAGTCTTCCAAGTCTCGCAAGACCGAAGCGGAGACGGAAGACACTCCAAAAGTACGACGTTTCGCTCCTCAACCAATCGAGACTACGACAAAGTCATCCCGTACCAAAGATGTCGACTCAACAGAGGAGAAGAAGCCAGCACCGCGCCGGTTCGCTCCACAGCCGATCGAAACGACAACGAAGACCAGCAAGGACCGGTCTGGCTCCAGCCACATCAAATTCAAGCCACAGCTGGTGGAAACGTCATATGGCGGGAACAGATCGTCGAGCAGTCGCAGGACTAGCATGAGCAGCGATGGCGCATCGACGGTTGCTTCTGAAGATGCGACTCCTAGGAAGTTCACTCCAGTTGTGATATCTACTGCCAAACGCTCTCGCAGAAAGGGAGACTCAAATGCTGCCAACTATCAAAATTACAAAACGGAGGAGGGATTCAATATACATGCTCGCGAGCATCAGAAACACGCAGGGTGGAAGACACCGGCGAAACAAGGCTCACTGATAGGTGAGGATCTTGACCGCCCAATGTCTCCCAGAAGCCATGAAGTTCCGCCCGAGCTAAGAAGACCTATTTCACCTCTAGATGGCAGCGCACCGGAGAGGCCAAAGATCTTGCAGACGCAGAGCACGGAGAGAAGCCACTCGTTCAGATGTCCAGACCTGGATACTATCGAGAGTTCTGAGAGTGAGCGCGAATCCGGCCCATCCTCCATGTCCTGTAGTCCCGGCCAAGGCTCACCCATTACTGCTTCAGATTCCTCATATAACGACTTCTACAAACACGCTACGCGGATGCGAGAGAGCGTGGATGAGAACTTCAGCCATTATTTGTTGTCACTCGAGGCGAAGAGAGCCCGCCAACGACTTCAGGAGCAAGCACTGGCTGCGTTCCCAAACTCTGACTTCCACGAGCCTGTTGCGCATTACGTTAACAGCGAACAAGACAGCGAGGAAATGGAAATTGAGGATCGTCCAGTGACATGGGAAGGCTTTGACGAGGAGGAGTTCATCTCGAGAGCCAAGTTGCGAAGAGACAGCACCAACGTTCCCTGGGAGCAGCTCGAAATGCAACGCCATGCAGAGCAGCGAGAACAAGAACGCAGAGCAAATGGAGCAACAGAAAAGAAACAAGAGTCTCGTTCACCATGGTGGAATCCCGCCGCTGCGCTGAGCGTGCATCAACAAGACAACAGCGAAATGCGATCCATGCGTGACCGTGCACGGCCGCCAATGCTGGGGCGTGACCTGGTGTTCCCGCGCTGTCCGTCACCTGAACCAGCCCGCTTCGACGTGACCCAGGGGTCAGCAACACTGCGGAAGCAGATGTGCTACCTTAGCGAGCAGTCAGATGTCGAAGTTCAGAGGACCGCCGGTGGTCTTTGGGCTGCGCCTGCACCCAAAGCCACACCATCCGCATCTCCTTCGAAGAGCGCTGCTAAGAAAAGCACGGCTGGCAAAGGTCTTTGGGGCGGCTTTTGCTCAAAACCTGAGGAAGAAGACGCTGGCTTGTCGCCGCCGCCCACAGCTCCCACTGGCTTGATGACTCCTGCTCCAAGAGGTGATAACTTCAATCCATTCGAGCAGTCCTTCGCTACGCGAAGCGGTGCTGGGGGACAAGCGTCTCTGGCTCCACCGACGCCACCTGAAAGCGTGGACCTGAACCGTCTCGATGCCGTCCTGAACGCCGAGAAGACCATGCAAGCCGAGATCGAACGCGAGTTTCCAGATGAATTTATCACGCAGGTCTACAACTATCTGAGTCTCGGGTACCCATCCTTAGCGAAACCCTTCGACGAAGAGCTGTCCAAGATATCCGGGATCGGGATCAAGGAGTTGAGGGAGGATGACGTGAAGGCGAAACAAAGCCCCAGAGGGTACATACGACTAGGACAGGACTTCGAGGGCGGTGGCGGTATTACGAATGCCACGGAGTGTAAGAGATGGCAGGCATTGAAGCTGTATGTGCATGAGTGGGCCAAGCAGGAGAAGAATATGGTGCAAGTGGATGCTCCTGGTGGCAATTGGGCAACTACGCAGAGGAGAGGCAGTTGGGCTATTTAAACAAGCCAAGAGTGGAGGAGCACTGGACAGAGGCTTTGCGAGGCTCGGATCATACGTTTGTCTGCTTTGTTCTGGGATTGCTGGCGAGGTGTTTTCTGGCGTTCTGCTGGCGTTTTGACGAAGCGGTCTGCTTTGCAGCTTTGAAGACGGGACCTGTTTGCTCTTAGAAGAGATGGGAATTGCAGGCTTTTCGGCCGGGCACATGTATGGCTATCAGCAGCATCATTGTTATTCGGAGGATAGGTGGCACGATCTGTTGCAGATGGACGGGACGGACGGAAGCGTGCGTGCTGTGAAGGGGAAATTGAACAGTTATCGACAGCAATGAATACTTGATATTGAAGGCTCGGTGCAAAAGCCAATTACTTTCCGTTATCATCATGGCCGAGCGTCGAGAGCTGATGGAACGGGGGCGGGTGGCAAAGCTCACTGCCGGTCTCTTCCTAGGCCTTGTTCTCTCCGACATTGCTGAGCGCGACGTTAGTAGCTAGGAAAACATCAGCGCTAGAGAAAGAGGATGCCTATCCTCGATTTCACTCCTAGCTGCGACGTAAATCTAAGCTACCGCCGTCGCGACTGGCATGTTCAGGAGGTCACACACAGGAGAGCGGCAACGAGCTTTGTCAACTGCCCTTGGAACATGATTGCCCAGCATATGCCATGGCACGTAGTGACCGTGCTCGTTCACGTGCAAGTCGCGACTTGGCACGCGAGCTATTCCTTCCCCACCACGGGATCTCGTAGATCGCTTGCAGCTGCATCACACCATTGCCTGCGGGATCGCGTTGCGTACGATCTTCATCCTGCCCCGTTCATGAGGCTAGCTTGCGTGTCTTTGCCATACCAATGCAGCAATGAGATTGAGAGCGATCCGCCGCAGCGTATGATCAATCTATTGCCAATAAAGAGCGGCCTCATCGGATATCACGAACAAGCTTTCCTAGACCCATGAGCGGTAGCTATACCGTAGCTCCACCACCAGTGCTAGTCCTAGTCGACCACAAAGTCAAACATGCCGCTACCATGCTCGCCCGTCTCCAACTCCACCGCTTCAGAGTCGCAAGCGTCTGAAAGCGACTCCGATGCATCGCTCACCACACCTCGCCCAGGTCCAGCCGATCCTGCTCTCCGAACCGCTGCGATTCTGAGCAGGCCGTCTGTTCCCGCTTTTTCAACTTCTCCGAATGACTTGCAAAATCCATCGCCGTATAGTGGCTCGCCTGGAAGAGGAGGAGAAGGCATCGACAGCAAGGAAAGACAACGGTCGGTGACATTCTTGCCGGACACCGCTTCGCCGAAGCGCGACAGTACCTACTCGCTACATTCGAGCATGGCTGCTGCGAGAAACTCGCCTGGTATCAGCCCACATTCATCGCTGAGGAATCGCATTGGCCGCGACTCGGACGATATGATCGCGGAGAGCAGTGCCGATGAGAACACAGCGATAGTAAGACAAGGCGCGATCGGGAGAAGCAACTACGGAGCATTGGGCGAAGAAGGCCCACAGCAGAATGGACTCGATGGGTCCGCTCAGAGCCGCGATAGTCCTCGTCGGAGGAAGAGCGGCTCTCTGAAGTCTCGAAGCAGTTATCGCAATACTGGAGGGACAGGCAATGCGATTACCAATGGCACCACCCGTGGACAGGATCAATCAGCGCAGCAGCAAGAAGAGGGAGAGCCGGAGCAAGACTCCTGGTGGAGATCTCTGGTGGATAAATACGGCAGCGTAGAGCTCGAGAATAAGGGCAGCGTAGCCCGCGACCACCTCGCTCTCGAACGCACCTTCCTAGCCTGGCTCCGAACCTCCCTCTCCTTCGCCAGCATAGGCATAGCTGTGACTCAACTCTTCCGCCTCAACACTTCCATTTCCTCGGGCGACGACTCGACTAGCACGGTGCCTATCGCCGCAACCTCCAAGCTACGATCTGTCGGGAAGCCATTGGGTGCTACGTTTCTGGCCATTTCGATTCTGATATTGCTTCTGGGGTTCCATCGGTATTTTGAAAGCCAGCATTATGTTATTCGGGGCAAATTTCCGGCTTCGAGAGGCACGATTATTATTGTGTCTGCTGTTGCTACTGCGCTGATTGTGGCGAGCTTGGTGGTTGTTGTTGCTATTGCGCCGCAGGCTTTTGAGACTTGAGAGTATCCAGAGGCGGCCAACACTGATGTGAATTAAACGTATCAGGGAGCCTCCGCAGACACGTCTGGGCATACGAGACTGAGCGCCGCATCGCTCTTCTACAGCCGAAGACTTGGAAATCGCTAGATGCTGGGTCAGGCTGCCCTCGTGATGAGACCCACGGCCATCGAGAAAGGCTTCTTGGAAGGTCAATTCGGCATCAAGGATCACCGCTTGGGGGCATAGACCCAGCACTGCAGGTGATCGTGGACATACGATGTCCGCACGTCGGGCGCCGCGGCGCATCTACTCAAGACAAGGACTGTTCATGTGACAGGACTGAGCCTCGCTGCAATGCTTGATCCGCTCCTTCCGCTCCTTGGACAGATCCATAACAGAAGGGACTTTCTCGAAGCACTCATCCATTGGTCTCAGGATACATACGTGCTTCAGTTGCTGAAGCCTATGATTTCCAAGGCTCTGCTTTCATGTGTGTTGCAGCAACGCATGACGGATATTTCACGGCTTCAGAGACCGTTTGAAAGCGAATATAGAAGCTTCGCTTGCTTTTGCTCCTTCCTCGGATCTCGGTCGTGCCTCCCTGCTCTTCGTCAGCGCACTGGAATTGAGATGTTGTCGGCACGCCTTTGAATGGCATGACGACTCCAATGGCTCGGGGCGCAGGGCTGGCCGTCAGTTCATCGCCCGTTAAAGCTTTCAATCCCATTTCCCTCCTTGGGAAGGACACAATCACAAGAAAGGTCACGTTATACGGCACCGACCTGGTTCAGAGATCATGAAAGGGAACAGACGTTTGTCACTTTCAGTAGCTTGCTGAGCTCATCTTGCGGGAACCTGCAGCAAGCTTCCTTGGGCACTCGCGGCTTCTAGCAGGACTCTTCACGGCAAGCTGCCTTTCACCGCCGGCCGAAGCTTGGAGAAGCGGGACCAACGGCGGTTGAGCAGACAAGAATGAACAGAAATTCAGTGCTTTCATCAATCAATCAGCTTGATTCAGTCTCGGCCTGCTGGCGCAATAGGTAGCGCGTCGGAGTCCGGATCCGAAGGTTGCATGTTCAAGTCATGCGTAGGTCGTCGATTCGACTCTGATTGATCATCTTTTTTGCTTTTGCTTCATAGGTGAAAGAAGGCCTCTGAGCCACTTCCTTGCTCTGAAACCGCAATCTCTTCGTCAGCCTCCTCCATTTCCTCAGCCGGAGCAGCCAGCAATGGTGGTGCTCCCCTCCATCCACTTCTTCTCATCGTTCTCCTTGGGTATCCACCTGGGTTTCCATTGATCTGTAATCTCTCCTGTCTCACATCAAACGCCAGCATCCTCAGTTCTTCGCTCCTCTCTTCCGTTCCATCGCCCCCAAAATCGCTCTGTAGCCGTCTCTCTTTTCCTAGCACATTCTGCAAAGCTTCCGCGAAGGTCTTCTGATCTACGTCTTCCGCCTGTATCTTGCCGACTTGGAACTTGACATCTGGTTTTCGCTCCGCCAGCTTCGATAAGCTTGACAAGATCTTCGCCTTCTCTTCCCAATTTCCGGTGTTTGTGGAATCGCACCAAGAGACAATAACTGTATGGAGCTTTTTGGCTTGGCTCAGAACATCGACGGCTCGAGAGGCACGGCGAGCGATTTCGGCGCAGAAGGACGAGATGCCGAAGGATGGGTAGTTGTGTAAGAGCAGAACCTAAACAAGCAACATCATCAGCTCAATCCATTTCACTCTCACCAGTATCCACTGAGGCAACACAAAACTACCTCCATCCCATCCAATCCCCCCAAGAACCAACAACAAAAGACATCCTTACATCACAAAAAAACATAACCTCCACCCTCCTAATCCACCCCAAACTCGGACTCTGCTCCAACCTCCTCAACTCCGGATCCACCCTGAAGAAATTGAACGCGTGGCTAAACACCAGTTTCCACGTCGAAATCGTGTAGAAGTAATCTAGGATTTCGTCGGTGATTGTGGGGTGGATGTTTAGGTAGGCGGATGTTGGGGGGCGGTGGGATACGCTTGTGATGCCGACGGACGGGAGCGGATGAGAGACGTTCTCGCGGGGCAGGAGGGAAGCGTAGATTTGTTGGCGGAGTTCGAGGGGGAGGGTGAGGAGGGGTGGGAGGAGGCAGGGGTTCTTCTTGGGGCGATGGGGGCGGAGGGGAAGGGAGGTGGACGTGGAGGCCATGGCTGCCGTAAGTATTGAAGAGACGGTTGGAGACATTGAGATGAGGTATGGAGGAATGGAGATGAGGTATGGAGGAATGGAGATGATTGAAGGATATCTGAAGCTCTAGTAGTATTTAGGGAGTATCGAGCGGTATGGAGGGCAACAATGGCACCTGACCCTCGTGCATGGACGATCTCCAGATCCAGATCGCTCTTGCGTCTTCATGTGAGAGTGACGACGTGAAAGCCGGCGGCAGTCGCGCTCGGCTCGGCTGATCGGACGGGAACAAGCGAGAGCTCAAACGCGTCGGCGCGTAGACCTTCACTTCTCTGGAAGCTCTCCCACCAACACCTCTCCAGCCTCCGCGCGATGGTGCTGATTTCATGATTGTTACGACGCGCATTGATACGGCCGATTGATATGGAAGAAGCATTATGTCAATTCATACCCACAATGCATCAACTAAACTACTACGACAACGCTCCGCGAGTCAGGACTTCAAACCGGTGACGAAGGACGAGACAGCTTCTCTTACGCGCAAGAGAAAGGCAGATCATGTGGATGAGTGTGATATTGATAGACGGCCTTTCAGTATACGAGTATGTGAGGTGCTTCGGGACGTGGTGGAAGGTACTGATGGTTTCCAGCCTGATTCTTCCGACCCATTCGCGAAACCTCGAACCTTTACACCGCAATGTCTTCTTTCCCGCTCTCAGCTACCTTTGGCTTTTCTCGATACCGCACAGGATGGAAGTCGACTGTTCACAGCATATGTACAAATTCTGGAGGCATGCTATGAGTTTCAAGAGGAAGCCAATGTTCTGGTTGTTGAGGATGAGAAGGAGGGGAGGCTGTATGCCATTGAAAGAGTACGAGGCAGGAAGTATGCGCTATGTCGGCTGACGGGAGACGTGCTGAATGAGGAGCTGCTGCAAAGACCGTGTCTGGATGTGCGGCCTTTAGAGTCGCAGAAAAAGCGTCAGGCTTTGCAGCCAATTGAGAATGGACAGCCGTGGTGGGCGCTTGCTGCGGTTGATGTGAAGCTTGCGGCCAACAAGCTGGAAGGCTTCGCGCCACGACTATCGATGCAACCCATGGAAGAAAGCCGCTCTTTTGCGCTTGATACCACGCCAACTCTGGAAACGCAGCTTGAATCTCAGGCTGCTGAAATTGCAGAGCCGGCGCCGCTTGATGAACCTGCTGCGGATCTGGTGTCGACTGGGGATGTTCTTGAAGAGCTTGCCAAGCAGTACATGGATGCACTGTATCTGTCGAGAACTCCGCTGGCGTACTTTGTCAAGGGACCACTCACGCGAGCACGAACTGCTCTGTCTACGCAACCTGCTGAACTTGTTACCTTCTTGCGAGGTGCAATCTTATCCTCTACGGTAATGGACAAGAAATATCGAGAAGCCATCGCAGAGCTCGTAAAGGAGTTGTCACCGCTGGACACGTCACAAACGAAGCCGAAGACGAAAAAGAAACGGAAGTGGAAGCCGTCACGCGACAAGCGTGGCTTCTTCGTGGCAGAGAAGGAATGCGTGGAGCAGTGGTGGTGGAAAGATGATGAGAGCAGCCTTACTCCTGGATCAGCTGAGAAACTGGAAGATGCGCTCCGCCGCCGCTCGCAGAAGCTTCGTGTGCGCGAAACATTCTTGCAAGTCATTATGATCCTCGAGATCCTAGCATTAGAGGCGACAGCACCACCAGAACTCTTAGTGCCAGCAGCCGCGGAGTCGCAAAATGCAGAAACACAGGCTCAAGAGTCACAGGCCGAGACTGGAAGTAAGAGGCCTCGGAAGAAGAAAGAAGTCGATGTCAATGCCGTCCTCGAAGCGCTCATCGAGCGTCTGTGCATCCACTACTCTCTGGAAGGCAGCTCTCCCGCTAAGACCAGGGATGGTGAAAACGGTAGCGCGGATGCGGACGCAAGCGACGATCTCAAGAGCTTCTGCACTGAGGTCGTCAATCCATTTTTCGCCTCTCGCATTCATGCCACGGCGAGATCAACGTGCAAGAAGATGGGAGGGCCAACAGCGCCATCGCCAGTCAAGCGAAGGTCTGAAGCTGCAGCTTTGAGGCCAGGCGCGCCTGCAGTGCGTCAAGCACCCGAGAAGAGAGCGCGAAAGCCGCTGTCCCGTGTATCGACCGATACACTCAACCAAGTTCCTGGGAAGCGGCCTCCTTCTCTCCATCGTGCTGCAACTGATCAAGATGCTCTGGCGCCGCTAATCAAACGCGAGCAGAGCCAGGGACCTGCATTACTTGACATTCCCCTTGCAAAGGGCAAGTCGAGAAAACCCGCCAAAGGTGAACACAAGAAGCATACCAGCCTGTTGGATCAATACACGCAAGGCAGTCGACAAGTCGACTTCGCGGCAATGTCTCAGTCGAATGAGGCGAAGATACGTGAAAAGTCCAAACGAGACCAGATCGCTGCTCAGATGGTCAGCGAGGCTGTCTCCGGAATTAGGAAGCCTAACAGGAGCCTTGCCACTGAGGAGACAGCTAAGAACGCAGATGAGAGCTTCGCGAGGCATCTTGCAAAAAGTAAGAACACCAAAGCGCAGCCACAACGGAAGACCACTGCAAAGGACACTTACGGTGTCGCTGCGACACCGCGGCATATCAAAGCGACTCCCGCTCCTCGGAGAAGGGTCGAGCAACGATCGAACGAAAGGTCGGGCGCTCCGTCGATAGTACCATCATCGTCCGCTAGACTCCTCGCTGCGCCGAACATCATTCCCGGTAGCACTCCTGCCGTCCCTCAGACTGGTCACAGACCACGACACACGTCCAATATCGAAGACACGCCATCTCGCGGCTTCGCGAAATTCATGCCAGCTGGGCTCGCCAGCGCGCCTGGCACACTATTACTCAAATCGCCGACAGCTACACGCACCTCAGCAGCAGTCGCTGCCACACCTTCTAAAGGCTTTAGCTTCAGGATGCCCTCTTTGGTTCAGTCGACACCACTGCCCAAAGTAAGTAGGAAGACATCAACGCAACTTCAAGCGATAGAAGAAACTTCGCCCGATCCACTTGCGCAATCACAAGAGGACCATGGAGTCGATGACTCAGGTGTCGTGATGGAAGATACACGAGTCCAGGGAGAAACATCGATTTATGATGCCCTCGGCTGGAACGATGATGATTACGAAACACTCGCATAGCATTGCATAGCATAGCATAGCGCAGCATAGCATAGCATTTTTGAAAGCATTCTAATAGAAGAAACATTCATGGGAGTATATCCACAAACACCGTTCAACGACATGCACGCTTCAATAATCTCATGCATCCTATTCTTTATTTCTACTGTACTGTTTGAAACTACACCTTCCTCCCTCCCACCTACCTGCCTGACATCTTTCTTAATCTTCCTCCTCTCCTCCCTCATCCAACGCCAACCAAGCACTCCTACACCTAACAGCCGCAGACCTCACATCCCTCTTCCCATCATCCAAACATCCCAGCAATTTCTTCACGACCGGTCGTCGGTACGGCATTACCGCCTCCCTCTTCAACTGCCTCGGTACAAGTGTGAGACACTGCAGAGCCTTCGCCCTTACTTTCGCCAAGTTCCCAGGCGTCGAAGTCGAATTGAGAAGTCGTGTAATAAGCGAAGCGGAATGCTCTGCGGCGATTGAAGGGTCGTGCATTAAAAGCGATTCGAAAATTGTTAGAGTTGAGGATTTGACTTCTTGGTCGGCTGCTTCTTCGAGATCCAGACTTTGGAGGAGGGAGGGAGCTAGGGAGGCAAGTGAGGATTCGATGATCGAATAGGGGAGCCAGCGTAGGATGCCGGACATGGCGATGAGATATTTGGATTTTGCGGAGGAGTCTGCTGTTCGGACGCTTTCGATCATAGGGGGGATTGTTTGGCCGAATGTGCGTTGTTTGTAGAGGCTTGAGATGAGGCAGTGGTTTTCCTTGACTAGGATGTCGTCCGGGGAGAGGAGGCCAGCGAATTTCCGCGCGAAGGAGTTATCCGCTTGGGGTAGAGTCTGCAGAAGAAGTTGGAGGTATTTTGTTGTCAATGCACCTGATCTTCCCTGGAGAGCAAGTGCTTTCAGGACAGCAAAAGCGACATTGGTCTTCTGGGTTGATAGCTCGCCGCTCAGTAAAGCAGAGACTTCGATACCGGCATCATGGAGTGCACTCTCCATGGCTTTCGGCTCAAGAAATTTGTTGATGAAAAGAGAAAGGTACCGGAGGCCTCTGACAGCCGCAGCGGCGTTCCGATCGGCGCTCAGCAGGGATTCGGCTTGTGAGCGAAGAGACGCGAGGACGTCTGTTGCCTCGGTCACTTCAGGTCGCAACGCTGCATAGTAGTACAGTGAGAAAGGTGTCAGCCCTTGAATCTGCGCTTGAACTTTCGCGTTGTCATCCGTCGACGATGGTGAAAGCCATTCGAGGTTTCGGGTATACGCCGTCCGCTGGAAGTGAGGAGTCTGTTGTCGTAGTATGATGTTCGTAATGCGTCCGATGACTTCGGTCATGTAATCATCACGCTCGGAAGGCAAGGCTTCATGGAGCTGGATGATGAGCGGCTCTGCGTATTCTGAAAAGTACGAGCTCCTGACGATGCCATCTTCACCCTTCGTCGGGCTGCCATTGGTGAAGCAGTACAGTATCGCGAGCAGTAGATCACGCTGATATTGTAGAGAAGCATTCTGATGCTTTGCTGCCTGGAACTTGTTTTTGATCCGCAGCACAATGGTGTCGAACACCTGCTGTTCACTGCTCAACTGAGCGAAAGCTTCAAGCACAGGGCCGTATGTCTTTCTGTCTTCAGCAGAATCTGGAAGCTCGACCATGAAAGCAGGCACAGTCTGACTTCGTATCACCTCCGGAACAGCGCCCGCGATTTTGATCAGACTTTTAATGGCCTCACCAGTGATATCGCCGTGGCCATTGATGCGCTCATGTAGAATAATATCATCCACGGTACTGACCGCGAGAGTCATCTGCTCCTCGGACAGTACTTTGCGGATGCTCACCAGCTGGGCCAAGATACTCAGCGTGGTGAGTCTGAATGAGACCTCAGCCTTTGGAGCTTTGACTAAAGCGTGCATAGTCGCATGCAAAGCCTCGTTGGCAAACGATTGCAGCGCCTCTGGCTCGAAGGCATCTCCTGATTCCTGCAAGCCTAGGTACGCCTTGGCGATCTCAGCGTACACCTCAAGCAGACCTCTTCGCTTTGATATCGAGTCCGTTGACTGATAGAGAGAGAAGAGAGTGGGTAGTATGCCCTTGGCGACTTTGTCTGCAACCAAAGGTCCAGCCTTTGCAACAGCCAACAATATGCGTCCGGCTCCTTGTGACTGCTTCGTAGGAGCATCCTCAAGATGCTCATTGCACTCCTTGATGATTGGCCTTAGATATGCGTTCAGAGGGCCCTCTGCTGATGCAAACTGCTCAGCCATAAGAGACAATGCATTCAAAGCTTCCACTGCAAGGTCCTCTTCCTGCACGTTGATGATCTCAAACTTCAACGCGTCCCATAAAGTGACGCTATACAAGTTAATCGTGGTCAAGGAGTACCCCTTGACGGATGCTTGAATTGCATGAAGGACGTCTCTCTTCGTGTTCATGGAAGTGGAATCCAGTTTATCGAGCAATGCAGGAAATGAGAATGGAGCGAAGTCTGAGTTCGCAGCAATGCAGTCTCGAAGACGATCCTTCAAGTCCTGAGCGGTGATTCCGTAGGGGTCATCCGGTGGCGGTTTGAAGGTTATTGGGAAGTAGTTGAACACAGCTTCGAACATGTCTTGTGCGTGCGCGTGTATATCCCACTCGGCCATCGGGACTTGGAGCAAAGAGAATACGATCATCAAGTTCCTCGGATCCTTCTCGCCCTCGAAGTAGGAGATGAAAGCACTCATGAACTCAGGATCGTCATCATGCAATTGCTTTATCGGCTGTCGGTATTTTGCAAGCAGACGGTCGATGAGCTGGATGATGGGATATCGCTCTGTCTGCAATTTGAATTGTCTTAGGGGATGGGTGTGGTCCAGGAAGGTTCGCAGCACGCGCTGTGCCGTGTCTGAGTCCCATTTGCCTCGCTCCTCCAAAGCAAGCAGGGCCCGTGCGGATGCACCAATGCCTTCAACATCTCCTTCGACTCGGCCCAGGATGAATTCAGTCAGGAGCCGTCTCTCCTGAAGAGATAGCACCTTCATTGGCACTTTCTCCAGCACATCGGCCAGGTATGTGACCGACTTGGCACGGATCGCTCCATCGTCCTTGTTGTTGATGTATTCCTCGAGGCTCGTGATGAGGTCAATGAGTTTGAGCTGTTTTGACTCAAGTTTCTGTGCGCTGCCTGCCGCTACCTTCTGAGCTTCCGTCTTGTTCTTGTCCACCTCGAAGAGGTAGAGCTGTATATCGGACATGTCAACATGACAGATGATACAATGGACTGCAGCGTGTGTCTCAGAGAGCGGCTCTAACTTTTGAAGGTGAAGTAATAATCAGCCCTGCCCGGTTCGCTTATCGGACGGGAGCTTAGATAATTTTAGCTTCACGCTTTGACTGCCAAGGTTAATGCCTCAGGTTTCAATGGATTACCATTGTCTGTCTCGCGCGGCCCGGGAATACGCCGACGGATTCGATGAAGCAGCAAGAATGCTGCTGCCTTGATGGCGCTTGAAAGTTGGGCCGGTTATATGCTAGCAAGAGATGCAAGTTGAACGACTTGGCGGAGATACGCAGAAGGCTCTGTTCCGGCTGCCAAGACCGCATCCATTGAACTAGCACCGAGGGCACGAAACGGGTAGCGACAGCAACATCGTTCCTGACATTGGAAGTCGTCAACATTGTGCCGGCCGAGATTCTCGGTTCCTTCAGACATCCACTACAGGCTACCGTGATATATGCAGCATTGGTAAAGGTAGGTAGGTCGCTTGACCGAATGTGCAGGCAGACGAGGTGATTGCATCATGGGCCCTCAGTACTAGTACTTCTGTCAAGGCTATGAGTGGATTCTTCACGACAACCAACACTGAACTTGCGTCTGGAGATTAGAAACCCTAGCCACCTTCATTCTTCACCCGAGTGGCTTGCACACGGCCATTGAGGACGGCCTTTTGGTACCGTAACTCCAGGGACTGGCATATATAACAGGACTGCTCAGAACCGGGCCAGCGATAAGAATCACACAAGAACAAGCAGCCCGTCAACGGCATCGAAATCATGGCGTCCATCATCGACAAGGCAAAAGACAAGCTCCACTTGAACAAGAAAGGAGAGAAAATCACGATGCTCGGACAAGAAGTCCATCATACCGGCTACGGACTCATGGGCCTCACATGGAAAGATAATCCACCATCATACGAGCAATCCTTCGCGGCAATGAAAACCGCTTACGATCTGGGTGCCAATCTCTGGAATGGCGGCGAGTTCTACGGCACTCCTGACGCAAACTCCCTTCAACTGCTCAATGCATACTTCACCAAGTATCCCGACCACGCCAAAAGGGTCGTCCTTTGCATCAAGGGAGGTGTTTCGCCCAAAACACACCGCCCAGATGGCTCGGCTGAGACGACACGTTACAGTATTGACAACTGTCTGAAGCTCTTGGATGGGAAGAAGAAGTTAGATCTCTGGGAGGCTGCACGCGTTGATCCGCACACTCCGGTCGAGATCACCATGCGAGCCGCGAACGAGTACATCAAGGCTGGTAAACTCGGCGGCATCTCCCTCTCAGAATGCAGTGCCAACACGATCCGCCGTGCTGCGAAGGTAGCCAAGATCGAAACAGTTGAGGTTGAGTTCTCGCTTTGGGAGACTACCATTCTACAAAATGGGGTGGCCGAGGCCTGCGCTGAGCTCGACATCCCGATATCGGCATACTCCCCGCTGGGCAGAGGATTTCTCACGGGCCAGATCAAGAAGATCGAAGACATCCCAGAGGGCGATCTGAGGCGACACCTGCCACGGTTCCAGCCTGACATCTTCCCAAAGAACCTTCAACTTGTCGAGGAGCTGGAGAAGATCGCGAAGAGGAAGGATTGCACTCCTGGCCAGATTGGTCTTGCTTGGGTACGAGCCCAAAGCAACAAGCCTGGCATGCCGCTGTTCATACCAATTCCAGGCGCCTCGTCGCCGGACCGGGTCCAGGAGAATATGGTTGAGGTCGAACTGAGCGACAATGATCTCAAGGAGATTGATAGTCTGTTGGCCAGCGTACCTGTGGAGGGAGGACGCTATGGAGGACCATTGGCGGCGCTAGAGTTCGGTGACTCTCCTGAGCTCAAGGAGTAGGAACGCCCTGGCCGAGATAGAAGAACTTGAGATCTGTGGAACTACGTCAGCGTCATGTACCTGGAAGCACAATGTTCGTTCGACGTGAGTTCAATGAAGATCAACAGTCAGATCAAGTGTAGTGTTAAAGTAATCCGCATTCGGCTTCCTAGAAAACCGTTGGAATTGCAGAACTCTTTTTTGCTCATCACTGGAAAGCGTGTATTAGGGGGTGATGCTCACCTTGGTCTGTCTCACACAGGTCGTTCCAAGCAATGTGCTCTCATTCGGCAACGTAGCACAGATGCTAGCGATTGAGATATGCATGATCCCGACATGTCCTCTCACCCAGCGATGTTGGTGATGTTCGGTGCCTCGTACACTTCCAATTGCCGTGTTCCTTTTCTGAGCATGAACTCAATAGCCCCAAAATCTTTCTTATCCATGTGGATGTTCTTTTCAAACTCGCGACGCGCGAATGTCTCGAAATTCAGGCGAGTCTGCGCAGGTTTCTTGCGGGCTGCTCGCAGACACTGCCGGTAGAGTGCGAGGACGTCGCGTTGGAGACCGGAGAGGCGCGCCATTGAGATCGACGAGGATGGGTGTGGTGAGAGTAGATGCAAGCGTGCAGAGAGGAATCTGGTCTCACATTGTGGCTATATGGTCTTGTCTCTATTTCGAAAGCTCGGGAAAGTGCAGAAAGATGTGAAGCTCGAGTCGTGACGAAAGGCACACGAGCCGCCCACTGCCACCGACTTCGATTACACTTTCAACTCGACAGCTGCTCCTCCCAGCACTCAAAACACGAATGTGATAGCATTTGCTACGTAGACACTGTACAGGTCAAGTAGAATCTCTCCATCCTGTATCTCACTTTCATCTCATCGAACAACGACAATGGGCGGCGACCTCGACATCCTAATCCTCGGCGCAGGCTGGACAGCAACCTTCCTCATCCCCCTCCTCCAATCCAAAAAGCTCTCCTTCGCAGCAACAACCCGCGATGGCCGCAAAGTCGCAGGCGCCGAAACGATCGCCTGGACCTTCGACACCGACGAAGACACCCAAACCGCAAAATCCCAATTCGCAAAACTCCCCTCCGCAAAAAACGTCCTCATCACATTCCCCCTCACCTCCGCCGCGCAATCCACCCTCCTAATCGAAGGCTACTCCACCACCCACTCCCAAAACTTCCGCAGCGATGTCATGTTCATCCAACTCGGCTCCACCGGAATCTGGCAAATCCCTCAATCCAATCCGCCCTGGGTAACCCGCCAATCCCCCTACGACACGCAGAACAAAAGAGCCCAGGCGGAGGACGAATTGCTCAAACACCGAGGCTGCGTCCTCAACCTCGCAGGCCTCCACGGCGGACCTCGCAACCCCAAAGATTGGGTCGACCGCGTCGCGAAAACGAAGGAAGATGTCAAGGGGAAGAAGAGTTTACATTTGATACACGGGGCTGATGTTGCGAGGGCGATTGTGGCTGTGATGGGGAATTGGTATAGTTCTAGGGGAATTCGGTGGATGTTAACGGATGGGTTCGTGTATGATTGGTGGAGTCTGTTCGCTGGTTGGGCTGAGGGGTCAGATGAAGATGAGGATCCGAGTCGAGAGCCGAAGGAGCAGGCGAAATGGGTGTATGAATTGATGAGGGAGGAACGGGTGAAGGCTCTGCCGCGGAGTATGGAAGCTCTGGGGAGATGTTATGATAGTACGGATTTTTGGGCGACGTTCAAGATGGCGCCGTTGAAGGCAAGGATATGAGGGAAATGATGGATGTTACGATTGAAGTAATATAAAAGCATCTGAAATTGTATATCCGTGGATACTATATCTAAGCTGAGAATACTCCACGGTTTCCCAGCCGTCGTCATGAATCGACGCTCGTTCTCATCATATCAATTCGCATAGCTCTGCAGCTAATCCGTCTAAGAGTAGCAAATCGCATTACCGCTATCAATCGTCCAAACAGTCGCAAGGCCTTGCTTGACCTCGCCCTCATCCGACGAAAGAGGGCCTCGCCTCTTGTTGAGAATGCGACGAGTCCACATATCAACAGCCGGCTCGCCTGTCTCGTCGCGTGCCTGGCGCAAGAATGGGATCAGTGAGGTGCCACCGGTGCCTTTAAGATCCTTTCGGTCCTGATCAGCAGCCTTGTCGTCGGCCTTCTTTGGGCGGTAGGCAATGTTGACCTTCTTGCTCTCCTTCTGGCCATCCTGCTTGCCTTCATCCTGCTTGGCCTCTCGGCTCTTGATGATGATGTAGCGACTGACCATCTGGATATGCTTATCTCTGAATGAGCTGAGCATAGCAAGACAAGCATCGAAGGCGATACTGAGTGCGCGATCGTAGTTATGTTCTTCAACAAAGGTGCGAAGATTTGCGACCTTGGAGACCTGCTCCAAAAATCGAGCATGAGGTCCCGGCATGTACTTGCGCATCTCGTGAATGAAGTTTGGCTGAGGCTTCTTGCGCTTGGTGGCCGTCTCATCCGAGGTGTCTTTCTGAACACCGGTCGGGCGGTGTTGAACGTCCAAGACGATGTCGAAAAACTGGATGATGCTTGATTGCGCGTTGCTGCCGCCACTGAACTGAACATAGCGCTGTTTGTTGATTGGGCCGCCGTTGTCGAAGATGACGCCGTTGGGTAGGCCAGCCTCTCCCATATTCTTACTTCCTGCCAAGAAAGGTCGAATACGGTGGTAGAAAACGTGTGGGTCACAGTTGTCGTACATCTTCGACAGCATAGCACCGAGTACGTCAAGGCGCTCAGCAAAGATCCGTAGGCATTCAGTCACAACTGCTCTGTCGCCCTTTCTGGCAGCCTCAATGGCCTCCAGCATGAGAGGGACGATTGGGCCAGCCCGGGCCTCAATGGCAATGCTGATCAAGTAGAACCACTTCTCGTCAAGAGATCCCGTGAATGTATCAATAGTGTCCAGATTACCCAATGTGTCCATTCGCTCAGAATCAAAGATCGGCTTCCAGTTCCAGAGTACCAAGCCAGCATATGTGGCAACAGGTGGAAGCTCGAGGACCTCACATGTCTGCAAGAACGGGACTGTAATGGGAGGTGGAACTCTCTCCGACGGCTTATCGCCTCCCCAGATGTAGGCATGTGCAACGAATGCAAGAACGCTGTATGCTCTGTGCCATTGAGCCTCACCAGAGAGGCGATCGGTCGACAGAACAGGCAACTTGTCCACAGTCTCGCGCAGTCTCTTGCTTAGGATCAGGCCCTGTAGATTCTTCACAATGTATTCCCAAGGCTCGTAGTATGCGTCGGGCAGACGCTCCAGTGGCGTGGTGGTCGGCAAGAAGCCATTCTTCGTCGAGACGTCGTAATCTTCGGGGGATGGAATTGAAGTCATTTTGACTCCACCAGACGCAGGCTTGCGACGAAGGAGACTTCAACACTAGTCTTTCGCAACGTTGCAAGCCCAGCCGTTCGGATTACGGATGGGGGCTTTCTATGCCGGGAAGAATGTGTTCTAGCAGTCTATGCCGAGGAAGTCGTAGCGATGGTGCGAGGTGTCTGAGACGCTGTCGAAGATTCAACCGGTGGTGTTAGGATGGTGTAAGGTCAAGGAGGAAGTCTCAGGTGAGTGTAGGTATTTTGTTCGTAGGGGGCGCTAGTGAGTAGGACGGTGGCTAGCTTGAGTAGAGGGTGAAGTGAGGGAAAGTAGTCTAGAAGCGAGACGAAGAGGCAAGAGCGACTTCGGTACCTCTATTTTGTCGGTGACGAAAACGACGTCGGGACAGTGAGCCAGGGAAGGTTTATCAATAGAGCTGGTAGGTCGGCTATGATATTTGTGATCACAATGACCGTCTTATGGGAAACACTCGGAAGTGGGAGGTCTTCTTTGATGGATTGGAAATCGCGCCATGGCTGCTCCACCTTGAGGGTGTAAAGTCCGCCGCCGTGCTCCGGACGGAGGGCACGCGAGCTCACCTCCTCCTCTCCGGTGACTGCAGACACAAGAGAACATGGCCTGTGAATTGACTTTGAGTAAATGTCGATTGACCCTGGATGTCTATAAATCATTGATCTGCAAGAAGGCGTGGTAGTTGGCCCTTGCAGAATCTGCCCCGCGAAGGCGAAGTGACGTCTTCGGGAAAGTTCCCACATTCCATTTCGTGTAACCAAGCACGTGTGGGAATGTCTTTTAGCAACGCCTTTGTATTCTTACGAAGAGGACTAGATATGTCGAGCCATATCTCCACACTACAATTCTGAACTATCCTGGCCAAGCTGTCGTCCATTCGACATGATCTTCGCTAGCTCGCCTGACGCAGCTAGAGGTTATATACGGTTAAAATTTCTCTATCTGTATCGACCCGCGCGGTTTCTGCGTGCGAATCTCATCGGGCAAGATGGCCGAGTGGTTATGGCGTTCGTCCTCCCTGCTGTCCTCTATCCGTCTATACCATCCTAACATCTCTCAGGTGTGACTCAAGCTATCGCTTGCTCGATTTCAATCGAGTAGTATTCTCATGGGCTCTGCCCGCGGGGGTTCGA
The DNA here is from genome assembly GCA_003666085.1 of Pseudocercospora crystallina. Lineage (NCBI taxonomy): Eukaryota > Fungi > Ascomycota > Dothideomycetes > Mycosphaerellales > Mycosphaerellaceae > Pseudocercospora > Pseudocercospora crystallina. Next base: position 125,971 of record QQNG01000238.1, read on the forward strand.
ATCCCCCTCTTGGTCAGTTCTTGTACTCTGTCTTCAATGTGAACATGTTCTAACGTTCCTCCAGTCAACATCAAGATGAACATCTTTTTTGAACTTTTTGCGCTCAGCTTGGGCTCCTAACCAAGCGGTAGGCTGCGTTGGAACAACTCAAGTCTATCCACTGTCTGTTCCTCTTTTTGCTGCTTCTATAGGACAAGATTCATGCGAAGGCTTAGATATCATGCAGCTGGTTTGGCTCGTTCAAGACTGGCGTCCAGTTGGCGGCTTCATAGAGATCCTATGCCCAATATCGGTCCCCCGAACGTCTTGTCTTACAGGCTGACTCTGGTTTGACCTGACTCTTCAGGACGAAGGCTTCATACAATGTCGAAGAGTACCTTTGAGAGAGAAAAGCTGATAGTTTTCTGGTCGATCTGCTATATGATTCTCAAGATACAGTTTCATCCCCAGAGTATCAACCCTCCAACCATGGCACCAGCCACCACGGCCGGCATTCCCACCAGCTCACGGTCCCTCAGGCTACTGGCCGAGCTTCAAGCCAGGATCCGTGAGTACGTCGGTTGGCGCTGATCGTCATGACCATGGATTGTCTTCGTTATCAGAAAGCTGAGGAAGCCAGATTCATGAGCAAGGAGCACTTCGGTGTGGAGCAGAGGGGGAGGAGGAGGAGGAGGAGGAGGACAATACTTCGAGCGCTTGAATCGACTCTCGTGTAGGTAGCAAGCCCTACAGTGTGGCCCAGCTTCCATATGTAGTCCTTCTTCCCACGTCTCGCCTTCTGACAGCACTCCATCAACTCACGGGTATCTCATCACACACGTCCAGTCACTCTCCACTTAATTCAAGTCCAACTTCCACAATCCATCGCCCACATAGTGACCTCCCTCAATTCCAGGGCCCTTCTTCTTCTCCTTCATCTCCTTCGTCCCCATCTTCAACACCCCAACCATGCAAGCATTCTCCTTCCCTTCCGCATCTACCACAACAACCTCCCCTTCCTCCAACTCTTTCCCTCCATTGCCCCAAGCCTCCATCTCCGCCCCACCGGGCAACCGTCCCCCGGGACTCGTCAATCCGGGAACCATCAACGCCGCCCCTGACAGCACGAACCGTATCGCTCCTCGATCAATCCGTATATGCGTAAAGCACTGTGGGTATTTATGCACGACTTTCATGTGCGGCAGTATTGGGTCGTCCATGTGTTGCCAGAAGAGCGGTTCGCTGCCGAGACAGTACAGGGTTACTCGGTCGGGGATTTTGACGGCGTCGAGTTGTTCTTTTTTGGGCAGGATGGTGTCAATGTAAGGTTCGATTAGAGGGTAGGTCTCGACGATCTTTGATCGGATGGCGCGTTGGGCGGAGGACTTGACTTTGGATTTGGCGCCGGGGGAGAATCTGTTGGAGGGGTGACGGTGGTTAGGTGGTTGTTTGGGGAGGTCATGGGGTTCCTATGGGCTGAGCGTACTCTTTCTTGAACATCTTGACTCTTCTGAGCTGCTGTACAGCAGCTGAGGTGTATGTTTGTGAGCTGTTCGTATGGAAGATCGAAAGATTCACTCAATGCATTTCACATGGCATGGCATGAGAGCCCCGCCGCGGGGCAATCGTCGCCAAGCATCGGGCTTGGCGGCAACTGGCGCCGTCTCGAGATCGCATTGTGAGACTTGAGAAGCTGAATCTTTCCTACACTCCAACATCAACCTTTCCCATGTCCTCAAGATCCGCTCTCTACTTAAGACGCGTGCGGCTGAAGTGTTATTACATGCCAACAGACTGAAACGGGCTTTGCGCAGTACACAGACACCGCACGCGGGATGAGCGCCAAAGGAGCAGTTCCGGACGCATGGGACGACGACTGGGAGGCGGCTGCTGATGTACGATATGATAGAATGACGAGATACACCATTCAGAATGCTGACTATGCTACAGAAACCCCTAGCGCCTCCAAAGCCGGAACCAGCGCCAAAGTTGACCAAAGCCCAGAAGCGAGCACAACATGCGGAGCAGCAAAAGCAGCTATGGGACTCTGCCGAGAACCCTGATCGATTCCACTGGCTAGAGGCGCAAGGTGTTGTACCCTTGAAGCAGGATTTCAAGCCACAGGTGCAATTGTTGAGCCGAAAGCCACCAGCTATCGCGAAGAGAGATCCAGCTGACGGTATTGGAAAGCTGAGCCTGGAAGATGACGAGGACAGCGAAGAGGAGAGACGCAAGAAGCGTGAGGCAGACTTCGAAGAGCGCCAGCGCAAAGCCAAGATAGAACGCGAGGAAAAGCAAAGACGCTATGCTGAAGCGCGAGAGAGGATTATGGGCTCCTCGAATGCCTCTCCAGCATCGAAGTCTAGGGAAAGCTCACAAGGACGCGACCATCGTAGAGTGCGAGGCAACAAGCAGAATTGCACTCGTCGTAGTCAGCCCCAGTCCCCAGCCGAGCAGTCTCCAGCGCGTGCGGTGAACACCGATCCGAAACTCTTCGATCCAGAAGACATGGGAAGAAGGCTGGCGCCAAAGCGGGAGGACAGCGTACCCAAGGAAGATCAGCCATTGCGACAACCGCGAGGACCTGATAACAGTGGCAGAGGAGGTTTCGGCTTTGCGAACCGTGGTGGCAAGGTCTCGTCTTGAGGCGATTGCCGTGGGCTGTGCCTAGCACTGCTCAACTCTGCTATCGAGGGTCAGGCCTTCTGCATCCGAATGATCGGTCTTTCGCCAGCGCGATGATCTCGCGAACCCGAACTATATGGCATGAATATCTCGAATATTTGCATGTCTCCAACCCGCCTTGTTGCCTGGATTGCGGCCCCTCCGTCACTGGAGCAGACATCGAACGTGTCAAAGCTCACTCTGCGCCACCAAGCTCGGCTCCTCCGCGACAAGTTGTCGAGTGCCACGCCGATGCACTGTATCTTTTTGATACGACTGGAGAGGAATCCATCAGCCTTACATTGTTAATCCTGTGCATGCGCCGGAAAGGGAGCCGACAAGCTTCGCGGTGCGGACCGGCGTCTCAAGACAAGGCTCTCCTGACCATACAACCACACCGATCGACAATCGCCGTCTTGGAACGAATTGCACTCGAAACGTGCCTATTTTAATGGCTATGCTGCTGCAAGAAGCGACTCAGCAATACCAAATCTGCAAGAGGTCAGCCGGCCGAGTGCCTTGTCTCGGATAACACTTCATCGATGCGTCCGGCAAGAGCTCAGCTTTGGGCGTGATCAGCATGCAAGCTGCAGGCGCAGTCCAATGAACTTCAGGACTGCGATCACGACCGCGCACAGAAAGCTTGCAGCTTGCATGCTGATTGACCACCACCCTCAAATTTTGATGCAGCTTCATATCGAACAAGACCATCTGAGTCCAATACTCAAGAGATGTTTCAGCTGTCAGCTGGAAAGGAGAGCCACTTAGTGCGGCGCTCAAGCACTGGGTGGGACCATGGCCGGCGCGAGCCACTTGCGATCGAAGGCGCGACCGTCGTGACGAGCTCAGGTGAACCGCACCTCACTGTTTTGACGAGAGCTAAGATAGACGATGTCAAGAACAGATCTACCCGCTCGCTCTGCACGGTAACTTTCATTCATTCCACGGCGAGTATCAAGTCTTGCATTCAGCACATTTCCTCGCTTCAGTACACTTGCGATCCTCCTGCGACACCTAACTCCTAAGCGCAGAATCGATTTCTTGTGTGAGCGTTTGCGTGTTCTTCAGAACCATACTGGATATATGATCCTATAGCGAGATCTGAGGAAGATCGATACAGGCGATGCTCTTTTCACCATTTCTCGGACTGATCGCTCTGGCTTCCGCATTGACATTTCCTCGACAACAAGTATGCAACGGGAACGCCGAGTTCTGCAATCGCAAATACAGCAATGTCTCGTTCATCGGAACTCACAACTCAGCCTTTGTTGGAAGCATTCTTGATCTCCGCGTCAACCAAGAAAAGACCGTGACGGAGCAGTTGGATGCTGGGATTCGATTCTTGCAGGCGCAGACACACGTTAAGTTGGACATCGGCAGCAAGCACAAGACGCGAGATACCGATACACCTCGTTCAGGCACGCGCAGCAGTGGATCATTCTCGGATATCATCTCTCATCTCTGGAAACGGCTTACGGTCCTGGTGGACACTTGGAGCGATGAAGTGGATGCTTGGACGGCAGACCTCTTCAAACAACGGAGCAGAGAACAAGCTCGTGTCAGACATGCCAGACGCGACATTTTCGATACCCTATCAGGAGCAGTGAATAGCATCTCCAACGCCTTAGGCGGCTCTTCGACGGATGCAACTACCACCAACACAGACTCCGCACTCGACCTAGACGAACTCTCAATGTGTCACACCTCCTGCCTAGAACTCTATGCCGGAAGCCTCAAAGACTACCTCACAACCGTCAAGACCTGGCTCGATGCCAACCCAAACGAAGTCGTCACCATGCTTCTCACAAACGGCGATCGACGTCCCATAAGCGAATTCGACACCGTCTTCAAATCCGCCGGAATAGACACCTACGCCTTCGTCCCATCCACAAGCCCAAATAAACTAGAAATGGATGCCTGGCCAACCTACGGCGAACTCATAAGTACCGGAAAACGACTCGTCATGTTCCTCGACTACGGCGCAAACGAAACCGCCGTAAACTACATTCTCGGTACGCCTCCCTCTCTCCCTCTCCATTCCCTCTCCCCCTTAAACACTTTAACTAACCCCCTCCTCCCCTCACAACAGACGAATTCACCTACTTCTTCGAAACCCCCTTCTCAACAACCGACCCCACCTTCCCGCAATGCACCCTCGACCGTCCCGCCAACACCACCTCCTCCGACGGGAGAATGTACATAGTCAACCACACCCTCAACAAAGAAATCCTTCCAGATGTAAGTCCCCGCCACGCCACAACAAACATTCTCTCTCTCCCGGTGACAGATCCCATCAGCATTCATTGCTTCCCTCTCCGTGACATATGTTCTAATCTAATCGAATCACTTCCGTTATATATAGGTCATCGTCCCAGACCATGAAGCGGATTATACGACCAACGCGGCGACGGGAGAAGGGAGTATAGGTGCGCAAGCGGATTTGTGTACGAGGACTTGGGGGAGGGTGCCGAATTTCGTTTTGGTGGATATGTTTGATCGGGGGGATGTTTTTATGGCGCAGAGGACGCTTAACGGGCTATGATATTGATGATGAGAATTGTGGGCCGGGGAGATGCTCGCGAGGTAATGGTCAATCTGATAATTGAACACTCACTCAAAAGACTACTTTTTTCGCGTGCCGTATCCTCATACTCGTAACAGCATGCGGGAATCCATCCTGTGAGAAAGAAGGAAAGCAAGCAAGCAAGCAAGCCGCCCGGCTGTGGCGCCAAATGAAAAAGAAAAAACGCTTGAAGAAAAGCCACCCTCTATCGCCGTGCTGTGAGCCGTGCATCATCCATCAAGTCGCAAGCAGAAACAGAAGCAACCTCCCATCCCGGTCCCAATCTATACAGCATCAATCAAACTCGTGCGCAGCTTGGTCTACCCACTCAACAAATCCCTCACACTCATACCAGAGCTTCCACCACTGGCACTCCCTCCCCTCGAAGGATGTTCGACTTGCACAGCCTCTGGATGATGCTGCGCAGCTCTCCAATTAGATCTGCGATCGGAATTGAGCATCAATAGCGCAGCGGTGGCCTCTTGGTCGAGTTCGTCCTCTCTCCTCCCATTGCCTGCCTTCGACTGCCTCCTTTGCTTCTCAGAAAGCTCCTGAGCGCCCTCAGCGATTTGCCTGAGATGGCTCGCCGAGTCTAGAGGTTTCAAAGCCGGGCTTCCGAGGCCGAAGCCTATCGACGGATTGGTGCTGACGTGGTGCAGTTGGGGACCGAAGGCTGGAGAAGCTTGGTTGGAGTGGAAGTATGGCGAGTACGAGGAGGCTGCAGAGGAAATGGAGTAATGTCGTCCGGCTCCGGCTGAGAAAATTGACGGCGATGTCGTTGTAGTCGTTGTAATCTGGGAGAGGGAAGGAAGAGAAAAGAGGCTGTTGGACTTCTCCATATTGCCGCCTTGGGTGGCTGGAGTGGATGTGCCTGCGCCTTCTTCTTGGTCATCTTCCATCTCTTCGTCCTCATCATCGTCGTCTTCCTCAGCTGCTCCGCGACTACCAGAGATCGAGGAAGGTGGAGGCTTTGTGGTGCGCGGGGAGTTGTTCTGTGCTTGCAGATCGGCGACGCATTGCTCGAGGTAACGGAGGTATTCGATGCTGGCCTGGGAACAGTTAGCACTTCAATCAACAAGCCGCCTGGGTAGTATTCTCACCTGCAAAATGGCAAGCTTATGCATCTCCTGCCCTTTACATGCAGGTATCATGTCCTTGAGCACACCAAACTCCTCGTTCATCTTCGACCGCCTCCTTCGTTCGATCAGACTGTGAGCTGTCTTGCGGGCGATCTTGCGCTGTCCGGCCGTCGTTCCAGCATTGTTCTGCTTCCTCTTCCCTCCATTCTGCGTTGTGCCTTGCGCCTTGCCTGTAGCTTGTGGGGCAGTCGCAGCTGGAGGGTCTAGCGAGTCCTGCATTTCACTATCTCTTGGCTTCATCTGTATGATCTTGCGCGATCTCGTAGGCGGAGGCGGCAGAGTGAAGTCATCCTTGGTGATCACCGGACCTTGCTGCGATGCTGGTCTCTTGCGCGTGACCTCTGCGGGCGAGGTTGGAGAGACTGGGCGGTACGACGAGTCAGAGCCATTGGCAGAGGGCGTTGCAGAACTCGCACTGGCAGATCTCTCAGGCTCCTTGTATGCGGTCGGAGGCAAGTTGAAGGCAGGTGCTTGGTGAGAACCCTCCTTGCCGCGGATATCGCTGGACGAGCCCGGAGTGGGCGGTGGATTGGGTCGGGGCATGTCTCCTACGGTTGGCCTTTGGGACGCGATATCAGGTCCAGTCGGCCTCCTGGCGTAGAAGATGTGATGGGCGTAGGAAGTCGTGGTGGGCGACTGGGTGGAGAATTGGATCAGTAGAGTAGTATGTGCGGTGTCTCGTGGTATGCAGGCTGGTCATTTCCCGAAGTTGCGGCTGGCAGCTCTCTGCAGGAGACTCGTCTCTGGTCAGCATGTAGAACATGGTGAGAGAATGGGCAGAGAGCATCGCTGCGCAGTGAGAGAGGCACGTTTCCAGTGTCGCGTGCCATCATTCGAGGACCCCAACCCAGTGCAGGCCCTCCCCGACGCCGCGCACACACCAATCACAAGCCGAACCGCAGCCACCTGGGATCGAGTAATCGAGCACGTGGGGCCATTGGCAGGTAACTTCGCCTTCCTCCAAAGCAAACTTCTCCCACCAACTTTCTCCCTTCACACTGTCATGCGCGGCGCGTGTGCTGGTCGACCAGTGGTGGGAGGAGCGACGGTGAGCCGCATTCGTGTCCATCACTTCAATTGGCGTGCAGCAATTTGACGCGCTTTCCCGACAGCAGCCTGCATTCTTCCCCATGTCGCTAGAGGAGATGGGCTGCAGGAAGCCTTGCAACACCACCCGCATGAGCACGTGCTCCTATCGCCACGACCATCAACGCCGCCGGGTATCTTCAATCGACTTCCTATCGTCCGGACAAAAGATCACACCGATTGGTGGCGCTGATAGAAAGACCATCACGGTATCTGCAGTACCCGGATGCCCTCACAATCGGATCGGCGTTGGTGTCTTGCACATGCCTCAATCTTCACTTCGCCTGAATATCGCAGTGCATCAAGCAGAACATACCACAGACTGTTCTCGTGTTGCCGAGTACATCCGATTATTATCGTGCCAGCTGATCACTATTCTCCAACGATCTATGTCTTCCTTCGAGGGGAGATCAACCATTCATTCGAACCGGTGATACTTAGGTTCAGTCGCAGACACGTCGGCATGCTCACCGACACACCTACCAAAGCCGTCTGTGTGAAGGAGCATCACAAGAGTAGGAAAGTCTGGTTGCAGTTGGTTGACATGTTTTCGTAAGTCGTACTCTTTCTACAAAAGGGAAAAGTCTATCACTCCAAGAAGCTCAAGAGTGTGTTGTCTTTCCACAACTTCCCTCCCAAAGCAGTGGTAGACAGTAGCGAGCTATGCTGCTGATCTACCCTCAAGAATGGAACTCGACTGAACTTTTCATCATCAGCAGACCATTCACCAACCATTCGCGCCTCTCTCATTTGATCCAAGCATGCCGCCCTCCAATTCAATCTCTCTCTCATACTTCCTTCCGATCAAGTCCAATCAAACGCACTCCCACCCAGAACTCCCTGAAACAACCCTTCCTTCGCAAGCACACTCCGACAGCAATGCCTCACCTCCTCCTGTCTCTCCCCCATAACAGCCCTCAACCTCTTATCATCCCTATGCTTCCTCCCACACTCCGGATGACAATCCTTCGTAGCAATAACCCTCCACACCGGCTCCCTAACCTCCACCTCCTTCTCCTCCCCCCTCATCCCCCCACCACCAGACCTTCCCCTCCCCCTCTCCTTACTCTGATACGCCTCCATCCTCTCCTCCTCATCCGAACACACCACCATCCTCACACTCGTCCGATGCGGCCACTCCCCATATGAACACTCCATCACCAACGCCTCAAACCCCTCCCCATCCCTCTCTGACCGAACAGGAACTTCCCAATTCTTAATCACCCTCCCCCTATTCCCCTTGAAAAGTCTTTTCCATTGCTTAATCCTCGCCCACCAAAATTCCTCCAACGCTTTTATCAACCCGTCATGATACTCCATCTGCGGCAACCCCTCCGCGTTCCTCACAAGAAACTGCCGAGCGAAATCTAGTGTCGATACCCCCCGCGAAGCTTTGAATTGCGGTTTGAAAGGTTTCCGATCATCATATACACAACACTCCTCCGTATCCAGTAGTGTACGTTCCCAGAGATCGACGAGATCGTTTTTGGCAGAGATTTCTTCGCGCAGGGTGGAGGGTGGGGAGCGCAGGCGGATGGAGGACATGAGGTCGTAGTCGGTTCGGACGCGCCACATTGTGTGGGAGAGGGACATTGTGAAGGGGCGGGAGGAGTGTTTGGTGGTGGGACCGGAGGAGTCGGAAGATTTGAAGGAGTGGATTGATGCTGAGCAGGACATGTTATTGTTCTTGTACATTTTGGAAGCGGTTTTGCTTCGTGAACCTCCTCCATCTGTGCTGCGATTCGAGATTGTTGAGGCCATTGTTGTTGGTCTTTCGTTCTTGGGCGATGGTGGCAGAGGAGGTGGTGGACTTAGAGGACATTCGAGACCTGGTGTTGAGCCTGTTGAACACATGGTGAAGGTTCTGAGGTCCATCTTTGAATCGTGCTTGGGTCCTGGCGAGCAAGCACTATGATTTGAGCTGGTAGTAGTCATCGTAGAATTTCGATCCATTGATGGAAGAGGAGGAAGTGGGATTGATGGAAGTGGTTTCCTCCGTATGGAGTCTGTGCTGAGGTTCGGAGAAGAATACATGGTCTGCGTCTGTGCCATGTTGCAAGGATGGTCTTGTCAGTCGAGAAGGTGTCAACTTCATGGGAAAGCAGTACGATTGTTGGAAAAGTGAAACGAGTGTGAAGCGAAGGTGAAGTCGCGTGCTTGAGAGATTCTGTATAACGCGTAAATCGGGGGCAGAAGTAGTTTGCATACACGAAAGATGTATATCCTCAAGCTCTGAAAGGGAGAAGTGACAGCTCTTGCATGTGCAAACCCTGCTACATTCCCCAGAGTTCATTGGATGCCCGCGAGGATGCGGAGTCCTTCAAGGCTCTCCACCAAGGCTGTCAACTGGTTCTCCAGGGAGCTGCAAGGAACATACTACCTGACAAACTTTATGAGATTGCGGCTTGTGGTGTACGCATGGTGGAAGCATCACAATAAGCAAGCCAAGTTTAGATCCTGTAGGGATGTCAGCACAATCGCCCAGGAGGATGCGTGCTGGCTGGGAGTAGTGGCATGATGGTGGACAGATCAGGTCTCCAAAGTGATGGAATTTTTCGTCAACGGCGTGCCTCGGTAAGAACACAGCGAAATATTTGTTGTTCATCATATGTCAGAATATACGGGACGAGAAACATACGGTGTCATGAACTGGCCGAACAAAGTTAGTTGTGGGCTCGAACGCGTTGGTACAAAAACGTAGGAAGTCGGTAGTTGAAGAGTCAGAGATTTTGATTTAATAAGCTTCATAGAGTATACCATGATCCGCAGAAAAGGTTTGCATCACTCTCGAGGTGGCTGGCGGCGAGTGGAGAAGGTGGTACATACCGCGTGGTCGACATCTTCACGCCAAGGCGGTTGGATCTGTTCGCAACGTGGTCAGCGTCGTGATAAGCAAGCTCAATCATGCTTGGGTATGATAGACAAGAGTCTGCGGATCAGGCTGGGCATACACGTTAGCAAAGATCCATATTGCACTGTCCAGATTGGTTTCGCATACCTCATTAAATCAGAATTTTCAGTGTTGTACGTTCATAACGACGCCCGTTCGTTACACGAAGCGCCGTTCAAACAGTGTGAATAGTGTTCATCATCGCAGAGAGGCCTTGGCGGGATGGAAGAAAGAAAGCTTACCTGCATGAAGAGTCAGTCAGGGTGTACTGTGCTACTCTCAGTCGATTTCATGCAGGAAACAGGTGCTGGAATCAGTTGACGCGTTCTCAACAAGCACCTCTTCGCCCAAACACCCGCGAGGTTTGTACGCCTCGCTTGGTTGGATGCCGAACTCCGAGAGCAGTCTGTCCGCCCGTTGCGTTGAAGGGCTCATCTTTCGAGGTGCATGGAAGGAAGGAGTGATGAAGCATACCTGGAGACACTGTTAGTCTTTGCTCTCGTCTTCAAGTTGACAACGTGTATTGTTGATGAAGGAGCCAGTCAGACAAGGCTGAAACTTAATAGTAGACAAATCGACATAGTGAATTCCGACCGAGGAATGCCATTCGTGTCACAGTATCATCATGTGGTACAAGGAGTTGAAGAGGTTGGACGGAGTAGCTTACCTTGTAGAAGAAACAACCAGGTCGGTTCGGCGAGAAAGGTTCACGTCGGTCGGAAGGCCGCAAGCATGCGGGACAACATGACCGTATCGTGCTCACCGGAAGCCTGTACGCGTACGGCACTGCGGCAGCATCTCCAACCGAGGGAGCGATATGCGAGGTGCCTGGATCTCCTGTCAGTCGAGGTCCGAATCTGGTGGTCGTCACAGCATAAGCTTGAAGCGTGAGCGGCTCTCAGTGTAATTCTAGAGCTTAGTGTCTCCTTCATGGTTTGTAGGAATTGGATTGTTCGTTAAATTTTAACATCCTTGGAAGCCAGGTGTTTGATGGAAGAAACCACGTACCGGAAGGCAAAGTTGGATGTTGGGCAGCCAAAGCCGATGGGTTCAAGGAGGGAGACCGTGGGCATTCGGCCGCATCGCAACAGTGTTCATCTCGGACCTCGTATATCTTTCCCTCTTGTTGAAGGTGCTTGCGGTGTCTTGATGGCGATGGTGGTCATGGTGTTGTGAGAAGGAAGTTGGAGGTTGCGAAGTCGAGATTTTCTGAAGTTGGTGGCCGCGGGAATTTGGCGGCCCGCCCGCTGTCTGTGCACATTACCAACCTCAGGCAGGCATTCGCAATCGCTCTCAACTCCCAACGCATCAACCTGCAATCAACAACTACGTGACAACATCTGAACATGGTGATCAAATACCATCAAGCAAAGATGGCGCTCGCAGTATGCTGCATACTCCATCTGCGTTGTCGTCCAGTCCACTGACACTACGAAGGCAGTCGGCCAAATCACCTCAACCTCTTCAATGATTGATAATCTCGCTCAATGTCGCAATGTTATCCAAAAGGCCGTCGCGAGAGGTGCAAAGGTGCTACAGTCTCGAGGCATTAAATAAAAAAGATTGCTTATCGCATGGGAGATAGGCAGTATTTCTCCCTGAGGCCAGCGATTACATCGGCGGATCGCCAGAAGAAAGCGTATCCCTTTGCAAACCAGTCAGCAAATCGCCATTCGTACTTGGCCTACAAGAAGATGCAAAGAAACATTCACTCCCAATCTCAGTCGGCATCCATGAGCCAAGTGACGACCCTAGCAGCAAGCGGATCAAAAACACTCTCATCTGGATCAACGAACGTGGTGAGATTGCCCATCGATATCAGAAAGTTCATCTCTTCGACCTGGAAATCAAGGATGGGCCAATCATGAAGGAAAGCAAAACCACCGAACCTGGCAATGAGATCTTGAGGCCATTCGATAGTCCCTTGGGTAAAATCGGATCTATGATCTGCTTCGATTTGCGTTTCCCAGAAATCGCGTTAGCCCTCAAGCGACAGCACGCAGATATCCTACTATACCCTTCAGCATTCACTGTCCCGACTGGCAAAGCGCACTGGCTACCGCTTCTACGCGCTCGAGCCATCGAATGCGAATGCTATGTGATTGCAGCAGCTCAAGCCGGTCCTCATAGCGAGAAGCGTACGAGCTATGGTCACAGTGTTGTTATTGATCCGTGGGGCGAGGTAGTGGAGGAGCTGGGAGGAGAGAAGAAAGACGAGCCAGAAGTTATATTCGCTGAGATTGACTTTGGGAAACTGGAAAAGGTCCGAACTCAGATGCCACTTTTGAGACGAACGTAAGTGCATATCATCTGCCGGATTTCCAAGGAGATGGGATTGTTTGATGAACAAGCTAACAAGCGCGGTGATTCTGCAGAGATGTCTACCCCGAGGTTTAGGGCAGCTGCTTAAACAACTTACTTCGACCTCCCGGACAATATACTCTCAAAAACCTTGACTCCCTCCCGTCCAAGTGCCGTCCCAACTCCAACTACCTTCGCTCCAACCGCTTGCATTCTCTGGAAACCTGCCTGGTCGCTCACGCCTCCAATTCCAATGATCTCAATCTGCCGCAATTCCTCACGCTTGTCAAGCATTGTCCGAATCGTCTTCACATTCCCCAAAGCCAGTGGATGTAACGGAGCGCCCGCCATCCCACCGATACCGGCTCCAGAAGCAGAAGCCAGCGCCGGCTTGCCGTCCACATCACCCAGAATCAGACTCGATCCGAGTGTATTCGTAGCCGTAATGAAGTCCACCGGACAACTCGGCTCACTCGCGTGCAACAAAGCATCAATCAAAATCTGAAACTGATCATGATAAGTATAAGGCGGAGTCTTGATCCCAATCGCCACCCCGCTCTCCCCCGTCTTCTTCCCCTCCTTCCCCAAAGCCCTCAAATACTCCCCCAAACTGCTCCCCGAATACGCCGGCGGCGGCTTCTCTGGAATATTCGGACATGACAAATTAATCTCCATACATAGCGGATTCTCGATAGTCTGCTGGGCTTTCTGAATCATTCGGTAGCACTCCACAACTGCGTCGGAGCTTCCTGTGACTGAGACGATGAAAGGTTTCTTCTGTCGTAGTTCTTCTGGTTGGAGGTTGGAATCTGTTGTTATTCTTGCGATCATTGCGAGGTAGGTTGATAGGGGGATTGGACTGTAGCCGAGTGTATTCAAACTCCCGCCGTGCTGAGGCGGTACTGTTCCCTGTTCGACATTGGGTGTCTCTGAGGTGTGGGAGGATGGGTCGAAGAATGTGTACTGGTGGATGCTGGAGTCATGTTCGAAGCCATGGAGCAAGCTAGTTCGGGTGGTTACTGCGCCGGTGTGTGGGCAGTCGAATAGGGCTTGGAGGTCTTCGAGAGATGTGGCCCATGGGTTGGAAGAGTTGACGAGGGGTGGGTTGATGTGCGGGAGCATCTTGGGTTTGGAGCATGCCGTGAGATTCAAACTTTGGAACGAGAAAGGTCGTTCAATACTTGGTCAAGTCCATTGCAGGTCTATTTGTCTACCCGCTCACGTAACAGCAAATGGACGTCCAGGTGTCGGCGGGCAAAAGCTGGCCGTGATAAGAAAGAAGGAAAGTGCCAAGGCTTGAGCTCTGAACGTCACCTGTTGCCTCAGCTATTGAGTGAACCACAACGCTATACATACGATGCTATCACAGAGTGTCGTGACAGTATAGCATAGAGCTGATGTTGTAGGAACAAATTTCCATGAGCTGATCGACCGAGGGGAAGGATGGTCAATCCCTGGAACTCATGTCGGTCCGCCAGCCAAGCCTCCTTCGCCTCTCCACTCCTCGTTCGCACACCGCCCGTTTTCTGCGTCAAGCACCGGGTCTCAAGTTGACATGCAGCCTTCTGATACGATTCAAAATTGTCGCCATCATCCAATCAGGCGTTGTAGCAAAGTGGTTACGTGAGTTTGACCTCAACTCATTCTTGTGTCACCCACAACATGCTGACTTCAGTCCAGTGCGATTGACTAGAACGTCTTTGACGAGTTGCTATCAATTCCCTTCGGGGGCGTAGGTGTTCGTATTACCTGATTCGTCCATTGACGTGCTCTGCTAACGCCTCTCTAGTCGAATCCTGCCAACGTCGAGTTGCCTGTGAGGTTTATTCTCATTCACGACGTTGCCCGTCTCAGATGGGCACCAGCTTTTTGCCCTTTCCCCAGACCATCGAATCCTCCCAGAGCGGTTCTATCATCTTTTGCTCAATGACTATACCTTGTGTTGTTGGCGATTGAAGACAGTTTACTTTTTGGTCTAATCGTCCTGTCAAATTCAGGCTTCGCTCGGAACCAGAAGTATGCATGTTCGAACACGAGTTTATCGATTCAGATGATCATTTCAAATCCGTACAATTGAAATGAAATGAACCTGTAGTCGTTAATGCACAATCGACCACATTTATGGCGTTGGTTTGTTGACAACTTTAGCCCGAATAGCACAACGAGCTCGCAGCTTCGAAGCTTCATTCTTTTCCTTAGCTATGTATGATCGATTGGCTTGAGTATTCGATCATGGAGCGGTCTCAATACTTGACACATTCGCATTCTCAGCAACAGCTTAGACGATACAAGATAGAGCCTTGGGTCCTGAGTGTCTTCGATCGGAGGTCATGCGTGCATATCGAGCAGAGATGTTGCATCGCCGCGCAAGTACAAGTGACCTGGCAAGCCGCCTGAGTCTGGCAATGTCATACTTTTTGGCTCCTCGCGGCCTTTGTGTCAGATTCAAATTCTCTCACTGACTCCGTCGAAGCTCGCAGAACTCGAACTTGATATCCGGCACCAGAGCTTTCGACCTCTGAATGCCGGCATTCCGAGGACTACGCCTGCTCCAACACTTGAGCCCGCTGAGTGGCAAAGCTGTCAGACGACTTGGTACAAAAAGGCCCATCGATGATGCCTCTCTGTAGTCTCATTTACTCATAGCCTCATTATCTCATCTCTCATCGTAACCCATCCTCACCTCCACCCACCAACCCTCCCCTCATCCCACCTCCCCTTCCTCTCCCTCCTCAAGAAAGCAGTCTTCCTCCCTTCCTTGACCCTCCTCACAAAATCCGCAACCTCCCTCTCACTAGCCATCCCATCATCTTCCAGCCAACTCTCCTCGACACCCCTCACCAACAACTCCTGCTCTTGCACACTTGCATTGAGCCGCTGGTATAAAGCCATAGGACTGAAGTCCTTCAGCGCATTTTCTGTCTCGTTCAACTTTGAGCGGTGCTGCTGCTCCAATGCGCGCAGGGCTAGCAGCCGTGATTGTGTTCGTTCGCGGAGAGAGGTGAGTTGGGCTTCGGTTTCCAAGAGTTTGGTTGATAGTTGGAGGTTGGATTCGATCAAAGGTGTGAGGTAGTTCTCTGATGCTGGGACCGCCGGATGTGTCGTTGAAGGGTTCGAGAGGAGTGCTGCTTGTAGACTTGGGTTCTCCAGTATATGGTGGAGGTCTTGGGTAGACTTGTCTTTCAAGCTCTCTGGTAGCCAATTGCTCTCGATTGCGGGTATAGAAGGCTGCAATTGTTGAGGGTGCTGGGGATGATATGGCTGGCTGCCATCCAGCTCAGAGACCTCATGCTGTACATGGCCTGGGGGAGGAGGTGGGAGTGGAGGTCCTCGCTGTGGAGTGCTTGTGCCTGAAGGCTGCTTCGGCGGAGGTGCTGGCGGAGTTGATGAGTAGTAGCTCGGTACGGCCTGCGGTTGTGGCGAGTACGGTTGTGGTGTATATGACATTATCCAGATCGCCTTCGCGGCGGCATGTTCATGTAGAAGTCAAGGTGCACGTAATAAAGGTGGTTGGTGTTCTAGAAGGTCTCCACATGGCTGACGACGAGTTCCTGGCAACTGTCACTTCCGTCTGTAACCTTCAACTTACAATTCTATGTACCACTACATTCGACATGACAATACATGAGAGATACTCGCGGTAGCACCGATATTGCAATGCGTCGTCGTAAGAGGACCATCGAATGTCTACAAGCATTTGAAACCGCGTGCGAATCTACGAACACCGTACTCCTCCCACCACGATGAGCTCCCAAAAGAAGGGCGGCTGGGGCTCCGTCTTCTCTGGCGCGATCTCAAATCTCGAATCGCGACTGGACTCGATCTTAGCAGATGAAGGTGAAGCTGCTGCAGCCGCTCAAGCACGCGCAGCTAGCAATCAGTCGACGGGGAACCGGCCACGTACGAACTCGGGCAGACTCGCCGCGCCTTCATCGAACGCCTCTGCCGCTGGCTCTAGGGATGCTTCGCGGACGCGGGTCAATGATCGATTGGCAGAAAGACTGGCAAGAGCTACTGCACAGAAACCGCCCTCACGAGTGTCGACACCTGTCAACGATGCGGATAGCGTTAGGTCGAGTGGAGAGTCGAAGCGGGAAGAGGAAGTGTCCAGATCAGTGCCTGAGATAGAGATCGAAAAGGCGGAGGTCGAGGACCAGAAGGACATCGAGGAGCATAAGACAAATGGCGATGATACGGCCAAACCTCCTGCAGAGGAGCCGGGCTCGCTCACAACCTCTACACTTCCCATCAACCCGGCGCGGATTTCAATTGATAGCCCGCGACCTTCCACCGAGTTCACACCAGATGAGTCTTCTGCAAGACCCTCGCTCGAATATTCAAATGGCACACACACGCCTTCCAAGAGTGCGATCGAATTGCAGGCCGAGATGGAACAGATGCGCTCAGACTATGCGAAGGCGGAGACGCAACGACAGGAAGAAATGCATGCCTACATGGAGCGGATAGACGCCCTGCAGGCCAAGCTTACATATCTGGCCAAGGAGACTGTAGCAGCAGCGAAGGAGGCTAATGCTGCAGCAGGTACTGGTAGTACTGAGAAGCAGCTGGCTGAAAAGGACGAGAAGATCGCGCTTCTGATGGAAGAAGGTGAGAAGCTCAGCAAGAATGACATGCAACGCCTGCAAACGATCAAGAAACTGCGGGCCAAAGCTACTGAAGACGAGAAAACCAGTGCCGAGTTGAAGAGGAGGCTGGAGCGAGTGGAGAAGTCAGAAGCCGATCTCAAGGCAAAAGTGCGCAGGTTTGAAGTGTCGGAGCGGCAGGCTGCTGAGAAAGTCAAACAAATTGCTGCGATTGAGAAGCAGGTTGAGGAGCTACGGGTGGATCGTGAGAATGCTGCCGAGCTGGTACGCAGTCTCACAACACAGCTGAAAGAGGCCAGAGAGAAAGCGGCAAAGGCGGAGAAAGAGGCTACGAGCAAGGCTTCAGAGGCAGACAAGGGCAAAATTGCGGACCTGCAGAATGAGCTGGAAGATGCACAGATCGAGAAGAAGCTTGCCGAGAACCGGGCTGCGTCGGAGATCAAGAAGGCGAAGGAAGAGGCCGATCGCCAGCGAGAGAAGTTTGGAGTACGAGAGCTTGAGATGAAGAACGAGATCCATGGTTTGGAGTCCAGGCTCGAAGCGATGCGCGCAAGAGCGGAAGAGGCCACCTCAGCCGGCGGATCAACTGATGGCGAGAGCAGCGTGAAGTTGATGCGACAAGTCGAAACACTCCAACAGCAGTACGCTCTTGCCAAGAGTAATTGGGAGACGATCGAGGGGTCTCTCAACGCCAGAGTCGCGGCGCTCGAGAAGGAGAGAGATGACTGCAGCAGAAGAGAAGCAGAGTTCAGGAAGAAGGCAAGAGATGCCGGATCAAAGGCCAGAAAGGCGGAAGAGGAGCTCGAGAGCACTGCAGACCGGGTCAGGCCTCTCGAGCAAGAGATCAAGTCTCAACAGGAGCAGATTGAATCTCTCCAATCCAGGCTAAATCAATCCGAGACCGCACTCAGTGATGCTAAGTCAGACTTCGAACGCCAACGCAAGCTCTGGGAAACAGAATCCACATCGCGACTGGAAGAAGAGAAACTAAAATGGCGGAAAGAACACTCCCACCTCGCCGCCCTCCAATCACCCACAGCATCCTCCCGCAAAGCCTCCGCCGCCGACTACATCACCGCACGAGGCTCCAAACCTCTGACCCGTATGACCTCCCACGACCTAGCAGCCCTTCACACCGACCACCAACGACCTCACAGCTCTTCCCGTCGGGGCTCACATATCCCGACACCCACCTCAGCAGCGTCCGCTCGCGGATATCCAGGTCCAGGCACAGGAACACCAACCGAAGCATCCCCTTCCATCTCCCGTCGCGAATCAACACTATCCTTCGACCCCATACCCGCCAATAACATCCCTCCCACACCATCCATCGAAATCGACACTCGTCGGCTGAGCGAAGATTCTTCTCCTCAACGAACAATCGCAGACCTCGTCTCCGCCACCTCAACAGCCGGACCAGGCGGCGCAGGCCCAAGCGTCCAACTTGTCGAACGCATGTCCCAACTCGTCCGCAAATTAGAATCCGAGAAGGCTTCGTTCAAGGATGAGCTTCAACGGCTCTCTCAACAGAGAGACGAGGCGAGGAATGAGGTCGTGGAGTTGATGAGAGAGGTCGAGAAGAAGCGGACGCATGAGGGAAAATTGGAGGACGTTGAGAAAGAGATGGGCACGCTGAGGCAGAGGTATGAGGCTAGTTTGGAGATGTTAGGGGAGAGGGAGGAGGAAGTGGAGGAGTTGAGAGGGGATATTGTTGAATTGAAGAGGATTTATAAGGAGTTGGTTGAGGCGAAGGTTGGTGGAGGTGGAGGCAGTAGTTCATGAATAAGTGAGTGAGCATGACGCTTCTTCTTTTAGGAAGTGATGGATGCATGATATGACTGCCTCTTCTACCTGTCGAAAATATGATACAATTCTACGCACTCAAGCGCATTTATTCATCCATTCATGCAACCCCACCCAATGCAAATCATGCCACCACACCAACCTCTATCTCTATCCAACCCAACCCAACCCAATGCAATGATATCTCCCTTCCTTTCCCTCCATCCAATCCAATCTACCACCTCTCCGCCTTCTTCCCAATCACACCCCCATCAAAATCCCCCCGATTCCACCTCTTAATATCCCCACCACACAACTCCCAAAGCTTCGCATCCAACTCGACCTGTCTCCTCTTCTTCTCCTCAGAACTCGGACTCCGCGCTTTCGCCACACCTTTACCCTTGCTCTGTGGAAACTGGATCGGAGTAGCAGGCTTCATAAAACTACTCATATCCAAAAACGAGCTCTCATCTCCAAACGTCCCCTGTTGCGGCTGCTCTGGACCAGGCCTTCTAGGCGGCGTATTGAACAACCCCCGACCGACGCCTTTGCGAGGTGAGAGAGAGGGCATGCCGCCGAAAGGGCTATTCGCGGCTAGGGGTCTGTCGTTCAAATTCGGAGGTGTGATGTTTGGGATCGTGGAACCAGCATTTCGGAGTGTAGCGTCACGACTGCTTTCCGCTCGTGAGAGGATTGGAGGTTTTGCGGGAGATTTTGAGGGTGATTTGCGTGGGCTGGGTGGGTATTCTTGTTCGATGTCCATGCTGTCTTCGAGGGAGGTGTCGGGTTCTTCGTCTTGTTCGGGCATGATGAGTTCGCCTAGGGGTACTGGTGTTCCATGCGGGCGTCGAGGAGTTCGTGCGTCTCGTGGAGGAGGGGAGGATTTTGTTGTTGAGCGTGCTGTGTCGTTCTCCTGGTCTGCTTCTGCCATGTCGGAGTCTTCGTCGATGGTCTCATTGACAGGTCTTGTCCGTTGAGGTGGCGTGATTCTCCCAAACACGCTTCCGCTTCCGAAGACATCATCACCGCCTGTCTGGAAGACGAAAGGCTGACTTGGAGGTGCCGCTGGTTGCGCAGGCGCAGGATGTTGCTGTCTTCTCCTCGTCGGAGCACCAGAAGGACTTCCATCTCCTCTCCTCATGCCCCTCACCTTCGCAATCGTCCTCCGTCTTCTAGCCGGCGCCTCCTGCCTAGCCTCCGCCTTCTCCTCCTCAATCCCATTGTACTTTTCTTCCACTTCCTGACCCCTCATCTGCGCCTCCCAAACCGCCTCCCTCATATCCTTCTGCACAACAGCATGTATCCCCGTCATCAACTCTGCCCTCCTCGCAAAACTCTCATAATTCTCCTGTATCAACGCTCCAGCCTCCGCATTCAACGCACTATCCGGATTTGGCTGAATCAACAGACAAGATATCGTGATCAGAACATCTCTCAATGTGAGCTTGCTATCCCAATCGCGCTTGAGTGTCTCGACGCATACGCCGCCGGTGTTGGGGTCGACATTGGGGTGAAAGATGGGAGTGCGGAAGTTGGCTGTCGGAGGAGTCTGGGGATATGTAGGCGGGATGGAGAGATGTAACTTCCATACTCCTGCAGCAAAAGGTGTATGTGTCGGTCCGGCTAGGAGGATATCGAGTTGGGTTAGGTCGTCGGTAGAGGAAGATGATGAGATCGAGAAGAGGTAGTTCGGCGGCAGAGGTTGATTGTGTAAGGCGCCATGGTCTGCTGCCAGACGGCGCAGCGCTCGTGAGTTCTGATACTCATATCGTCAGTAGTTGTCCACGGGTTGCTGGGCGAGCGGGCACGTACCATGTCGCAAAGATGCTATGTTCCAAGATCCGATGCTTGCTAGTTCTGCCCAAGTGCTGCTCTAGAAGACTATGTCGTGCTGACCCATGCGATGCGATTCCAATGCAATGTATGTCGAGTATCATACACCAAGTTGTACGTCTGTGTTTGTTCGCAGGTCGAAGTCGAGGTTTGTTGTTTATGCGCAAAGTGTCTGCAGAGCGGCTTCCGAAGCGACGTGTCGTGGCGCGAAGCACGCGTCTCCATCCAGCCCCTCAGTCGCCGCAGGTGCATTGGAGAGCGAACAACTTCTCTCAAGGTTGCCTCACCATTCATTAAGTCATACAGGTATTAAAGCTATGTACAGCAATTCAATCTGCCATCTTTCTCCTGTTATCCGCCTATGCTCATAATTCCGCATTCATGCTGCTGTAGTATTCATCCCGCTCGTCCGATCCAGACCGCTCATTTGGCGTGTCGATATCCCATTCCCAACCCGAGCCCATAAACGCCAAAATACCCAAATCAAAAGTCAAGCGATTGACTTACCCTCACAGATCTTCGCGCGCCTCGGAGAACTTGCTGTTCAAGAATCCACCTTGATCTCTGGTGCTTGAGTGCTCTCCGCCTTGGCCGCTTCGTTCTGCAAAGGCGATGATTGTTGCAATTGCTTCTCTGGTTTTGGTGTCGCCTCGCGGTTTGGAATCGATCCCAATTCAGAGCCTTGTCCACTCTGTCCTCGCTTCCTGCCTGTCAAATGGTGGTGCCAGGCGCTACCCTTGTCCGCCTTCTCTGCGCTTGCTGGTCGGTCTGAATCACTGCCGACACCAGGCACAGTATCCATCATTCGTGCGAAAACACCTCGCTTCTTCTGAGGTTGTGGCTTTGGGTCGTCGATGTTCACATCCTCGAATTTGTCCTCCTCTTGTGTTTGTGGCACTTGAAGTGGCCTCTGGTATGAGTTGGAGGAGCGAGGAAGAGGCTGGAACGTCCGACTATCGAGCGATGCGCGCGGTCGGCCTTCTGGTTGGATGACTGGTGATCGAGCAGAAATGTCCTATATCAAGTCAGTCGCCAAATCAAGCAGGTCACCTCGTCTCCACGTACAAATGATCTCCTGTACGAATCAAACGACTCGCGCGAGATGTTGAACGGCTCATTCTCGTTGAAAGCGCATCGGTGGAGAGAAGACGAAGTAGTCGATCGCGACGATGTGGTTCCTCCCCAGAAGCTCTTCTTCTCAGTCGGCGACGGAGGCATGAAGACGCCCGAGTCGTTGATCTCTGTGGTACAACGGTCAGCGACCAGCTTGGCGACCGCATATCCGTCGATACTCACCACTCAGCTTGTACTCGACCGGTTCCTTCGTATCAACGTCGAATTGCTTTGTGCCATTGGCCTGCGACCCATCGCCACTTGGCTGCGTCGTTGGTTGCGGCCGGGCATTCTCGTCCTGCTTGCGAAACGGGTTCTTGATGATGGCCATATTTGCGAGTGCCCTTAAGTATCGGTTATAGTGCTCTTATGACTACCGCGATATCCTGCTGTCTACCATGCGCCGTTATCGAGACCGAGTGTAGCTGATGTTGCAGAAACACTGATGATGTATAAATCAAGTCGAGACCCTGCAGGTTGGGCTGGCGGGTGGGCTGTTTGGGCGAGGTAAGAAGCCGAGCCGTGGGACAGGAACAACGCAGCGCAGGGCGGATCCAGAGTGCAGAGTGAGCTGGAGAGTGATGTGTGATGTGTGATGTGTGATGTTGTGTATTCGTGGAAAGCGGGACCGGCGGTGGGCAATGCCTCCGATTTAACTAGCAATGCGCAGCAGCGAGAAGCTGGCCTGGACGAGTTGTCGGCCGGATGAAAGATGAGTTGCGACGACTGAGCGGATGCGCGGCAAGCACATCACTTGTGCTGCTCTTCCTCCTCTGCGCCGACAAATCAGACGACTCCGGCACTTTAGACTTTCTGGGAATCTGATGTTACAGATGCAACCACAATGCGACCGGCCCGACGAGGAAACAGGAAACAAGTTCGACAACGACGATCGGGAGACTGGTCACGAACAACTTCTTCAAGGCGAATTTCACCCGGACGGCGTGGTCGAGGGCTGTGTTTTCAGCTTGTCTATTTTCTTCATCTCTGTTACCGCGGCGATGTCTGCTTGTACGACAAATCCACCGTTTCACGTCAAGCCATGCACGATGATACCGACAAAGGCCTTGCATCGCGGAGACCTCGCCGTGGCGGCTGATGTCGACCTCTGAGAGATGCAGAAGCTATTCATTGTGCCAATCCAACGCCTCTCCATGCGCCTCGGCGCCGTCTTTCAGCACTTGGCCGCATGTCTTAGAGCCGCGGCCGCGACTTCCATCTCGCAGTCCATGACATCAGAGGACTTTTGCGCGAGGATGTGGCTTGTATATCAGCATCAAGGTTTGGCTGATGCACGCGGATAGGTGCCCTGCGGTCGCATCAACAGTTCGGCCGGCGTGAGACCTTTCCGATGTCGACGGGAGATAAACCTCCTACATCGCTGTCTCTTCCGACACTTCCATAGTATACCAGTACCTGCTTCTCAAGAACGAGTACAGTCTCACGACACCCGCTGGAGTCCTGCAGCATGGGGAGCCCATTCTAGACCGAGATCACTCATCATCTGGCCTGGAGCTCATGATCGTACCATCTGGGATCATGCTAGATCGGAATGGACCTCACTCGAACTGTTCTTGCCAAACAGCATTGAAGCAATGGCAGTTCTCGGAAGCTGACCAAGCTTGAAATGGCTTATATCAACCTGTCGCGACCCAAGCCAAAGCTGTAGATCAGCAGCGCCTTTGAAGCAGTCTCTGTCAGGCTCGTTCTGTACACGGCGGGATTGCTTCATTGCACACATTGTGGCATGTAGACAATGCAGACACCGACGGTCCGACTTAAGACGCATGGCGTGGATATCATTCGTGGACCAGTATGTATCGCCATGCCTTCGTATACCGCCTGAGTCCTGGTGTCAGACACGCTCTGTTCTGTTCTTGTTCAACGTCTGTATAGATGAATGATGGCCGACAAAATCTCCGCCTAGCGGCACCGACGTGAGCGCGTACGGATCTGTGTGTCTTCGAATCTCACTTGCTGCAATCAATTCCCAGTCCACGTAGCCAGAGGGAGGCAACTATGAGCATATTGGCTGTTCTATCGAGGTCCATGATCATTGTAGTATCCTTATCTTGAAGCCATCTCAGACCAACAGCCTCTCCGTTCAGAAGGACGTTGAATTTCTCACTCAGAGGACACACGCTGAGGACGCTGTCGACGTACTTTGTCAATTTGCGTCATGTCCCATATCCAGCGGAAATGACTTGCGACATGATGCTCACAGCAGACATGCTCTGGTTGCACAGAATCACAAGGCTGTGAAGTGGGTAGCATCTTGTATGGACACCAAACCGTCAAGCCGCCAACAAGCCTCCATCACATGAGGCTTCAGCCTGAAACCCAGAAGACTGCGCAATAAACAGCAACAAGCAAACATCAGGCAGACACGCCGCAACCAGTACGGCAGCTTCCATTGGCAAGGGCGCAATTGACTCTGAGGCCTACCGGTCAGAGGGGCTGAGAAGTTCAGCTGCGCCGCAAAAGGGCAGTGGGCAGTAGGCAAAGCGGGCGGCTCATGGCTGGCTGACAGGCACAGACACGGGAAGGAAGTGGGTAGTGGTAGTATAAAACAGACAGCCTCCCATTCAGTGTTCCTACATGATCCTTTTTGAAGTTCAAGATTGCCGCCAGCGACCTCCCTTTACCTCCAACTTCCGGACCTGAATCAGTGATTCTGTATGGCACTGAGAACCAGAACCCTTCCACCTAAGGCCTGCCTTCGTTGACAATGATAACAATGTGGGGTATCGATATTGCGCAGTCCCGCGTCCCTCGCTACGAACGCCGAAAACAAAACCCCCGACGCGACGAAACAGCAAGGTAGAGACGGCATCAACAGAAGACATTAATCGAAGATTGCTGTAAAACACGACAGCGGCCGCTCGAAAACGCCGCGATCATGCGAATGGCCAAGCGATGGCCGAACGACGATAGCGGAAGCGATAGCAGCAGCCCCTCAATTCGGGGCCGAGGAGCTTGCCGCCATCAACGCTGTATCCGCTCAAGAGTAGTAACCTGGACGGCGACTACTTTGGTGCTGAGAGCGCGACGACGAGCGGTTGTTGACATCCAGATACGGGTATGACGATGACGAGCGAGTGTTGCCATTTTGAGAGTGATATCGCGCAGATGAGCGGTTGTTGGTCGACTGCGGACGCGATGGCTGGCCATTTTGCGCCTGATACCGAGGATCAGACCGCGGACGCGAGCGATAATCGGGATACTGGGGTCGTGATGGCTGTGAGCCTCCAGAAGGCGCAAAATTGGTCTCTGGCAATTCGAGATTGCTTCTCGGATTGTCGTAGCCGATGCCCTGCTGATCCATCTGTTCCACAGCACACGGATCTTGAGTCCAGTTCGGCAGTCCTTCCGGTTGCTGCGTGGATGTTGATGAGCCAGCACCGTAGCCGCCATAGGCTGGCTGTCGCGTTCGCGGTTGCTGCTGGCCGTAGCTGGCTTGCGTGCTTCCGTTCGGCATATTACCGCCATTGTAACTGTAGGGCGGCGCATCTGCGAAACAGTCAGCACAGTTTCACGTGCGTAGCAAGCGCAACAACGTACACGAAGCGTTGTTGTAAGTGCTGCGGATCGAAGCCGCGACGCTGGCGGGAGGCGACGGCACTCCTGTGGCAGTAGCTGTCGCTCTGTCAGACACATCATAGTTTATGGCACGAAAATCGCTCACTGTAGTAGGTTTTCTTCGCACCGTTCGTGCTCCGCGGCGGAGTCTGGGAAGGATCTTGATAGATGATGACGGGCATGGTCGATGCTTGCTTGTGTGATGGTAGCAGAGGCGAGCGGAGCGCAAATCGGAGTGAATGTCGCACAGGCAGTGGTTTTGCTGGTTTTCAGAAAGATTGCGAAATGTGCTTACAGCTGTTGAAGTAGCTGGCTGGCTCAAGAGGTGTTGAAAGCAGTTGGATGTCGAGGGATTCGAGACGAAACAGCCAATACTAATGAGAAATCGGGCGATGATGGAAGGTAGAAAGCAGCGCACGCGTTCGAAGACAGCGGGGTTGGCGGCCGGGTTGGCGGCCAGATAACCCTCTCGTCGCCCTCTCTCCCCAGGGCACTACCTTCGAGGATCGGAATTGGGCGCAGAACACAACGCTGACCTTCCTAGGATCGATTGGTTTCAATGGTCTGGCGGCTGATGGGTTTGCAAGGGCATTGCTGATATTCTCGACCAGATCTCATCCGATCACCTACCTCTGTTCGCAAGATTGCGGAGATTTTTCTGAGTTCCAATTCGGGTTGGCCGATCTCCCAAGTCAAGGTACTCGGAGCTGTTCTTGGCCTCAGCGGTGCATGCAGGTTGCTGGACAGCAGTCACGGACAGAGCGACCGCAGCTGCCAGCTAACAACCAGCGGCCGTCTCCCCACGAGAGGGTTTGTCCTATCTGACTGGACGCCCGCATGCTTCAGCGGGCGAGTTCCGCGATGCTTCTCTGCTCGGGCGTTCTCGCCGCGATATTCCATTTTCGAGCTCTTGCTTGCCTCGGAGCGTGCGTGTCCAAGCTACTGATGAAAACAGGTTTTGGGCAAAGACGTCAGTTGACATGACGAGAACGCGAGCCCAAGCGGTATCCTGAGGCAGATAGTGACATTGTCATAGCTTTACGTGTTCCCTCATCGGCGCTGTTGGCGGGCATGCGGGCTGCAGGAGCATCCCACGCAAGCCATACACAGAGGGGGTGCGGCCTCTCGAGCTAGCCCGTATGATTCGTGCCTAGTAGTCGGTATACCAGTAGATCAGAGGCAGTACCCGCCATGGCTTGTGATCATGCACTCTTGCTGCATCATCGTGCTCATCATTAGGCTGGAGTTGCTTCCGTGTGTGTGCGTCTCGAGTCCATTGGGTCGGGGAGGACGGAGAGGAGCTCTCAAAACCTGCATTGCAGAGGTGCTAGTCGTCTGTGTGAGGTTGCCGTGGGGGCATGTGATTGTCCAGATCGAGGGGAATCAGGCGAATCGTGAACGCTCGAGGCTTCACCGGTCAGGTCGGTTCCGAGGTGAGAAGTGTGTAGTTTGCAGCTTCGAGAAGTGCTCGATCTTCCAGTGTTCCAGCAGTAGAAATATAGAGCCCAATGGTAACGGTCAGCTCAGCCTTATCGTGGCTGCGAATTGTTATTCTTTTCTACATGCTGAAAGGCAGTAGGCAATGGGCAATGGGCAATAGGCCGTAGGCAATGGATACGCATGAGGCGCGTGAGGTGTAAGGTGAGCTTCTTACCAGCTGCGGCTAGAGCCGTTCGGCTGCGTATCCTTGGCGCCATCGGGAACTTTAAACGATGTTATCCCACGCTCACCAACCTCTGACATTGCTGTGCAACCCGACCTTGACGCCCGTGGTTGCAGACTATCCGCCGGGACAGGCTGTGTCCATGGTCTGAGCTGACACTGATGGCCAGCAGACTGACAACAGCGAGCCAAGCCTAAGTTATATACCTTGTGATGCTCCGCACCACTCTTTCCTCGCCCCCATTATGCCTCTTTTACTATGGAAGCAGCGTTCCGGTGCGATGACGACCCAAGATTCATCACCAGTGAGCTACGACTGGATCCGAGCACCGCGAACTACACCTTCATCGGGCGAAACGAGAGGACTGACTCTATCGGATCGCAATGTAGCGAGCCGGACGAGAGCTCGTGGTCGGCGGCGAATCCACCATACTACGACAGTATGTCCCTTTCGACGTTTCCGTATCCTTAAGCTGACCTCTGTGAGCTTATACACCGATGCCGCCAATGCCCTGGCCCTTTCCGGACGATTTGATGTCGACACAGTCCGGAGCTTGGTCGGACAGGTCAGAACACTGGTTTCCTACTGGATTCGATTCGCCGGGCACAGCAGAGCTACCCGCTGACCAAGGAGCAGAGCTCGATGTGTCTTCTCGATTGAGCTGCAACAAATGCCAGCGACGCTTCGACAACGCGTACTCTCTTGAGCAACATGCTAAGACTTCGGGACACAAGATCTTCTTTTGTACGGTGCCCGGATGCGGAAAAAGCTATTGTCGAAGAGACTCGTGGACACGTCACAAAAAGACACACGACCTGGAGCTGGAATGTAATATCTGTCACCCCAGCAGCCAGAAGAGGATCTTCAAGCGCAAGGACCATCTGCGGACACATATTAGGAATTGTCATCCTGACTATCCGCTGTCGCCGGACACGATGACACCAGCTGATGCAGTGCGTCAGCAAAGCTCCAGTTGCGCTTTCAAGTGCAGTTGCTCTTGCTCAAGAGAATCGAGTGCTTCAGCGCTGGAGCGTGTGCCCAGTTCAAGTAGCATTATGAGTGATACTGTTGGCATGCCCTACAAAAGCGAGACAGTTCGAGATCTATTTGTTGAGATAAAGAAGCTGCATGGGGATCGCGCAGACATACTTCAGGTGTTGGATCAGCAGCTGAACCTCAACAGCACGTCAACCACAGAAGAGCTTGCACGTAGTATTTCCCACCTAGCGGTAGCGTGTCAAGAGGCCTCGGTCAGGGTGAAGACCCCGAAGTGAGCTGTTAGCAATGTCTTTCCAATATGGGAGCTCTTCATCCTGAACATGGCCTTCACGGTATAAAAGATTTATACGTTGGATGTGTGGGCGGTAGCTCGCTTCCTACAACTCCTGACTTCGCACAATACTTTATCATCTATGCCACCATCTCTTGTCAATCATGACTTCCTCTCCAAGGAATACATACACAGAAGCAAGTCCGATGACAGACTTGACTACGATTCGCCGCAGACTCTAACGACCACGTGCCGAGTGAGACGCATTGGTCAAAGCCTCAGGCAGTGCCAAAGATCAAGAAGCTTCATGGCGAACGCAACGATATTCTTGCACTGCTGGATGAGAAGTTGAATTTAAATAACACATCGACAACTGAACAGTTGGCCCGCAGTATTGCGCAGCTAGCAGTGAAGTGTCCAGAGACTTTAGCTGGGACGAAGACATTAGGATGAGCTGACAGCACTGTCTATTCAGTATCATTTTTCGGCCTCACAGCCGCCTCTGGCATGCCGTGAAAAAATTTATACGTTGGATGTACGGAGGTATGGGTGGCAGTCTGCTTCCCGCGGCTCCTTACTCTACAGACCGTCTCAAGTCCGTGCTTTTTCTCGTACATTCCACGAAGTAACCGCAAAGTTTTGCTTATACACTCGACCGCAAGCTGTAACGCTTCCGTAGGCCACCTCTTTTCGTTCCCCAGTGGTGGCAAAGCCCTTAACAAGTGCCAAGGCTATCATGGTATGGATCCCAGGGGTGAATACCATGGGCCGAAAAAGCGTGGGTGGCGACAGCCGAAGCAGATTCTGACGTGTTCTCAGGAGCTCATCTCTTCATTCGGTCCAGAACGACTACCGACTTCGCCGTTATCGAAGCCTTTGGAGAGAGTGGACGGAGCGGATCAACAAGAGTCGCGGCTGCCGTGAAGATCAAGATGGACTACTAAAACCACTTCGAATCTCTTGTGATCGTGACTACCCGCATACAGTCGTTATCAATATAACCCTCAGAGTCTAGCACGTTCCTTTTGAGATGAGATTCCCGTTTGTGATGCTCCATGCCTTCCATTCGATCGACAACGAACTTTTTAAACCATGCCGCCAAATTCATGGAAATAATCCCTCGACTGGAGGATACTCTCATGACCTAAATGCTATTCACGAGTGCTCCTCGCAATGACTTCCACAGCACTCCACCAACATATCGTTCATCTCCCACCAAGGGGCATTCGTGCTGCCTCCTTCTTTGATGTAGCGAATCATTTCTTTTGTCCTCTCTCGCTTCGTTGGGCAGTCCCTATCGGTTTCAAATACGTATTCGGGCTCGAAGTCGGAATGTTTTCGGAAAAAGCCATCCAATTGCAGCGTCTCAAGCTTTGGTAACCGCCCGGCGATGGCACTGAAGCACTGCGCCCATCGCATCGGACCTTTCATCGTCATGTAGTCGAGTACGAGCGTCTGTAGACTTGGTGCGTGTCTTAGTAGAAAGCTTGAAAGCTGCGCGCCACTAGTCGTTGCCATGTGTATTGAAAGTCTGTACAGTGATGGAAAGGTCAAATCGCCGAGGAAGTACTGCAAGTCCGGTGGACCGTCAAATTCCAGCTCCAGAGACTCAATAAAGCTCGCTTGGTTGAGGAATCGTAGGAATGAGCCCTGTTTTACTTTCTCATAGCCATTGTCTATTCGCTCTGGATCATCTCTCCGGTATCGTCGGTTCGGACCCAGACGTGGGAAGAGCCACTTCAAGGAGCGCACGTTGTTCATCACCCTGTAGATTTCGTCCATGGCCGGGCTTTGCTGAGCGACGAACCAGGCTGATACCTGTTGGATATCTAGATCTCGTATTTGGCGATGAGCATCATGTGCCGCTCGCATAGCCTGTGTTAGACCATGTACTCCATTCCCATACATGACAGGGTCGCCATAAGGCTCGAAATATTTTCGAGGATCCAGATCATCGGCGGAATATATATGATGGTGCATCAGGTCAACTCGAAGAGAGTGAAGTCTCGGGCAGGCCCTGAAGAGTGAGGCTAGTCGCTCTCGCACGACGTTGTTCACTTTTGAATCCAAGAGATCTTGCTCCCGTAACAACTTCGCATAGCTTGGAAACATGCCCTTCAATCGCAAAAGATCATCATGGCTTTCTCTGAAAGCTACTTCGCAAGCTTTATGGTGGGCTTCAGCCGCTCGTGTTTCGCTCTCGCGGTCGAAGAAATAGCGATCGACATCAGCATTCTTTATGGCGTTCGATCGTACAACTTCGTCAAGCATATGATCCCAGGACGGACGATCGTGACCACAAAGGCGATCCGCGTGGAAAGTGAAGCTCTCGACTGCTTTCAAAGTGCGTGGACAATGGAGTATGAAGTGATCGATTTTCGCAATGCTGTCCGTATTGTACAAGAACACAAAGCGTTGGAGAAGATGCTCGTCGGCAACTGCACATAGTGTCTTGCTACTGAGTCTGTACAATATCAGTTTATGTTCAATCAGCGCAGAATCGGGACCAAGGTTGACCTCGCTGCCTGCTCTCTTTTGCTTCCAATTGTTTTGAACAGGTGGCCTTTGCGCGAACAGCAGAGAGTGATATCCTGATACGGAAGAGAAAGAGCCTGCGGACTCTCACCGGACCTGCTGCAATTGATGCTCCTGAGACCACGGCGGGCACAACCTCACGCCAACGACGGGGAGAGGTCACTGGCAAAAAGATCTGCCATATTCCTCGGATCAAGGCCTCACCTTAGACTATGAATGGAACTCGCATCGCACAAGCCGCAGATGGAATCCAACAACTCAACCGGAAGGCTCTCGATGCCCACCATGGCAGCGACCAGAGCAGCAGAGGCCGCCTGGGCTCACTGGAGACGCTTCGCCAAGAGCCGCTGATGGACCTGTCGGCTGGTGCATGCAAGCTCCCGTTGAAGGCCGTTCTCCCAGTGTAAGTCACTGTCGACAGCCGCCGCTCAGAATTTTTGTGATTGTTGAAATGTTGTCGAAAGTGAGAAGTTACGCGCCTGCCAAACAGTTCCACTTCGCTAGCGGGCTGCGCACGGACCATCCGATTTGGTGTGGAGCAATCGCTCACCTTCTCCACGACAACCACTTCACTTGAATCACTTCACTGCCTTCCACTGACAACTTCTCGAACATGGCGGTGCCGACCATTTTGCCTGCCGAAGCGACGGCTCTGAAGCATCCGAAGAAGCGCAAACGCTCAGAGTCTGCCATAGTCAACTTGGATGCCGAAGCAAGCGATGCCAACGCCACTCTGCGACAACCCGGTCCGGCGACAAACGGGGTAGTCGTTCCAGAGACCACCTCGGATCACGACTCGCTCTCAGAGCATGGGATAGAAGACGATGAAGACGATGAAGCTTTCAATCACGAAGATAGTCAATCTGTCTTTGAAGACATACTGGACACACTAGAGGCAAATCCCTATCAACATCAGCACGGTAAGGTTAAATAGCCTGCTTCCGCCACGGACATCCCTGCCGACTGACACGTGACAGGCGACGGCATGGGTCTCACAGAAGACCAGATCAAGGGACTACGGGCGAGACTGAAAGAAGTCGGAATTGATCAGTTCTACGATGAGACCATCAATCGCGACGGCATGAATGAACGCCAGCTCGGAGTCGCGTTTGGTCTTGATCCCAACCTTGAAGTCGACGATGAAACATACCTGCGTTTGCTTGGACTTGCGGTGGTTAGGACTTTCGTAAAGCGCCGGAAGCTTCTCGAGTACAACACGATTGATGATGCAACGCAATTGCTCAAGGGCCGCAACAAGATTATGGTCATTACGGGAGCTGGCATATCAACATCGCTTGGAATACCAGACTTTCGATCCAAAGGAACCGGTTTCTACGACAAGATCCAGCAATTGAACCTACCGACCATTAATGAACCACAAGATGTGTTCGACATTCATAACTTCGACGAAGATCCAACCCTATTCTACACACTCGCAGGCGACATCCTCCCAGACCCGGCACAGGGCTGCTCTCCAACTCACAGCTTCATCAAACTCCTCCACGACCAAGGCAAGCTACAGACGAATTACACCCAGAACATCGACAACCTCGAAGAGACGGCCGGCATCCCCACCTCAAAAGTAATCCAATGCCACGGCAGCTTCGCCAACGCAACCTGTCGAAAATGCAAATACAAAGTCCCCGGAACCGAAATCTACGACGACCTTCGAAACAAACGCGTAGCTAAGTGCAAGCGCTGCATCGAAGAGCTCTCCAAACCCAAACCCCCTACCAAACCACAGAAACGCAACAAAAAGTCCTCCGAATGGGATGACGATGACGACGAAGACGAAGACGACAACATCCCGCAACCGGGCGTAATGAAACCCGACATAACCTTCTTCGGCGAACAACTCCCCAATGACTTCTTCGTGCGCTTCACAGAACACGATGCGAAGGATACCGATCTCGTCATCGTGATAGGAACGAGTCTTAAAGTGGCTCCCGTGTCGGAGATGCCGAATTATCTTCCTCATAGCGTTCCGCATATCTACATCTCGAAAGAGCCGATCAACCATGTGGAGTTTGATATTCAGCTTCTTGGACAGTGCGATGATGTTGTAGCGGAGCTTTGTCGGAGGGCGGGGTGGACGATTGAGCATGAGAAGGTGAACCAAGCGTCTGATGTGGAGGTCAGAGGAGTAGAGGGACACCCGCACGCATGGATCGTTGGGCCGCCTGAGAGGGAGATCGCGGATTCTGAAGCTGGAGACGAGGGGCAAGAAGAGGGTGTTGACTGTGGGAGCTCGGTCAAGGAGAGCGGCAAGGAGGGCGACGTTCTTTCAAAGCCTGAACCGAACGGGTTGCAGATGCAGCCAGTAATCGACCTTAGTGACGATTGAGACCAAACGCGGCACAGCTGGCCTGTCGATAGCAGGCGCAAGGCAACATGTACCCGGGACACACATGGACCACAGCACGAATGGACTGTAATATAGGTGGGCAATGGGACGAAAATGAGGGACGATCGTACGGCATATGGCATTGGGTCCAGCAGAATCGCTGGCGAAGGCGCTCTTTCGCGGCGTTTTATAGACTACCAAGCATCAGAACCTGAAGAGAGTAGGTCTGCTTTCATCCGCGTGCTTCACTTAATCGTGGTTTCTTCCTTTCTTTACTGCTGTGCCAGCCGTGCTCGGCTTATCCTCGAGGAAGATGATCGTCATCTTCAATCCTCCGATTCTCCCTCACTGCTCAAGCTCCCTTCTCGAGGTCCGTTGATGTGCCTACCGTTCATGCCTCAACCCCATCCAACCCCTCCATAACCTCTCCCCCCACCCCACCCTCCTGTACAACCATCTTCACCATCCTCGCGAGCACCTCCCTCCTAACCCCACCCCTCGGAGGTCTCCATACCGTCATCCCAGCATCCTTCTCCCTCAACGCCAATGCCTCAGCCGCGCTGACTCCACTGCTGCCCGTCGTTGTATTGGCTACATTCGGTACGCCGGCTGCTGTCAGGCGAGATGGAGGATCGATGGTGCGAAGCGAGACCATTTTCAGAGATGTAGAGTCTGGTGTCTGCGCGGCGGATATGGCAACTACGGAGTCTGCGACGGCGAGTTCTTCTTTTGAAGGGTCGAAGAGGATGTTTTGCCCGACTGTCATGACTAAAAGCGTGATTGGAGGCTTGATGGATGCTTTGCCGTGGGTGTTTCTTGGGTATAAGTGGGCGGATGCTTCCCAGTCGTCGTTGAAGAGGGGATCTTCGTCGCCTCGGGAGATGAGGGAGGGCAGTCGTGTTGAAAGGAGGGCGAGGTGTGTCGTCAAAGAGAGTAAGGGTAGTGGGTATGAAAGCGGCTGTGAGAGGAGGAGGATCTGTAGTAGAAAAGCTCGCCGTTAGCGCTGTAGCTCATCTTGGAGGAGTTGCTGCATATGTTGTTGTGTGTGTGGTGACGGGCAGTACGTACATCAACAAACAACCTCCAATGAAACCTCCCATTAATCCACAACCTCTCCTTAATCCCCCCATCCCCATCATCCGCCAGCAACGCCTCCGTAAGCATAGCAGACAGAAACACCGGCAACGCATCATCATCCCTCATATCCGGTATACTGATCGAAACTTCCAACCATGACTCCTCCCCCTTCCCTCTCTTCCTCCCCTCCCCATCAACATCCCCATCGCCATCCTCCTCCTCCTCATCCCCTCCCCCTCCCATCCCTAACCCCAACTCCCCCTCACTCCTATGCAGCAACCCACCCCTCCTCCCCGTCCTCTCAACCTCTGCCTTCACGCCCACGATAGCTTCGGTCCCGTCCGCGAAACATATTCGCGCGCTGCCGTTGGCTGTAGGCAGGATATCCGTCTCAGCGACTAGAGGGCGAAATTGCGTGGGCGCGCGGCCATCGGGGCGGATAGGCGGGTCGTGAGCGAGTGAAGTATGGAGGTAGGAGAGTTCGGCGGGGGAGAGGGGGATGTTGGTGTAGGGCGCCATGGTTTTATCGGTTTCTCATATCACGTTTGTGCCTGAATTTTCAGTCGTGCTTCGCACGAGTCTTGTGAATTGGATGGGCGGCTGGTTCGTTCGGGGGAGTGTGACGATGTGTTTCGTTGTTGCGTGATGTCTGATGTCTGGTGCATGCAGCAGGAAACGCGAAATTTCTACAGCTTCGGCTTCGAGCTTCACGGAGACGCGTTTGAGCCTCAACGATGACGTTTACGTGCATCTTCACATGCGAACGGGACAATGGATCATTAATGGCGGAACTCATTGCGGCAGCTTCAGCAGCTCTTGGTACGAAGTCAGTAACCTTCAATTACACGATGAGGGCAGACGGGTTCATGGAGCAAGATGGAGCGAAGGCACTCAGATGATCAGCTACAGTCTATGCTCGCGACCTCGCGCGTCGCACCTTCAAGACGGAGATATCTCCAGGAGAGGAAGGCCAGGGGTTTTTGACATCGTTCATAGAGATTGGTTTGGAGAGAGCGTCATATCGAGGTTTCAATGTTGTACACAGTACATATACTTTAATATGTCTAGATAGCCATCGAAATTGGCTCCCAACTCCTCAGATAGTTAATCCACTAACAATCGAGCGGTCGCATCAGACTGCGCTCTTTGGGTATCAGCTGACCAAATTTATGTTTGTCTTCGACATCTGCCAGCAAAGAACAGAGTCCGCTCTTCATATCGAGCTCTGAACAGTATTCACACGCGTTCCCCAAAACAATAATGCCCCTCTCCCGTTCCATTCCATTCCTTGCTCTGTTGTTTGTACATGGCCGCGCTGTGAGCTAGTCGGTAGTAGATGTTGATGACGCAAAGAAATGCCGCTCGTGTATCGAGTCGGTCGGTGTAGATGATGTCGAAAATATGATCCAGTAAGATCCTGTACAAGATGTAAACGCCATATCTGCGCTTGCGCAAGCAGATGATCCCCCGTTTTGCCGTCGCCGTTCCGCGAAACGCCGGCGGTAGTAGTAACGAATGCCAGTTGCCGGCCAGTCTCGAGGCCAGCCAGTCGAGTGAATGCCAGATGCCGACGCCGATGCCATGCGATGATGATGAAAAAACAAAAGAAAGGTTGAGAGCAATGAGCATAGCCACGACAACGCCGGACTCCTCATACTCCTTCGTCAAACGGTGCGTTATTCAGACCGGCCGTGAGACGTGTCTACCGGAAAGCAGCCTGGGTAGCGAAGATGCTTGCTGCTGCTGCGCTGGCCCAGTCGTTCTCGTCGTAGGGTGGAGTCGGCCACTGTGGGTTCACGACTCCCTTCTGCTGTTGCCTCACTGGCGGAATGTCCACAGGCTTAGTAGGCGTGTAGTCGTCCGAGTAGTTTACGCTCATTTGATCCTTGGAAGGAGATGGTGTTAGGTAAGGGGCACCGTAGGCAGGCTGCGATGTCACATGTGGGACCTTTGCGCCGGCAGGGTGATATGTTCCAGGGGCATTCGGCATTCCATGGTCAAGTCTGGTCGCAGCTCGATGTGCAGATGCAATCGCTTCATCTAGCAGCTCGTCCTCCTCTGATGGAGTTTCGTATTTGCTGGGCTTCTGCCTTAGTGAGCGTCTTGCTCGGTTTGGACCAGCTTGTTCCTCTTTGCTGTACGGAAGGGAGTGATGACGCTTCAGTGTTGGGTTGCTTGACATCCTGACAGGTGGTTTGGGCGGCGGTGGATTGCCAGCATTGGCAGCAGCGTCAAGGCTGTATCTGACGCTCTGCAGAGCGCGGTCCAGCTCAGCGAAATTTGGATCTGAAGAGGGGTCGACCATTGGAGGAGCAACCTGGTCTTCTGGTATGGACTGCCTGTTGTTGGTAGCCCACGGTGCGCAGCCAACGTTTGCTTCAACGTCGTCAACAGTAGGAGACATTGGAGCCTGAGTCCTGCCTGACAGCCGTCTCGCGCGCTTCCGCAAGTGAGAGAAGAAGCTCTCCCTTTGGCTGCCAGTGGGAGACTTAAGCCCATTGCCGCCAGTGAGAGCACGCTCGGCTTCCTGTCGGTGAATCTCTGCGTAGTGGTTGCCCTGAGAGTTGACTGACAATTGCCGTCCAATCTTGACCTTGGCAGGCTGCCCGTCAGTCTGCTCTGTTCGTCGCGCGTTTGCTTGTGCAGAAGACGAGTCCTGAAGGGGCGAGATTGGGCGGATTGAAGGTAGGATTGGAATTGGAGCGGCGTTCGAAGCTCCATTGGTCCAGGTCGCTCGCTTGGTTGCTCCAGGTCTGCCCTTGTTTGCGTTGGCCGACGGGTCGGTCGTGTTCGCGTGAATTGGTGATGGGCGCGCGGATGCATTCTGCTGAGTGTGCATATGCTCAGGAACTGCCGGTGCCAAGTTCTCTCGAGCGCCGAGTGACTTCCTAAACCACGCGGACGTCTTAGTCGTGAGAGTTGGCGCGTCGTTCTCGTCTCTATTTGCGAGGGTTGATCCTTTCCTGCCGAGCTTGCTGGGAGCTGCGCTCTTAGGCCTCAGTGGGTCGAGAGCGTCGCAGAAGTACTCGTGCTCCAACGCCTGCCTTGAAGTGGGTCGCACTTTGGGATCCCACATGAGACACCAAGTCACGAAATGTGCCAGGCTTGATGGCCACTGCGGTGCTGGAAGGACCG
Source organism: Pseudocercospora crystallina (assembly GCA_003666085.1). NCBI lineage: Eukaryota > Fungi > Ascomycota > Dothideomycetes > Mycosphaerellales > Mycosphaerellaceae > Pseudocercospora > Pseudocercospora crystallina. The sequence goes on from QQNG01000238.1 coordinate 163,528, forward strand.
TCTCCAGAGAATGAGGCGCCATCTTTGGGAAGGAGAATCCCAGCTTCTGTGCGAGCTTGATGCCCTCTTTCCACTCTCCACCGCCGACCTTTTGTCCATGCTTGTTCACCCAGCTGCCTGGGCTGCCCATGATCTCACAGACCCTCCAAACCTGGTCGACTTCGTTACCACCTGGGAAGAGTGGCTTCAATGTTGCAATCTCCACAGCCATGGCACCGACCGCCCAGATATCAACGGGAGCTGAGTACTCTCCAGCTCTCAGGAGTACCTCAGGTGCACGGTACCATCTTGTCGAAACGTATGTTGTGTAAGGGACGCGCGAATGCGTTTCTCGTGCCAAGCCAAAATCAGCGATCTTGATCGAGTAGGCTGGTGGCGTCGATGGGGGTGTCACGAGCTGCGAGTATCGTTTGAAGGCGTTTCCGGTGTCCGGAGCGGAGGTCGAGACCAGAATGTTCTCCGGCTTGATGTCGCGATGGAAGAAGTGATGTTCGTGAATGTGCTCGAGACCTCCCAAGATTTGGAAGAGAATACTCTTCACGCTGCTCCCATCCAGAGCCTTGTGATCTCTGGCTTTCATTAGTTGATAAAGGTTGCCGTCCATGTATTCCATGGCAATATGAAGCTTCCTGCTCAATGGATCAAGAAATATATCGTAAGCCGGGACGAGGTGAGGATGGCTGGGCAAAGACTTCAGAAAGATGACTTCTCGAAGCTCCATGCATTGCGCGAAGTTCTCGAAAGTCTTCTTCATTGTCTTGATTGCCACCTAGAACGCCACGTTAGCTAGTGATAAGCATGGGCGTCGATGTCGTGTAACTTACCAAAGTGCCTCGTCGGACGATGTGTGCGCCAGCGCTTCTCGTCCTCCCCAGTGCGACGCTACCGAAGCTGCCATCACCAATGTCCTTGATGATTTCGAACTTGTCCTCGAGGGCCACGGCGGATTGCGAGCCGCTTGACCAGCCGCGGTATGACATGTCGTAAGCGACAGTCATGATGGACCTGAGTACCTCAATCTTTGAGGCTGTTGCTCGCGAGCTGTTGTTTTGCTACCGTGGCATAGAGTTGGCAAATGTTACTCGAGACTGGTCACTCATCAGTAACATGCAGCCTGGCAATGAAGCGGACGACGAACATACGTGTTGATGAGGTAGATTGGATGAAGGTTGCCAGTGAGTTGTCGATTGAATGATAGACCGTCAAGGCCAGTAAGGGTGATGATTATGGATTAGATCGTGTCCGTAGGTAGACTGTAGGTGGTAACGGATAAGGATGATGGTGGGAACCAAGGAACAGAAAGACTTCAGGGTCCGGTACAAGGCGTCGAGGTGGGATGTGAAAGAGTGTATACGACGACGAGGTCCTGGGAAGTTGGTGTCGAGGTGAGGTGTGTGCGCAAAAGAAGGGAGAGGTCCAATCCCACGGTCGACGGCAGGGCTCCCGAAAGGATGGTTTCCCGTTAGCAGTCGATCAGAAAGACCAGTGCCGAAATAGTGCAGACGGTGGCTTGTCTTGTCGGGTCGCGGTGGATCCTCTAGAAGGTGATGAGACACGGTCGATGCGTCGGTGGTGGTTGATGATGTGCAAAAAGGAGGCAGCTCGCTAACGACGGTCGATGGACGTTACGAGCCCGCGGTACGGAACGTCGCGATGCGTGGATGAGGCTCGCGAGCAGCAAATCTCAATAATGTTGACAGACTTTGAAGATCCAGACCCGTCTGCTATGATGGAGCCGGGTGCGTAATGGCGATGATGAGAGCCTGCCGACACGCGCGTGTCTTTGAATGAGCTGGCAAGGAGATGCCGGGCAGAGCAGACAATCCTGCCTTGTGTTAATTAGGCGGGTATAAAGTGAGACACAAGGCCGGGGGATCAAGTAATGAATGATAATGAGGACGCTTGGACGGATAGTGCCGATTCCAGAAGGTTGCGCACTGGCAGCCGGAGACGCGCCAGAAACGTGCGGACGGGCGTCTGATGAGATGCGGTGCAAGAAGTTGTCGTCGTTGTCGTTGCGCGAGCAGGGCAGCGATCGGGAAGGCGTCAAGGAGCGAGAGTGAGGGTGGCGGACAAAATAGGGAGTCGAGACGGATTGTGCTAGTGCCAGCGCAGAGAGCACAGTGCGGTCTTGTTGCTCGGAACAACAGGACTAAAGACGTTGGTGACGTGGGATTTGTGAGTGAAAACTAGTCCTGTCCCTGGATGCCCAAAGCGAGGTGGGTTGATGCGCCGATTCGTCCATGAAGATGCGATGCGTGCTGTGCTGGGTGCTGCGATGCGTGGGCTGCGGACGTGCGCTCGCAGCAGGAGCAAGTGTCGGTGTCGCGCGTGCAGAAAAGGGAGATGGACGACGGTCGATGGTCGATGCAAATGAAAAACAGGAGGCGCCGCCGCTGCGCACACTCTGCAGAAGACGGCCGTCTCTCTCTCGGTGGCCTGGCGCTGTGAGATTTGGCAGGCTGGCAGGCAAGGCAGGTTCGCGGACTTGGGAGTTGGACTAGCGCGAGCACGTTCGACTCCCAGCCGTGTGAAACTTTCCGCCCCTGCAGTGAGAGAGGAAGTCTATAAACAGCGCACCGGCTGGGCGAAAGCCTGCTGGGGTGATGAGTGTGTGAGAAAGGAGGGCAAGATGATCGTGCCTCGATGCGGCTCCCGAGTCGTGTCCAGTCCCGGCCGCCGTCCAGTTCTGTCAAATTGTCACGCCTGTCAAGAGTCAAAAGTCAGAAGTGCTGGCCGCGAGATTCGCGTCACCTTCGCGTCGACGACCACTGCGCTGCCTCGTTGCTGTGATAACGAGTGACGAGTGGTATGAGATGACGCTGGCCTGGTTGCGGCCGCGGTCCTGATTCGCAAACGCGTCTGCAAACGCTCTGCAAGTCCTGCGATGCCCTCGCCCGCGACAACCCATACAGGACGCACATCGCTGATGGCACCGTCTGGCTGGCTACACCCACGAGGATGCGATGCGCCGTCCGCTGGCTCGCTGCAGGCACGAAAGTCACACACCTCGTCAAGCACACGCCCGCGATATTGATGCAATTTACCACTGCGAAACGGATCACTTTTGGCCACGATGTGACTTTCGGCGCGGTGCACTCGTCGACAGTCCGCTGCACCGCCGGAAAAGTCTTGCACGAAAGGGAGCTGATAACCGGACGTCTCTCTTGATTTCGGTCGACGGCGCCGTCGCAGGCCTCTAGCTTCACAGCCGCTGATCCGACGCCGGCACCTTATTCGCCTGCATGGGGACGAGATCTGTCATTGGCCGTGAACGACTCGTTCCTGTACTAGGTTCTGAACTTCCATGTTCCATCCGCTGTCGCTGCCAACGACGGCGAAACCACTGGCACACTCAACTGCCGTGCGTGGCAGGAAGTGCACTTCACTTCCACGACGACAACAACAACGCGTTCCACAGCATGCGCGAACTTGGTTGTTATGTCCAAGCTGACAGCGAGCTGGCCGTCCAAACGCAGCCAGGCATCGCTGTGCGCGCCCTCGGCCGACGCGCAGCGAACCTGCATAATCGAATCTGCCGGAGTCCTGCAATCATGTTGGTACTGGTCACAAATCCTGAAAATACCCATCCTTCTGTTGGTGCCACTTCTCCAGCTGCCGAGCTACGGACTGCGAGCAGAAGACCTCACACGTTGCCCGATGAAACATCTGTCAGCAACGCTTCCTCAACCGACTTGGACGGTGGTGTCCAGATCTCCAGTCAAGAATTGCGATGGTCTTAAACATGCGGCCATGCCTGCGGTGCAAGCTGTGCAACCATCTTGTCACGCGTCGGAACACCACCGTTGACACCGATCCATTGGTCTGGACGGCTCCCGGTTCGGGGAACGCAGGCCAGACGGGAACCTTACCTTTTCTCGAAGCACACGAGACAGATCGCCAGGAGCTCCAAGAATCGCATCCTCACCAGCTGTGACCTCATGATTTTGTGCCATTCCACCCTCTTCTCACGCGCGCCCGCGCATCTGGACAAGCCTTCCCAGTCTTCGCTGTCATATGCTCCAGCATGCAATAGGCACGGTCAGCGCGCAATTAGTTGAAAGATTCGGCCAGGAGCACGTTTAATGCAGGTCATCGTGACGACTTCGAAACATTATTGCAGCTTGTGGCTCGTACCTGAGCTTGCCTGTTCCTGATCGATCAACTGCGGCTCGCTGCATATCGTGGTAAAGTCTCTTCCAGCCCACCGTCTTTCCTATGCATAACTGTCGATTCATGGGAACAACTATGGTATATGCTTTGTCGTGGTTTGCAGCAAACGACGAGTCGCAGAACAAGAATTGTAAGGCAGGAACTGGACCGCCGGATTTGCTTTTCCTTATTCCCTCAGCTGAGGCGACCGACCTCTCACGGAAGCACTACTCGTGGCAGAGGAGCCACTGGAATTGAAGAGTCATTTCTCTCCCCCTTCAGTGCTTTCCTGCGCATCTGCACCCACTCCGCGCGGCTTGCGTGAGAGGAACAATGTCTTTGGCATCCAAGACTCACCAGCTTCGCGCCACATACGGAGCACACAGCAGCAACCCACTCCCTTACTCGCGGACTGGTTTTGATTGAACTTTCTCATCGTTCCTTTGCCAGCCGGAGTCAAGGCCCGCACGAATGATAAACCACGATACGTGAGAGAGCGCCAATCGACTAAAGCCATGCATACTGACATTACCGCTCGCATATTACGATTCAGCACACCAAAATTAGTTCTCGAACAACCAGGTGAACAACCACGATAGCCCGGTGGCAATCTACAATCCAATCTCGCGTGCGCGATGACGAGAGAGAGAGAGGCCGTTCCTCAAACCGCTGAGGCGCAATACGTGCATGTCTGTGCATCAACTGCATCTTGATCATACCATCTGCCATCATCATCATCATCATCATCATCATCATCAATCTCAAAAGGGAATTGCATCCTCTATACAAATCACCGGGTTTCGTATCTAATGATCTACAAGATCGCCTATTCCAGAAAGATTGAAGCACGCTCATGATGCTCGTGCCAAAACGATCACACGGGCAACGAACCCACACTGTTCCAGGGTTTACGAACATTTACTCCAGGATCAGGAACGACGCTTCTTTGCAAGTGTTGCGCCGGTGCAAGACTTGCGGATTATCCTGCACACGCGTTTGTTGGCGAGCCAACTCATGCCTGACTTTGACCGGGGTGTATTTCACGAGATTTCGCCGGTATGGCCACAAGAACACGCGAGCAACTTGCCAGCACGTTCACCGCACGCACGCACGCCACAATCCGCGAACGCCGTGTAGATACCGAATGCACAAGCGCATGCATATCTCTTATGACGCCCCTGTATGTCTACAGCACACACCTCCATACAGTCATACTACTTCCTGTCTTCCTCTCCTAGCCCATCCGAAGACCAGCAGCACGGTGAGCATCTATGCCAACACTGACCCTTCACCGCACCCAATTTGCCGATCTCACATTCGCGTGACATGTCCGAGAAAAGAACAGAGGACAGCACATGCCACTGGACTGGACCCCCTTTCGTTTCTTGCTGCCGAACACATGATCGGCCTACCGACCGATTTTCGGCAGAGTCACCCTCAACGCCCTCGGCGTAACGGCAACGACATGATCATCTGCGTCGATGTCGAAGATGAATTCATCGAGTCCGACCGTGCCATATTGCAGTGCGTTCTGACTGTACCAAGTCGCGCAAGTGCTTGAGATGACTCCTTTCTTCGAAGGCGTGTCTTGTCCAGTCGTGAGGAAATTGTAGATCGCCCTGAATGCCTGCCTCCTCCTCGTCGTCCTATTCTTCGCACCACCATCATCATCAGAAGAGTTATTAGTAGTGATGAGGAGGTCCGTAGGATACAACCTCAAATCCACACCACCACCACTCGCTTTCACTCCCTCCAATCCCGCCAAAGCCTTCAACAAATCCGTCCCATTACTCACCCACCTCTCAACAACCAATCCCGGCTCTCCCTCTCGAACTTTGAGCGTAATACTCGAATTCAATCCACCTGATTCTGGGTTGGAAGCTGCGAACGTCCCCGCAAACTCCTCCCCAGCCTCGTTCCTCGCAGCCGTTTCAAGCGCAGGGAAGATGCCCGTCCCTACACTCCCACCACCGCCTCCATTTCCATCTTCGGCGCCGCCGCCGATGATAAGATCCGAGAGGTATCTGACCGCAGATGATGTCTCGTTACCTGCTGCCAACACGACAAACCCGATATTGTGATCGGGAGAGAGGACGAGGTTAGAAGAATAAGAGAATAAATCGCCGGATTTAGTGTACAGATCCACAGTACGAATTCCCGTTATGGAGACGCGATACATTTCCCATGGTTTCCCGACAGAAGCTGTGAGAGAGGTTGTGAAGGTATCTGGTTTCATCCACTCGCGCGTGACAGTGGGTGAGAGGAGAGAGGACGAGGAGAGGATCGACTGACCGAGACGGATGAGGTCGGATTGGGTGGAATAGTAGCCTCCAGCTGGGATTTCTGAGGCGAGGGTTGCGTAGAAACCGCCGGATTTGCCGTTGGGGATCACGGCGTTGCTGAGGTTTGAGGGGATGGTGTAGCTGGATGAGTTCATGCCTAGACGGGAGAAGAGTTTGGGAGCGAGGGCTTCTGAGGCGTTTTGGCCTATGATGTTGCTGAGAGCGAGGCCAAGCAGATTGTAGCCTCCGTTTGAGTAGACGGGTGTTGTCCAAGGTGCGTAGACTGGGTGCTGTTTTGCGAAGCCTTCAAGGTAGACTTCTGAGGGACATGGATCCGAGAGACCGACGTTGCAGGTAGGAACATCAGATGAGGGAAGTGGTGGTAGTCCGAACTGCACGGCCAATTTTCCGAGCGATGAGAGCTCGCCTGGGCCCGAGTAATCTCTGGAGAGTCCGGCCATTTGAGACGCAAGTGCACCGAGTGTAACATGTTCCCAATCGACACAATCGAGCGGGTCACGGGTGGCAGAGCAGTTCCTCGCCTCTTCCACAAGCTCCGGAATAAAATCTGTGACGGGCCGAGGCCAGTATCCAGGACCTGCTTCGAGGAGGAAGAAGTAAGCCGTAATGAGTTTGGACAAGCTGCCGATTCGATAGATCGTGTTCTCATCGACTTGCTTTGTGCCTTCGGACGCATTCCTGAGAGCAGCTGCAGTGTGCTGGAACGAGAAGAGGGCAGATCCGGAAGGTGACGATGTGTCGAAGACGCCGATGGAGAAGGATGTCTCGTTGCTAGGTATTGGGCCGAGAGGCGTCTCTCCCGTCTGCACGACGTTGTTCAAAGCGCTCTGAAGGCTACTAAGGGCTGTTTGGAAGGCTGTCGAGTTGGAGAGATGTTTGGGTGCTGGGAAAACAGGTCCATTGGGAGGGCACGGATTGAATGCCGCAGAGACGAGCCCGCTGATGCCAAAGAGGCTCGTAAATAGTATCGTGTACTTCATGGTGGTCTCCAATCTTCTGTGTGTGCTGTCGATGCTGTTCCGTCCCTCTTGAACATCCAAGACTCCCTCTTATACCAAGGCCGATCTTCGAGAACCGCCTTCTTTTCCCAGTAGAATCTTGGTTGCCTACAGCAAGTCTGCCATTCATTTGCTCCATCGTAACTCACCTCAAGGCCTTGCTGCGCGCTGTATCGAGAACAAGGCTGAGAGCTGAAGTTTTGGACCCCTGGACTTGCGTACAAGAAGGCGCAGCTGCAGAAGCTCTTGGCGTGGTCTGAAATACGGTATGGCCAATAAGAATTCGACTTCACCATCCTTCGTCTCTTCATGCTGTATCGAACTCAATGTTCCACGGCGTTCGTCCGGGTCTCAATCCGGATGTCGTCCTCTATTGTTGTTTTGCGAGTTGGAGTACATTGAAGCCTCAGGCCACCGGCTTCACCAAAACGCTTCACACCTAGCTCCTTCTCTTCCCGCTGACGAGCTCCAAACTGCAGTATCATTCATTGGAACCACCCATCTAGGTAGTCATACATTCATATAGCCCAAAGAACGCAGGCTTTTTGTCTCATCCACAACCACATTCATTTGATGGTCACTCGTTAGTGCTGCTTTCGCTTGAGTGGATGGGACAACATTTTTGCCCCTTTGGACCATCGCGCCTACCAGTTGGCTTGAGTTCGATTTCAAGAGCTTCGGCGCTTCTTTTTTCTCTTAATCGTGGATCGACTCTTTCTTTATTCTTTCTTTATTCCGTCCTGAACATGATGTTCGGGGAGGTGCTCATGTCGACGTGACATGCTCGCGGTGCTGGACCTTCTGTTTCGGCTTGACTGTGGACTGAATCTTTCCGTCGCTGCTATCTCTCGACTTAAGACTGCCTTCCGCGGCTCGGAAAGCACTTCAGAGTGAGCATTGCGCGATAGTTACGTCGCATCAGCGTTCGAAATGCTACCCCAGATGGTCTTTCCTCCCCCAAACAGTCCCACGCAGCTCTATCCGAACCTCAGGCGGTAGCGATCCTCGCAACTCCTATAGCTCTCCAGCTCGCTGACAAGTTCCTACTCTTTCCCTCTCTATTCGATGTTTCCTTTCTTGCATTCATATTGCGAGAAAGATCATGCATCCTGTCTCATCCACACCACACTCGCTGTTGGTCACTCTCTTGTGCTTGCTTTCGCTTGAGTGGACGAGACAACATTTTGCTCTTTTTGACCACTGCAGCTGCCTCCTACGCCCTCAATTCGAGTCCGGGAAGCAGCTTCGATCGTATTTTTGCCCTTGAGACCATGCTTACTTCTGTGTCACTTCGAGAAACTGGAAGCACACGCGCACTCCGGATCATACTTGTGATCGTGCGAGCGTCTCTAGAAGCATCTTGCTTCGATATTCCTTTTGCTCGATCGTTTCGATTCCAGACCGGCGCACAGGTCTTGCTGAATGGGCTCTTATGCGCTTGCGAATGAGAAGGTCTGCACGACTTTCCGGTCGCGTCAACCCACAACCCAAGAAATGAGCTTCTCCCAACACTGGGCCCCTTATTAGCAGCACTGTTTCGTCCGAAGCAGGCGCATTCAAGGCAGGATGCGTCGTTCGAGTACCGCTCTATCGCAACGGCCGCAGCTAGCTCCAGTCTCCTGCTGACAAGCTCCCCAACGCATCACCTCCATTCGACACTGCCACTCCTGCCTTTATAATGCGACAGAGATCATGCCTCTTGTCTCATCCACTTCCACACTCGCTGTTGGTCACTCGTTGAATGCGTTCGCTTGAGTTAATGGGACAACATTTTTGCCATTTTGAGCTGTTGCAGCTGCCAGCTTGCCGTGAGGTCGAGTCCGGGTGTGTGCTTGAATTGCGATTCCTTCTTGTTGATCATCGGTCAGTCGTAGGGTCTTGATCTCGCCCGCCTTTGTGCGAAATGGGAGGACCGTGGTCACGCGTAGCATGGAGTGAAGCTGGCAACCTTAGATGTCTTCTTCTCTGTTCCCTTCCGTGTTGCCAACGGCCTTTCCATTAGTGTGCCCTTCAATGTTTCCTTCGATGTAACACTTTGATGCAGCTGTCGCTTGACTTTCTGTTGCGGTGTTGCCACGCTGTTTCCTGAGGTGTTTCCTGCGGTGTTTCCTACAGTGTTCCCTTCAATGTTCCCATCGATGTTTCCTAAGATGTTTCCTCTGAGTTTTCCTTCCGTTTCTTCTTTGAGATGCGCTCGGTGCAGCCGTTGGCCAAAAAACTCGATGAAAACTTCGCTGCTGCTGGCTCTCGGATTGGCCTGAGATGCCTCCCATACGTGAACATCACACTTCAGAACGAACAATATGCGACAACCTCATTCATCCCGACCCTTCCTCAGATCTCATCTCATAACATCCTCCGCAACTGCATCCAGAACCTCAGGCCTCACCTCCCTCCCAGCTCCCATAGCTCAGGCTGACAAGCTCCCAGCTCCTCAAACATCCATTCGCCCCAAGCCCATCTCAAAGACTTATAGACCGAGAAGAACCAAGGCAAAATGTCTCATCCACTTCCACACTCATTTGATGGTCACTCGCTGGTAGCATTCGCTTGAGTGGATGGGACAACATTTTTGTTCTTTTCGGCGAGCTGGGAGCTTCGGGTTCGATTCCTCGTGTTTTTTGCGTTTCTTTTTCCCCTTTGCCTTTCCCTCTTACAATTCGTTTTCTTTTGCCGCGCGATTCTTTTTTCTCATCTGCTCAGTACGATGTGCGTCCGTGGGCTCTTGCGCTGCTGATACTTCCCCATCGTTTCGTGTAGACTCGCAACCTTTCGGCGATCCTGCATTTTCGTGCTCGTTACTGAGCGTGATCGGAAGACACTTCGGCTAGAGTAGAGAGCTGTTGGCGGTAGGGGACCTTCATCATAATATCATTTCATTCAAGCATCAACTGTCATTGACGCTAACTGTATGCATCTACGTTTACCATCCTCCACCAGCAGCATGCGCGAGTGCATTCACTCGATCGACATCTCCGCCAGCTTTCTCCTTTCCAACATCGCTCTCCACGACCCTGTATGTCGTAGTCAAAAGTGTCTGTATATCCACCCCAGTCGTCTGTGACCAATGTTCCAAAAATCTCTTGACCTGCCCATGATCAATGCCATCTACCACGTCAGGATTTGAATCACCAGCTCCAGAAATGACCGAATCTCTCGCAGGCGACCGCTCCATATCTGTATCACCATCCGCATCAGTGTCGGTATCGTTACTCGACTCGGCGCTCCAATACGCCTCATCGACTTTCTGCAGCCATTCTCGCTGCGCGGGTATCATTTCTTGGTCCTCGCTACCGTTATCAATTCCAGTACCTCCTACTTGCCGCAATGTAGCGACATCACCGACTTTGATCTGACCTCCGCCATTCGTGCATCCACCCGGACAAGCCATGACTTCTACATATGAATAGTCATTCTCCGTGCCACCAGCAGAAGCAGCGCCAGGTCTCCTCGCGCCACCGACTTTGCGTCCTGATGCGCCAGGCATCCGGCTTGCTTTTGCGGGTTTGAGTCTCCGGACGAGGTTCTGGATGTTGCGGAAACCATAATAGCGTGCCGCTTTGAAGACCGCTCGGCCATCGGCATCTACGATGCTGTACTCGGAGACGTCGTTGTTGCGCCCTCGTTGAGCCATGATCTGAGATCCGTAGTGCTGCGATTGCTTAGTCTTAAGGATGTGCCAGAGATAGCCGCCACTCGTGCCGATTTTGTCGGTATCACCTCGCTTGCGCTTTTGCCCTCGCTGTCGTCCAAATAGGTACTCGTTCACAACGGGTTCCGGGAAGGGAGGTAGATCTGCCACGGGTCGCTTTGGTAGTCCCGGAAAGCTGACGTCGCGGCTCTCTGCAAGCATGAGAAGTTCGCGAGCAGTGATTACGCAGTCAACGTCTCGGACTACATCCCCTTCTTGTCCATGCCACGAATGTGAAGTCAATTCGCTTCTTGAGGCTTCCAACTTCTTATCGAAGCACGGCATTATCGCGAGATGCCACACATTCTGCGGTGCAATACCAAACTTCTTCGCCAGGATCGACTTCACGAGAACACCCGTCAATGCCTGCGGTGACTTCAACTTGCTCAAGTGTGGCAAGATATGCGAGTGCGTCTTCTCAGCATAGCATATCCACCCAGGGCATGCAGATGTGATGATCGGCTTCTTCTGTCCTTCCGGCAACGCAGTCAAGCTCTGCTCGACCTCATCCGCCGCAGCCACCAGGCTCGCCTCCCGCATAACATTCGTATCCAAAACCCACGCGAAGCCGGAATTATGTTTGCCACCGCTCCTCACGCCCAATGGTCCACTCAACAGCTGTCTGATCATGTGGCCCGCATCTCTTTCAGACACATTGTATGTCGCAGCCAGACTCGCTCGTGCCTGTGGACTCACACTCGCCACAAAGACCTTTCCATCTCCGCAGCCTACGCAGCTTTCGCCGTTGCAGTTGCTACTCCCAACTGCATCTGGCACTTTGATCTCATGATACCGGTCCAGTGTATCCAGAACCTCGCCATGACTCTGCAGACTGACCAGTACGGCTTCTGCACTCGTCACGCATCCCGAACAAGCAAGACAATCCGTCAACGAGATTTGGGCCGGCGGCGCGATTGTCCCGCTATTCACTTTGTCCTCGGTCGTTACTTCGTGAGGGTTTCCATTATCTTCTGGCTGTTGTTTCGGTAGAGTCTCGACAGGTTTTATGCACGCGACGCCCGGATTGATGAAGTCATTCAGATCGTCGGCGGAGAGAATGGCAGACATGGTGCTTCGGCGGCGGCGCTCAGCGGGGCAGTCGAATCGTCCGTTTCTTCTCGCAGTAAGAGTAGCCTCGACTAGGACACATAGATGTATATAGACCTCCGTTCAGAAGAAGGCGGTCGAGTGTGAAGTGTTGAAGTAGTGATGTAGTGGTGGGTGGGTAGTTAATCACAGGAGTAATCCGAATCATTTCTAATGGTTCCGACAAAGCAGCCCGCCCACACACCGATCTCGCGCCCGCGGCGAAAGGCAAAAAGCAAAGAGATCAGATCCCTGCAACTTTCTTCCGTCTTCTTCGTCACATGCACGCCAAGACCGCCGCCGACCTGCAAGCCGCGACCGGAAAGAACATCTCCATTCGGCAACTGCGACCTTGTAACCACATTCCACCTTCCACTTCCACCACCACACCAACCTCAACAGCCACCTCTCCACCTCTCCGCCCATCCACCACACCCACCACCTCTTCATCCTCACGTCGCCATGTCCCGCGAAGCCTACACCCCACCCACCCTCACCCAAAACACCTCCAACCCCACCGCAGGCGCCTCCAGTTCCAACAACACGACCGGCACAGGCGCCTTCAACATAACCGGCCAAGGCAGCACCTTCGAAGACACATCCAAACCCGTCGCGTACCTATGCGGAGACTGCGACAACAAAGTCGTGTTGAAGAAGGGAGATCCGATAAGATGCAAGGAGTGTGGGTATCGGGTTTTGTATAAGGAGAGGACGAATCGGTAAGTGGATAGAAGGAGGAGATGGGAGAAAGGAGAGGATGGTGCTGACATTTCGGATAGGATGATTCAGTTCGAGGCGCGATGAGCGGTGGACGAAGAGAAACCTAGGAAATGAGCGAAAAGGCTTGAGCAAGAAGACTGCTTCGAGTCAGAGTCGGAGCGAAGAGGCTTTTCAGAGCAGACAGACAGACACGACACTGCTCGGTTGAGCAAGAGCATCAGCGATGGCGCAAAGGAGCACAGGCGAGAATTCTGAGAAGAAGAGAGCGACACGGGTTGAAAGGCGGAATGACCTTCACTTTCAGACCGCTTGAATGGCGGTCTCAGGCTATGGACTGCGCTGCTCCAGCAGCGGCAGCATGATTTTAAGCAGTAAATCCCGCTCCGAAGAGGAGCAAACCAAAACAGCCCCCAAATGCATGCCCGGTGCGTCCGGCGCTGACTGCTTGCAAGCAACACACCTCGTCTCTCTTCCTCTCTCGTTGCCTCATGCGAGCGCACTTCGTTCTTCGCCTGTAATCATTACACATGCCGCCGTAATTCACAATCAAAGCGCCGGGTCTGTCGTTGAATGCATGTATGCAATGCTTTACTCTCCGCCATGCCATGTTGCGCCGCGTCTCAAATTTACAAGAGCACTCTCCGTTCAACTTCCCTTGAAAGCATCGAACCTCTTGTAAGTGTAGCCAATGAACGGCAGGCTCATGGTTGAATCGTCGCCACCCATCGCCTCAGTCTGGGCGCGAAGTTGGGCAGAGTTGTCGACTTGCGGGATCTCGTCGATGGGGAAGTACTGCGTGTCGATGTTGCTCTGGAGCTTGGGCTCAAACGGAGCACGAATCTTGCGAAGACCGTCCCAGTTGACACCGTGGAAGAAGGGATGAGCCTTGAGCTCTGCGGCACCATGCACGCGGCCCAGACGGTTCTGAGAGTCACAGATCAAGCTTCGGATAAAGTGCTCTGCTTCTGGACCCAGCTGCTGATCCGGTGGGAACTGAAGGTGGCGTGGCCAGTCGACAATCTTTCGGTAGGTATCGTGAGGCTCTTCTGCGCAGAACGGCGGCCAGCCGACCAGGCACTCGAACATAATAGTTCCAACGCTCCACCAATCGCATCCAAAATCATAACCCTTTCCACTGAAGATCTCCGGTGCAATGTAGTCCGGAGTGCCGACAGTGGAGTATGCAAGCTGGCGTCGCGACTTACGCCAAGTGTTGATCTGGTTGCGGTTCGAAACAGTGAGCTGGATCTGGTCGATGGAAACACTGTTTCGGTTCTGAGCCAGCGATTTCGACTTGCTGGATGACATCAGCTGTTGATAGTATGATGCCGAGTGTTCCTTGGAGAAACCCGTCGACAATCCAAAATCGGTAAGCTTAATGTGTCCGCCCCGGTCGAGGAGTATATTGTCAGGCTTGATGTCACTGTTACAAGTTAGCATGGTTGATAAGATTAGAACGGTGATACACTCACCGATGAATGAACCCCAGCTTGTGGACGGCTTCAATCGCAAGGGTGATCTCTGCCATGTAGAACCTTGTGATGTCTTCCGAGAAGATCTCGTACTTGATGAGCATAGTCATCAGATCACCACCAGGCAAGAACTCCATAAGCATGTACAAGAAAGTCTTGTCTTGGAACGAAGTGTGAAGCTTCACAAGCCATGGGCTATCCGCGTTGGCGAGGATGTCACGCTCAGCACGGACGTGAGCAAGCTGGTCCTTCTTGTGCTGTTCCATGCATTAGTGACTGATTTCGTATCCAGACGTCGATGTACTATACCATCTCCTGCTTGATAAGCGACTTGAGAGCGTAGATCTTCCCATCGTGCTTCCTCTGTACCAAACGGACTTCTCCGAAAGCACCCTTGCCAATGATCTTGAGGGTGTTGTAGTTCTGTGGTCTCTCGTGCGTGCGCAAGAACCGAAGGAAGTTGGCCTCTGATTTTCTCATCGAGTTTCTCTTGGCGTCCTTGCGACTCTCCGAGAGGTTTGGATCGTTCAAATCAGCTTCAAGCTGCTTTGATCTTTTGACCTGTCAGTATTGGTTCCTGCCTCTTTTGGAAGGGAAGCTCCTACCTCTCATTGCGGGCACGTGCTCTTTCCACATTCTCCTTGAAGAACTCTTGGGTGAGCATCTTCTGCACCTTCACTCTCTCGGTGATGGTGTTGGAATACTTGTCGGGGTTCTTCGCCGGCGGCTCGTCATCGTAGATGCTAGCCTGCTGAGGCATTGCTGGCATTGGGGCATTCAGGTAGCTGCTGCCGTAGCCGCGAGGGTCTCCAGCAGTTCGTGGTCTCGAAGTCGCGGGTGAGGGCTGTCGGTTGTAGGGGCTGGCGGAGCGTGGAGTGTTACCACCGCCTAGATGCTGATGAGAGAACTGGTGGGCAAGGCCATTTGTCACGTCATTGAATCCTCCTGGAGAGCGGTACCCTGCCCCGGGTGAAACATTGCTGGCGTACTGCTGATACGCATTGGGATTATTGTAGAAGTAGCCCTGGTTGTTGATCCCACTGGTGGTCTGCTGAGTACCCCAGACCTCTTGCTGGCCAGCGGAGTTCGGAAATGGCTGTGGGAAAGTGGACGGCGTGGTCGGGAAGGCTCTGCCCTGCTCGGCGGCGAAGTTGGGCGGGTTCGTGAAGCCAAAGTTCAATTGCAGGCGGTTCGGGTTGCGGCTATCGCCCTGCTGCGATTGCTGCGACTGCTGCTGTTGCTGGTTGTAGGCCATGGTGACCACTGCGAGAGAGTCAATGAGTGTAGGACCGTGGCAGATTGCACTCACATACCTTTGTGACAGAGCCGCGCGCACCTCGCACTCGACGGACTGTATGGTGTGGTGTAGCGAGGGAGAGTTTCAAGACCAAGGAGTAGGGTTCAAGAAGCAGTAAGGGGTGATGCTCGAGGCGGTCAAGTCCCTCCGTGGTTGGGCTGTTGCTGCAGACCAAGGCAGGAGCGCGCGAACAACGCACTTTGACCTGGACTTTATATCTGCGAATGTCAAGGAAGGTGTGCTTCCGTCTCAATCGATTGAACTGAGTAGGAGAGGAACGAGAGAGCAGACAACCAGCATCTGGCTCAAGTCTGCAATGTGAAACAAAGTGCACCCCACGGCGACCCTGGCTCCAAGGGCTCGGAGCTTCGATCCCCGTTGGCTAACGAATGTGGGCCGTTCCGCGCGATCCCTGTCTTCGCATGTGTACCTCGCAGCGACATGTGAACCTCATGCAAGCCACTTCAGTATCGATACCAAAGTGTGCTCGAGCGTGTGCGACGAGAACAAGCTGCTTTTCGGGCCCTTTCTATGGCCAAAAGCAGGCACGAGGCATGTGACTGCCAGTAGAGGGACCCCTAATCCCTAGTTCCTACCTCCTTCCTCCGGCAATTCTACCGACAATCACAAGCTGCCCGTGCTACGGTCAATCATCGGATGCATATGTTGCGGTCTGGCTCCTTGTGGACAAAACACCATCATCGAGCACTGTCGAGCCGCGCTCGACCGGATCTGCTACTCTATATGGACATGAGAGCCGCCCAGAGGGACCGCGAGGCCGACTACTTCACCTCCAAGATCGCTGGGCCACAGCGAGAACTTGAGGGCCAGCAACACAAGCGCAGCGTGTTCGAGTGGGAACTATGCCTGCGAAGCCAACAAAAAGGATCTGGCTTGGTCGTGAGTACTGTCGATAGCACGGAGGGATGAAGTACCGCTACGGAGACGACCAAATCCAACCTCAGGCATGACAGGAATTAGCTCGCAAAGCCATCGAAAAGTCCCATCTCGCAGGCACAATCGGTTTGCGGTGCTCGCCGTCTTTCATTGAACAAAGGCAAGCAGATAAGAGCTGAGCCATGTCGGCTTGCCGAACGTATATACATGCTAAGAATGCGCTTGGTCCACCACCGGCAGCGACGACAAGAAAGAATCAAGGTATCCTGGTGTCCTGCGATCGACTTAAAAACTTAATTCCTGGACTCATTGATGCTCGCTCGATCAAGTCGTTTTTCAAGAGTTCGCAAGGCGTCGCTCTGCTTCTCTTGAGCCATCTTGATCTCTCGGATGATGTCTCGCATTTCTGAGGTTGCCTCACCAGCGTTCTTCCTCTGCTCGACGTCCCAGTGGCTCATGGTTGAGGTTGAGCTCACTCGGCTGAGCTGTTTACTGCAATCGCAATCGCACCTGGTGGCTGGAATTTGGTTTTGTGATCGGCTGGAACCTCCTGGATGGTCCGACTGGAAGCTCGGACTGCTGTGGACATTCCTGACATGCTGATCGAGATGGTCTTTCCTCTTGAAGCTTCTGCCACAGGCCGAGCATCTGTGCGGATTCAATCTCTGATGCTTCTTTTTATGTCTTGTAAAGACGTCTCTCCTACAGTAACTCCTTGAGCACTGTAGGATAGGACATTTGAACGGCCGATGCTGGGTGCTCCTCGCATGCTGCTCTAGTAGGTACAAATTCTCGAATGGTGTGCGACATTCGGTGCAGCGGTAGCGGGCCTGGCCTCCTTCAGAATGACTTGCGTATTCAGAAAGCCATGACTCTGACGTATACGAATTCTCATGTGGCCAGGAGTCGATTGGTGATGGCTCTTCTGTCCACACTCGCGAAGCTACTGGAATTGCAGCCACGGGCTGTGCGCCTGCTGTATCGTCAGCTCGAGTCTGATTCTTCAATAGCTGCGCTCTCAACGAACAATCCAAGTCCAGACTTCCAACATATCCATCAGAAGCTGTCTGATCCAAAGCAGTGAATGACTGCCAGCATGCTTCGCTAACCGGCTGCCAGAAAGACTGACTTATGTCAGTATCGACAAAGTTGAAAGCGTCGATGGTGTTAAAAAAAGAAGGACTATCTACATCACTGTCTCTGGACATGATGGAACTGGACTTTAAATACTGGAACTTGCGGGCACTGGGAACATATACGTCCGCTCAAAGATTGGCCCGAATACTCGCGGAACCGGCAAGATGGCCACCGTAGTCGCGGCATGGGTTTCACGATGGCAACTAGACGCACGAAAACTTACCATGCAGAACAAGCGATCCACCAGGATGTGAACCCTCGCGGATGGTACAAACGTGGATGATTTGGCTAACAGCTCATTGCCGGTAATGCATGGACTGAGCCCTAGTCATGTGTTCCCGGTATCGAACGCCCAGCCAATGACGATCCGAATAGTGGACTACACATCATGCATGGCGACGTTGTAAGATCGCACTCTTGAAGGGCAAAGGGCAAATTGCACATTGGCCATTTCAAAGTGATTAAAGTACGGCTTGCTTCGTGTGCATGCCAATCATTCTGAATACACCGCTGGATGATACAGCTTCCGCACTGTCTTTGCAGTCAAAAGTGAGAGAACATGCTGCTTCACTCCACCGTTCTCTTAAGCAGTCGTCCGCCTGACCGGCCACCCCAGGCACACGGGGCTCGCCCTCTTCGCAGAAACGCCCAACACATGCGGCAATGGGTGGATGGTTGAAAAGCGAGATGATGCCGGTGGGCATGGCCTTACCTTAGGAGAAAACCTTTCCCCTGCCCGAGTCCAATGGCCAGTCAACACGAGCAGCCACATCGGCGATTCTGACAACACCTACACGATCAGGAGCACCAAAGCAGACACGGCAGTAAGCCCATGCTTCCAGTTGGCAGACTCTGCAGCTCAAAACTGCGCTAAGGAGAGGCCGCACATCCAGGACTCGGATCCTGCTCACTGGACCGCGGGCAACGTCAGCAGCGACACACAGGCCAGCGACAGCTCACCAAAACGCTACTCGGGAGTGCCTGAGGCAAGTTCTGGACAGAAGAGCTCAAACAATCGGTATTCACGAGGTTGCAGTGTGGCTCCGCTGTTGTCCTGTGTCAGCTTGTGCCCGTAGCCCCGATCGCTCCCCCAGCGCGGAGAGGGACCGTGCCGTGGACCTACTGCACGCTCTTGATTGCTCACTGGCGGCTCCTGGAGATGCTCAAGGAACGGTGGCAATCGCAAGACGCAATGGCTCGCATTGCAATCATCATCAACGGTCTCGCTCTGGCGTGCTATTCTACGCTGAATGAAAAGGTCTTCTCTTTCAGTTCCTTCGTGGCACCCCTGAGAGCGTATTGGCTTTGCTATCTTGACCGCGCGGCGGAGCGTCCTCACTTCTGGCGCTAGATTGCAAGACCCCCGCTCGTTGGAAAGCTTTGGCGTCACATGCTTACTGACATCTTTTGCCACAAAACCTTTGCCATCGGATACGGTGTTTCAGGTGTTTGGAGGCCATTGAGGATTTCCAATGAAAGCAAGCGATCGCCAGAGCTCCGCCAACCGCCCTTTATTACGGTCGTCGCCCTCCGTGCATCTAAAAGAGCTTGGCAGGGTCATCGTAGCGGGTTGATGTGGTGGCAGACGGGCCAGCCGGAGACTGCGGTGAGGTTCACCTACAACCCCCACCGCCTCTCCTTTTCTCAAGACCCCAACGCTCACCACACTGCTTCTGCGCCCTTCGACCTCGTCAGCAAATTCACAATACGACACAAACCTTTCGCGAAGACACCGCCTGTCCACTCTACCTGTTCTTCCTGGAGACCCAGTCAACGGCCAGAATTCACGAGGGAGTTTTGTTGCGAACGACATGTCGTATTCAGGAAACAACCAGCGTGCCGCTGACAGTCAGCCACCATCGACTGGTAAGAAACTGGCGTTTAATGCTTGCACGACTGACTGACTCCCTTACAGCAAACCGATCTCGAGAATCTGAATGGGCGCAGAACGTGATGGCGTTCCAGCGAGGATTGCAGGACGTCAGCTATTCGCGTGGTGAGAACGGTCGTCCATTCGTCCACAAACGCCACTGACCCGTGGTAGTGAACAACCAGCAGCATGCTACAGCGCCGTCGCAAGGCTCCGCAGCGGGTCCATGGTCGTCGCACGGCAGTCGTGGCCCGTACAGCGACCCAAACGTCTACCGCACCTACGTCGAACCGTATATTGGCAGAAATATGCCTCTCGGTCACTACGGCGACGTCGGGGGAAGAGATACCTACGTCAACGAAGCGCCAATCAGACGATCGGAGCCTCGTGTCTCGACCAACATGCCACCAAATCCTCGAGGAACCGGTGGAGGATTGCCGTTTCCGCAGCACAATGGCGACAGATCTCACCCATCGGCCCAGAGCCACGGAATGCAAGCCTTCCTGTCCGGCCGTGTGGACTGTCTCCCATACTACATCTCTTGTGGCGGCACTCGCGAGCAGTAGATGTCGCTCGACACTTGCTGTTCTCGTAGTTTCGACCGGTCGGTTGGCGTTTGGTTGGCTTGGTCGTTCGTTGGTGATTGGCGTTTTGGCGATTGAGATACCCCGAAAGAAGTAGTATATAGCAGATCACTGGCGCTCTTGCAATGTGATTGGCGCATCAAAAGTGACATGGCGGACGGCTGCTGGGCGGATTGGCAAGCTTGATGCTACGATAGAAAGACAGACAGACAAAAGTACAGGCAGGCTGGGAGGCAGGCTAGCAGAGGAATGCAGTCTACTTTATGATCTTCCTGTGCCGCATTGCCTCAGCCTGCACTTCGAGGCGTAGCGCATCTGCATCTGCCGCAGCCTTTGACGCCCATACACACCGGCTTGACGAGGCTGGCACACAAGCCGCCTACTGACTGTGAGACCACCCACGATTACTTCGCCCCAGTCCAGCCTTTATCCCAAGGCAGGAACACCAACATCAAATCGATACATCTCTCGCTTCTACTTCCACATAACTGGAATCTTTGAAGCATCATTTGCGAACTCACACGTCTACACCTACTCTCGCTTCAAGCCGCCAGCCACTTCAGCCTCGCCTCGGTGGAGTGGAGCTCTCTCGCATCTCGTGCTGCACAAGCGCCCGCCCATTCCAATGCAACGCCAGCCAGCATGCATGAACGGATTGCTTTCGTGCGATGATGATGGATGGAAATCACAGCTTCGCTCCTACATACACATCTGCACCCTTTGAAAGGTCTTGTTGTAGACGCTCGAAAAGAAACATTCGCGAGGAATGTCACTATCATTCGAATGAGAGTGTTTCAATGCTCCGTCCATTTCATTGACGGCTAAGATGGTTCGGTGAATAGGATAGAGGATATCCTGCTTGGAATATGAAGCGTGAGAAAAGATGGGAGGGAACAGCGAGGACGATAATCAGACGAGTTAAGCGAACATAGCCAAGAACTCAGGGGACCCAAAAGCTGAGAGAGTGTTGAAAGCATGTGAGATGAAGTGTTGAGATGCGTTCAATGGAAGAGTCTAAAGCTGGTCCTTGGTCGCGTGTCGACTCCAATCCCCTCAGAATGCTACCGCAATCGTCAGCCCTGGGTTGCGAACAAATAGCTTCTCCTGGAAATGTCACACCTTGCAAGACGTAACCCCTAAACCTAGAGGCCTCGCCGACGCGATCACCATCCTCTCCTCACCCTTCTCACCCTCTCTCGCACGACATCTACCTCTTAAGCATCAGCACATCTCCCAAAGTCAATGGCGACTTAGCTCGGAGAATCCCACTCTCCCGCCCTCCACTCCGTCGACCATCGCTCATAATGCTGCATCTGAGCACTCGTGGCTCGAGGATCGTGGGATGGGGCGACTCGTAGATCAAGTCTGGTTCCTGACTTGGTTCTGACGAGCCAGATGCCGCAGGAGCAGGAGAAGTCGCTTTCTATGAAGCTTGTCAGATGGCTTTGAGACGTGACAAGTGCTGCAGAGCCGGTTGGAGTTCAGGGGGTGGGAGGTCAGTGGGTGTTCTCACTTTCTGAGAGTGTGCAGTTACAGTTCTCTTCACTTGGGCCATGGGTGTGTTGTGCTTCGCTGTGTGATTGTTTCGGCATGCCTTGCTGGAGTCCGTGATGTGCAGATGTGACGTGCTTCAGCCAGTCTTCTACTGTTTGAGAGACATAACCGCAGCCGTCGTGTACGCATGCTCGTTGTCGAATGGCAAAGGTGAGATTCTCGTTTTGTCGAAGAAGACGGTGGTGGCATTCTCTCCAGGGACAGTGAAAGTAGTAGCGTTCCGGTTCCTCCTCGGGCTCCTCTTCAGGGGTCGGTAGCTGGTCTTCTTCTCGTTCCACAGTGAAGTCACAACGCTCCAGGTGGGTATGCCAGTCCTCTTTCCATGTATTCAAAGGCCCTGTTTGTGTATCGGACATCTCGAGATGTTGTCGGATTTGCTCCAGTCTCGCTAGAGCGACAGATTGATAGAGCTCCATGTGATCCATTTGCTCAGCCAGGTCCAGTTCAAAGTTGGTCTGCTGTTGTGTGCGGCTTTGGTCAGCTAGTCGTTCTTTTGAACGCTGTTTACCAAGCCGTTTCCATTCGTGTTGCCAGTCCCATTTTGCCTTTCCTGCCTCGTCGTACACCACCTCGCCCTTTGATGACCGTTCCCAAGCAAGTTCGTTCTCATCGACATCCATTGCCTCGTACTCCATCTCAGTCTCAAAGGGTCTCTGCCGACCATTCTGCTCTCCCGATCGTGATGACCATGCAACATCCTCAAGGCCATTCTGAAAGCTTTCTAATCCCTTCCCCGCTAAGAACGTCCGGAATTGCTCCTCGACTTCCTTCTCCCGTCCATTGGAGCCAGCACTCCGGAAGGTCGATATATTGGAAGCCGAACTTGCTATCCGACTTGAAACATTCGCATAATCCGATGAAGTGACAGCTCGTCCAAATGCCTGTGTAGGTGGAGTAATACGTTTCCCGACACCCAGTGGATCCCGATCACGAAGCTCGGCTTCGATTCCGACCACGCCTGAGAATGTCGAACATGCCAGGCCTTTGGCTGATCCGATGATTCGAGATGAGAGAGGTTGTTGGCTTCGATCCAGCGTGGCCATAGCCAAGGGCAATGAGGTCTAGAGCCTCTGCAGTCTTGCTCTAGTATTCTTCTTCGTCTTGGTCCAATTGATGTCTAAGCAAAGTTTAGGTTTGGTTTGATTGGCCCTTTTCCTGCCGCGGTATAATTTGTGTCAGACTCTCGGGAAGCAGCGATTGAAGTCCAGCAATCTTGGGGCCGCCTCTCGTTTCTGTCTCTTCTGCTTCACGACTGCTTTGGACTGTCAGCGTGATGTTGTAAGGACGGAAGAGGAAGAAGTCGAACACGCGATGACCTTCAAAAGATTGATGAAACCTGCAGGGTTCGGCGTGGATCCACTCGTCCCGCTGCCCGGTGGGAAAGCTTTCCTCTTGCAGTCGCTCTTTCCTCCAAGATGCCTCGGCCAGCTTCCGAGGTACAACAACCAACAGTCTTGAATGAGATATGAGGAGTAAAGGGCAGAGGAATACTTCAAGCAAGCACGCGACAAGAAAGATGAGACGGCATTGACAAGACTCTCGTGATTGAAGGTAGGGATTGAGGGGCTCAGAGGGTATCCCGGTACTGTTCTCCTCACGCCAACAGCCATATTCATTGGACGCCGAAGGCAAGGATACGAGCTCTGTCTGGCAGTTGTATTCCGACTTCGTCCATCCTCCACAAGACCGAACATGGGAGCTGGTGTTATTGCGGAAGTCCGCCGAGCAGCGTTCATTATTCGTAAAGCATAGCAAGCGTCGCACGCTTTTCCTTCCTCTACAATCCGACAGCAGATGCCAAACCACCGGTGATGTTGTTGAGCACCTCAGAGCCACCGACGAGAGCCTCGAAGACGTCCTTGTAGCTGTCGGCGAAGATCTTCTCGCCTTCTGGAACAGCCTGGGGGCTAACCGTGAAGAGCTCGAACACCATCTGACCCAGAGATGGGATAGTAATGGGCTCAGCACGAGGAGCCCAGCCAAGATCAACTGGAAGCTTCTCCTTCTCGAACAACGAGCGAACCCAGTCCAATCGCGTCACACCGGTCGCATCATCGCCACCCATGGATTGGAGGTAGATGGCAGTCTCTCCATATCTGTTACAATGTTAGCATTGAGCAGAGCCAAACGGCGGAGCAGCGAAGACTCACCGGAAGACAAATTCACGGAAACCGTAAGTGAATGTAGGGTTCTTCGCCTCCGAATCGGCAGTTCGGTTGGCAATCGACTTGGCTGCTGGCAATAGAGCAGTCTTGCCGCCAGTGAAGAAGCTGGCAACTTGCTGCCAGTATGGGTTGTAGAAGGAGTAATCGTTGCCGAAGTAGGCGTCCTGACGACTCAAAGACGCATCGTGCTGGGAAAAGTCAGCATCACGAAACGTGCCGTCTGTGTGTTCCACTCTCACCTCAATAGGAAAGTTGTGCTGATCCAAGTCATTCAGATCGAAGTAACCACCCAAGACGTTGCCAGAAAGCAGGCCAGCGCCTCCGATGAGGACGGTGAAGTCGGCGCCCATGTTCAGACCCTCAGCCAGACCCTTGAGAAGAACAGGCAAAGTGTTGTTCTTTCCATTGTGTGGGATGAAGCCGTGGTTGGCCAAAGTATTCAATCCTGGGCATGGTGAACGGACATCACCACTGCCTGGTGCCTTCCAGTTGTGAAATCTTGGATCGGTGATCGGTGCTGGTGCAAGGCTCGAGAGCAGACTTGGAATGTTAGGAATCAAAGCTTGAGCGGACGCTGCAGCCGTGAAGGCGAGGAGCTCAATGGGTAGTCCACGCATTTTGTCGGTGGTGTTGGCAAAAGTTGGAGATGATGTTGTCGAAGAAGAGAGTTGGGTGTTTCCCTCTCTTGAAGCCTCTGCGTTCTGGGCTTGCAAGGTGACTTTCCAAATCACACCCGGCTTGGACGGCTTCAACGGTAAGGAGCCTCGGCCATTATATGGACAGCCGCTGATTTGTTCACGGAGAAGGTCGTCTCAGATCGACTTTCCTAATGTAGAGTAAGTGATCGTCAGAGGCTGAAAGTTTAATATTAGGCTTGGAGATCCTTTGAGCTTCCTTGGACCGCGATTCATTGACTCGCTCCCGATCTCATAAACCACGTGCGTTGTAAGCTCTGTCAGCCTGGACTGCTCTGAAGAACACACTCAATCGCACTTCGACCGGGTCTCCTTCAGAATCCCGCGTCGAAATCATCCGAATCATCATCAGCTTCAGAATCGTCCATGGTGTATGTTGCGCCAGGCTCCTCTGACCGACCGGAGCGCTCTTGCACAGCGACGAGGAAGGCATTCTCTATGCAGCCCTCATCGAAACGACTGGCAATATTCGCAGCATCCGGGAAGATCCCACCTTGCAGGACAAACTGCTCCATCGCGTTGGCGTACGCCGGAGCGTCACCAAAATCGAAGAATTCGTCCTGCCTATCCATGCCCAAACCTTCGTTGCAGAACTTGCCTCGGAGTTTCATCTCGCAGAGCTTAGGAAGCTTACCTGCAATACGCTTGAAGACTGCTTCCCATTCACCCTCATAGAAACATATTCCGGACATGGAGAGGTAGCGCAAGGAGTCCCGATGTCGAAGCAGAAGACTGACCAGAAAGTCTTCTCTCGCATGGAAATTCTTCAAGCCAAGCTCGCGTAACTTGGGCCACGTAGTACTCCCGATACTATATTCCAACGCTGCAAGGGGACCCCATTCGTTTTCATGCGGCATGCCAATCTTCAATACCCGTAACTGCGAAGCCGTAGAAAGCCATTTTCCGAGGGCCTCTCGGTCATATGAGCGACCCCTGCCTGTCCTATCCTGCAGTACAATCCAGCGTTCGCCGCCAAAGGGACGACTGTAGTTGGAGTATGAGAAGCCAATGCGGAAGCAACGCATGTCCGCCATGAGGTTCGCCATGAGGGTCCTTGTCGGTGTCAACTTCCAAAAAGACTGTAATATCAGTGGACCTACACGCTCGGCCAGAAATCGTTTAGGTTTTCGCTGCGCGTGGTGAAGTGCTTCAATGACAGTCCAGAATTGATGAACGCCTCGCTGATGGGGATTACCATCCCCGTACGGAGAGATTGTGGCATCTTTCAGAGCTGGCTGAATCGGGTCGACGTGTTCCTCTGTCGCGTGGCCTGTGGAGACTGTGATGTTCTCTAAACTTGGACACTGCGAGAAGATCTGTGTTAGACATTCCAGGTCAAACTTCGACTCGAAGATAGCCTGTTGGTCGGCAACGGCCGCTTTGTACGTGTCGTAAGTACGACTGCATTCTGTCCATGGTTGGCGAAATCCGCAACTATCAATCCACAAAGCATAGTTGAGCGGTGGGAGCCACGGGTACTTGAGCTTGTCTGCCTGGAAGTGAAAGGCTTTAACGGGCTTCAGCAGCCCTGGATATGTCGCGAGTGTCTTAAGTCCTTGGAGTCTTGCTCTTTTAAGGTCTGTTTGGATGGTGTGAAAATGGTCCTCGCCAATTTGAGCCAGAAGTGAGCATGTCCGACGCATGGAACTGACTGACAGACAGTCCAAATGTTCAAAGATGAGGTGCAGAAGCTCCACGGGCAATCCCAGTATCAAGGCGTCCTGGGTCCAAGCATCCTTGTGTTGGCCGTCCTGTTGACGCGCTTGAACGTGGTCGCCTGCCTTTACCATGTTTCTCGGCATCCGTGTTTTGTCGTTTGTATGCTCTGAAAGTGCTCATGTAGTGGAAGGAGGGAAGCAACGTAGTGGTGTTGCACATCGCTTGCTCAAACGTGAAGCGCACACCGTGATTGGACGACACTTGGCGCGACGCGGTTTTCGGAGCCGGCCAAGACACTCTTCGCGCCCTGTTGCCTTTCCCTTCACAACTTCTTCTGCATCCTGAAACATCAGACAAAGTCGCTCAGTCTGCATCAGGCCGTCTACTTCATATTCTGTCTGTGAATCGCGTAGTACTGGTCAGCCTGAAGGCCGCTGTTCTCCGTGCTACGCCAGTCTGCGAAAGGTAAGGGGAACATTCCACTGTCTTCAAGCTTCCTTCGTGCTTCAAGTTCGTTCTTTGTCCATTGTCTAGCACATGCCTCTTGTCGCAACCTAAGACTGTGTCAATTCGATCCGCTTCAGCCCGGTGCTGGCTCTCACGATCAAAAGCTGTAGCAAACACTCTTTTCCAAGACGAGGCCGGTCCTCAGTCTTTCCGTACTGCTCACTACGATACAATTTCACAAATACGAAAAATGCACTTCTCGTCGGTACTTTACCTCCTTGCTTGGAGCCTGACCGTTTCTGCCTCGCCTCTTCGACGCGACGCCCAAGCTTCCTCTCCTCAAGGCTATGACACTGGCCTGACAGCCGCAGACTTGACAAAGATAGCATCCGATACAGCATCATGTTCAGGCGCGCCTTTCCCAGCCGAATGCGCGACTGCATCCATCGCAGCTCCCGCTATCGCAGACTCCTTCACGCGATTCGGGATCACGCAGTTTGGCACCCAAGCCGCTCTTGTAGCAATCATGCTCTTTGAATCTGGAGATTTCAAATACGCGATCAATCACTACCCGGGCGTAGCAGGCCAAGGAACCAGAAACATGCAGAGCCCAGCCTTCAACGAAAAGTATGCAGAGTGGATTGTGCAGAATGGGAATGATGCGAAGATCACAAGCCAGACTGTTGCAGCTGCTAAAGCACAGGGTGAAGCGGCTCTACTCAATTTGATCAACACAGACACCTGGAGCTTCGCGAGCGCGGCATGGTTTCTGGCGACCCAATGTGACGGCAGTGTAAGGGCGCAATTGGCACAAGGGACGCAGGCTGGGTTTGAGAGCTATCTCTCGAGCTGTGTGGGCACTACGGCGACGGAAGATCGGATCGCGGGATGGCAGAAGGTGATTGCGTTGAAGAGTTGGTAAAGTGGTCGAAGTCGGGCAATTCCTGGGAAGCTTGACAGTGTCAAGTAGGGCGGAATGGCAGGAGCGAGCGGCTGCGAATGCTCCAATAGCAACTTCATCTTGTTCGGCAACTTTGCTCCTGTCTGTTTTCCATGCCGAGCAACGAAGGCATGTACGGCATCTTCGACGCTTCTTTCGCGTCATACATCAGTGGCATTCTGACGAACCCACCGAATGCAATGGCGCCATCTCAAGAAGGATTCTCAGGTTGCATTGCTCTTGTCTCAACGCCTCCAAAATCTTGAGCCACGTTGATGTCTTCCACGATCTCATTGCAGCCTCTCGTTCGTATGCATGTCTGCACAAACTATTGCATGCAATAGTGCACCTAGCCCTGCTGAACGTCAGC
This sequence comes from Pseudocercospora crystallina, assembly GCA_003666085.1. Classification (NCBI taxonomy): domain Eukaryota; kingdom Fungi; phylum Ascomycota; class Dothideomycetes; order Mycosphaerellales; family Mycosphaerellaceae; genus Pseudocercospora; species Pseudocercospora crystallina. The sequence continues at coordinate 191,565 of QQNG01000238.1, forward strand.
AACCCAAATGATTATGCCAGTGAGTAGACCAAACACGCCCACGACGCCACCTCTGTGTTGCGTTGTTCCTGTTCCTCTGCCTACGCGCTTCGCGACGCGCCATTGACGAGATAATATTGCTGGAGTTCCTGAACTAACACCGAGGCCCTTCCTTCGCAGAGATTGTGTGACTTCCGCCGACGGCAGTGATCGACACAGAGCCGCACTGCCGGGGCCGACTCCGTCTCGGTGCCCTAAAATAAATCGACTTTAGCTTCACGCCTCCTTTCCAACGACATCTGCGATTCAACTCTACCAAAATGAGTATCGTCGGCGGCGGCTCCGTGAAGAAGAACCACAAGATTGTCGTGATGACACCCATGCAGACAAGAGAATGGAACAAGAGATGACCGCCTCATTCGAGACGTCAACAGCGCCCCAGGCCAGAAGCCTCACAACTTGGCTCTCAGTCGAAGCATCTCGGACGGCGCACCGAATTCTCCTATACCGAATCGTTCGGTACCAGACCACCTCTGCCGTCTCCCGGAAACTCCACCGACCGGATCCATACCTCTGACTGCAAGTCCAAATCTCCCGAACGGTGATCGACACGCCATCCTCCCAGGCTTTCCTTTCTGGGATTTTGCAAAACCCCCTACGCTCGTCATCTCCATCCCAGTGGCTGACTCCATCAGGTTTTCTTTCCTTTCTGGCAAGACTCAACTCTTTGCGACTCGCTCGTATCGGAAAATAGGGAGACTTTCGACGCCTAATCTGCAGCCATGCGAGCTTGACATCCTGAGCTTACTTGCAATCTCTGGTACCCGAAACTAGTATGAGCGCCCCGTCGAGAACCCACCTCACGCCTTTGCATCAGAGGCTGGACGGAGGTGCTACTGTCCGAGCGTTGCACTGAGATGCCTCCGTTCACGTCGACACAGCTGATCAACAGTGACGGTTGACCGATGGAACACGCGAGGAGTATGAACGTTGGACGAAGGTATATTATGGACGATCATCCTCTCCCCTGGTCATTGATCCCTACTACTATCCAACAGCCCAAAACTCCAGAGCCTCGTCCACCACTTCGCTCAACCTCAAACAGCTTTCACTCTATCATTCTACCTTGCATACTTTCAACCACAGTCACTCACTCAGTCATTCATTCTTTGTTCAATTTCTAAACTACCATCAAGATGCGTGCCTCTATCTTCCTCTCAGTCATCGCCTCGGCCTTGATGGTCTCTGCTGCCGCCATCCCACAGCCTGATGGTGCCACTGGTATCCTTGGCTCCATCGCTGGCAACCTGAACGGCAACAAGGGCAACGGAAATGGCAACTCTGCTGGTGACGGATCCGGCTCTGGCTCTGCCAACGGCAACGGATCTGGCGACGGCGTAAGTGCTTCTATGGGCAGAAGACGTGGAGATAGATACTGACCATGTTGTGAAGAACGGGTCCGGCTCCGGCAACTCTGCTGGCAATGTTAGCGGCAGCGGAAACGGCAACAAGGCCAGCGCCGACGGCAATGGCTCAGGGAACTCTGCCGGCAACGGCAACTCTGCTGGTGACGGCTCTGGCTCTGGCAACACCTTTGGCAACGGCAACGGAGTGAGTTGACCCCAAGATCGCCAAACACGACTCCCTGAGAGTGGCGAGACGATGGAAGAAGTTGAGGGACTTCTGGTCCTCTCATCTTTGACATCGGCCTATCGTCGTGCGACTCATTGAGCGTGCCAATGCGAAAGGAGTGGCGCAGTTTTTACCTTCCCTCGATTTTTACAGTGGCATATCACGGTGTGAATCCGCAAGGATGCTCATGTGAAATGAGAGGCGAGGATACTGCCATCCTTTCGCTCTCACATGCGCACACAACGATGTGAATCTGCAAGTGTGCCAGTGCGAAAGGAGAGGCGAGGACATCGTCCACCGTCTGCTCTCATATTGGCATATCACGATGTGAATTCGCAAGAGTGCCCATGTGAAAGCAGAGGGTTGTCTGTCCTCCATGCTGACAATGGCCTGCTCAACGTCCCTCTGAACCTCGAACATTCACCCCCCTTTTGGAGCATCACAGACTGACTTATATCACTAGAGCGGAAATAAGGGGAATACACTTGGTTCCATCACCGGGTATGTGAGAGTTGAATCTAGGAGTTTTGGATCCATGCTGACCGCTGTCTTTCACATTCACAGGAACGACGGCAACTCGCTCGGGTGAGGGACTACAGGCCGGAAGGCATCCAATGTCTGAGACACACGCTGACCTCTGACCCTTCGCTTTGTAGCTCAATTTCGGTTAGTCCAACAATAGATCCGACAATCAACCTGTGGGTTGCTTGTATACACCTTCAGTGTACGCTGATGCTGACTTTTTTCAACAGTCGTAGATGAGATCCGACCAAAACAACCGATTGGAATCATACATATGAAGGGGCTTTAACCGGCGTTGCATTGCGTTGTTGGACGAGGAGAAGAACAATCTATAATCCAGATACCACAAGACATGCCTTCGAGGCTAGGCCTCAAAGATGGAGTTATCCCATGGACATATTTGGGGCTCTGTACAGATCTCTGCGGGATATGACAGGCACCGCATCTCATGTGCAGTCATGCACTTTAATGAACAATTTTGAACAATCTTCGCTTCTGCATTTGATCGGTCTCAGCTGTCTCTCTGCTCATTACTGTGTGTTGTCTTGTGCTATTGTCGCTGGAAGCATGTGAAGCGCCAAGCTTTCCACTTGCGCTCACTTCTACTCTCACTTGCGCCTTTCAAAGCACGACGTTTCTTGATCACCAACAATTTTATCGCCTTCAGCGCAGCGCAAACGGTGTACAAGTGCGACTTGCCTGACATCGTTCCCTGCTCTAATACTGCAATGCCTCTTGCTTGACAGGCAGGCGACCCACCAAGCACTTCTCTCAACGATCCACTTCAATCACACGCCTGACCACGAAGGCAGCAGCACAGAGCGCAGGCTTGCGCGTGAAGGCACAAGAGAAGCTCGTTGTCTGTAATAATGGGCTTCGGCGTCGAATGCTTGGGACTGTACCTGCAGGTCTACATTTGAGGTTCTCCACGCGGCTGGCGTAGTCTACAGTGCCGACCACTCGTCCATACTCACCATGTCAGTTGATTGCTGGGAGAGTCTTTGTACATACCTTGTAGCTGTGCGACAGTAGGACTGTTGTCCCAGCACCATCCACCTGTCAAAGCGCATTTCACGGCTCTCAGCCATCACGTACCGCCCAACATCCTCGTCACCAGCACAGCCAGCCTTTGTCTCCACACAAACACTCTCATCTCAACCTGTACATTCGCCTGCTGCAGCCTTCCTCACAATTTGCTTCTTGTCACGCTTGTCTCCGCCATGGTGCATTATTTGCTGGCGTGGCGGCTGACACAGGAAGACAAATGATCACGCCTCACTTCACTCGTGTGAAAGCTGAGAGTGGGAGGACGCACAACGTGCCTGATTCCTCGACGCGATTGGCTCGCTTGAGATCGTAGATTCGGCGCAGAGCGTGTCTTGTGGATGGAAGCAAATACAAGGGATGCGTGGGTGTGGATGGTTTTCAGGCATATAGTGTCGCGTGCCTGCCATCAAGGTGGGTGGGTTTGTTTTCTTCGCATACATATGTTTGCCTTTCCCTCCTTCTTCACCTGAAGGAAGAGGTTGTTTTGTTGCTTGACCGCTTTCTAGGTTTCCTCCTTCCCCAAGATCTCGCAGCTCCGCCGGCCCTGATTTCCCGTGCAGCAACATCCCTGCCTCTGGCACCAGCGTTCCTGCAGTTACCGATTCTCGAAGGTGACGTAGTCGCTGTCGGACAGCGTTCCGCGCGACATTTTTCTGCAGAATCTGAACATCTGGTCTATTACTCGCGGTCTTGGAAGTGCGGAATTCAGGGAAGAAGGAGTTTGGTTTCTTGGACGGCATTGCTACGAAGTTATGTGTTTTGGTAGTACTTGAGGCGTTGACAGCCACGCGACATTTGGGACACGCACGATGAGAGGGATCAGGAGCCTTTGTACCGCAGCTCTGCTGGCTCAGGGTTTCGCGGCACCGCCGGCTCAGATTCCTCTCAGAGAGCAAAATGATCATGAGGGGTCGACTGGAGACTTGGAGCAAATACAGAAGAAACGACCTCTCCATGGCCGATTTTTGCAGATCACAGGTAAGGCAGGGGTGTGAGGAGGCAGCAGGCATTGCTGCAGGAACTGACAGGGCATGCAGACTTCCACCCAGATAAATTCTACGAGGTATATTCATCGACATCAGAGGAATCAGCATGCCACCGAGGACAAGGCCCTGCCGGTATCTATGGCGCGGAGACGAGCGAATGCGACAGCCCGATTGCGCTGGTCAACAAGACCATGGAATGGGTTGCGAAGGAGTTCAAAGATAAGATCGACTTTGTGATATGGACAGGCGACTCGGCGCGACACGATAACGACGAAGAAATTCCGCGAAATGAAGCTCAAGTGCTGGGCTCGAACAAATTCATGGTGCAGAAGATGGCAGAGGCGTTTGGCAAGCACAACGGCGACGAGGAAGATGAGGACCCTAATAACGACTTCCTCATACCCATTGTACCGAACTTTGGGAATAACGACATCTTGCCTCACAATATCTTTGAGAAAGGGCCGAACAAGTGGACGAGAGCATATGCCAAGATATGGAAACAATTCATACCGCAAGTCCAGCAGCACTCCTTTGAGCAAGGCGGCTGGTTCTACGTGGAAGTGATTCCGAACAAGCTGGCTGTATTCAGTTTGAACACGCTATACTTTTTTGGAAGCAATGCGGCAGCGGATGGGTGTGCGCTCAAAGGAGAGCCTGGATATCAGCAGATGGAATGGCTGCGAGTACAGCTCCAGTTCATTAGAGATCGCGGTATGAAGGCTATACTCATTGGACACGTACCCCCCGTCAGGCAAGAAGCAAAGACGTCCTGGGACGAGACCTGCTGGCAGAAGTACACCCTATGGACTCGCCAATACCGCGACGTGATTGTGAGCGGACATTATGGCCATTTCAACTACGATCACTTCTTCTTTCAGGACTTCAAAGAGATCGACAAGGACGCGAAGAAGGGCAGGATGCAATATTTCCATGAAGACGACTCGGACGATGAGATTTCCACGCAAGTCAAGACGGACTACTTCATTCAGCTGCGTGATGAATGGTCTGAGCTGCCGCAGCCACCAAAAGTGAAGTCTGAGAGTTGGCTGGACATTGTCTTGGGTAAGAAGAAGGACAAGAAGCAAAGAAAGAAGCAGAAGAAGTATCTCAAGAAGGTTGGAGGCAAGTACGCTGAGCGCTTCTCTACAACTTTCGTCGCAGCGAGCGTCGTCCCGAACCTGTTCCCAACACTTCGCGTGTTCGAATACAACACGACTGGGCTTGAACACCATAGCTTGGATATTGGATCTATTCCTGAGCCGGCACCATTCGAATTCGACTATGGCGAGGATGATATGGAAATCGAGAAGAAGAAGAAGGTCAAGAAGAAGTACAGATTCAAGGTGCCGGAATCACCTTCGAAATCCGCACCTCCCGGACCTGCATACTCACCCCAGACCTTGTCCTTGATCAAGTACACCCAATACTTTGCCAACCTGACTCACATCAACAACGATTTCACGGGCAGCAAATCAGAAGGCGAGGACGTAGACACAGCAGGCTGGAAGTCCGGTAAGCACAAGGGCAAGAAACCCCACGGCAAGGACCACGAACCCCAACCCAAGAAATTCAAATACGATGTCCTCTACGATACGAAAGAAGACAACATCTATCGTTTGGATGATCTCACTATGCCGAGCATGATAGATCTGGCGCGAAGGATTGGCGACTTCGTGCCTGAAGACGACAGTCTAGATGAAGAAGCAGATCAGATAGACGATATAGAGGAAGATGAAGAGGAGGAGGGGAGCGGCGTTGATGAGGAAGGCAAGAAGAAGAAAAAGAAACATAAAAAGAAGAAGAAGGGCAAGCATCATAAGAAGCATCGCAAGGAGAATGAAGCGTGGTATACGTTTGTGAGGAGGGCGTACGTGGAGACTATGTCTCCTGATGAGATTGATGAGGAGTTTGGACAGTGATGGATTGATAAATGGATGCATGTTGCATGTTGCATGAGCGATGATTGATTGATTGTTAGCGTTATGATACCAATTGAACCCGGTTCTCTTCGTATACTTGAGGCCCTGTTCGTTGCTCAGACGTAGGATGTTGAATATTGTCAACCGTAGGAAGGCATGGAGAATAATGCCTCGGTCGTCTCACTCATCAGAACTGTTAAGAAGAGCTGCTGCCTCTCGCTTCTGAAGCGGACGTCCTCTTCTTCCCGTTCACGATTCGTCTGGAAACTCCATGGCAGTGTAATGCTCCAAACGTGTCGTTCTCGCAACAGCGAAACTCGGAGCTTTGTATGGCGCCGAACCGAGGCTTCGTCGGTGCCAAGAGCTCTCTTCAACGCCGGTTGCTTCGCCCACACATCTGCCACGCAAGAACGCTTCTGCGCTTTCTCTCGGCCGCAAGAGTGGGAAACAACATCTGCCATCTTTTCTGTACGATCTGGACTTGGAGACTACTGTACGAAAGATTGCGGCGAGTGCACGGCGCTGGACCGGCCACTACAGGCTTCATACCCGTTTCCGTGCCTTCAGCCTGGCGCGATGATTGGCATGATGCGCTCACGGTGTACTATGACCGGTCGGCGGAGGCCGAAACGGGCAGTACTCCCTCCCTTTGTTCTGTGACTATCCACGGACGAAGGAGATCTTCACATGCTCGCTGCCGTTTGTCCGCCAAGGCGAGGCTTGAGACACGCTGTCCGGCTGAAGACCGTCCAGGGAGCCCCCTGGTCAGGCACAACACCACAGTGGCTTCCGAGCGGCCAATTGCCTTGGAGGCTTACGTGCGGTGGGCAATCTGCGAGTCGGCTGGTGATGATGTGTTTCTTGAAGTTTTGTGCATATGTGCATGGACGGTGAGAGATATTTGGTAGGTGAGTATATTAGTTTTGGGGAGCCCTTCACTTTGGTGTTTGGTTCTTCACTTTGAATTGGAAACCTCACCTGCGATAGTATTGACGACCAGCTGCGACAATTGACCGACTGCTTCCAACGTCCCAATATCATCGACACATACCAGACCTAGGAACACACCTGCAACACTAGCCCACCATGGTGGTGGATACGAGAGACACGGTTCCGATCCCTCAGCCTCGAGGCCTTCCATTCATCGGCAACCTTCTGGAGGTCAGGGGCGAAGCGGTACCAATCCTCAAGCTTGCCGACCTGGCCAAGCAATATGGCGAGATCTACAAGCTCAATATTCTGGGCGACGAGAAGGTCTTCATCTCCAGTGCGGCCCTGCTCAATGAGATATGCGATGAGAAACGATTCGACAAGACCGTCAGTGCCGCACTGCATGAGCTACGAGTCGGTGTTGGGGCCGGACTCTTCACCGCATTCACAAAGGAAGAGGACTGGCAAATCGCACATCGGACGCTAGTGCCAGCCTTTGGACCATTGAACATTACAAGCATGTTTGATGATATGAAGGATATCGCTTCGCAGCTCGTACTCAAATTCGCGCGATATGGGCCTCAATACAAGATTCCGGTGGCGGACGACTTTACCAGATTAACACTCGACACATTGGCGCTTTGTGCCATGGACTTCCGTTTCAATTCTTTCTACACTGAGGACATGCATCCCTTTGTGGCAGCGATGGTCAACTTCCTCAAATACGCCGACGAGAGAGTTAAGCGGCCGTCGTTGCTGTCCAGCTTCTACAGCGCGGAGGACGCGAAATGGAAGGCCGATATCAAGTATATGCGCGATCTCAGCCACGATTTGATCCAGCAAAGACGCGATCACCCAAAAGAATCGAAGGATCTTCTCAATGCCATGATTAACGGCAAAGATCCGAGGACAGGAAAGGGGCTCTCGGAATCATCGATCATTGACAACATGATCACTTTCCTGGTTGCTGGGCACGAAACGACCTCTGGCACGCTTAGCTACGTCTTCTACTGCCTCTTGAAGAATCCTGATGCTTATAGGAAAGCTCAAGAGGAGGTTGATAGGGTAGTCGGCAAGGAGAGCATCACTCTGGAGCATATCAAGAAGCTGCCATATATCACTGCAGTACTTAGAGAAACATCTCGATTACATTCGACTGCACCAGCTTTCAGCATGTCACCGAAGAGCGAGGACGGAGAGATCCTGGGTGGCAAATACTATATTCCACACGGCATGGCCATCACTACCATTCTCCACAATGTGCACCGGGATCCGGCAGTATACGGCGATGATGCTGAGGAGTTCCGGCCGGAACGCATGCTGGACGAGAACTTCAACAAATTGCCTCCGAACGCCTGGAAGCCTTTCGGGAATGGTGCCCGTGGGTGCATTGGACGACCTTTTGCTTGGCAGGAGATGATGCTGGTAGTGCCTATGCTGCTGCAATACTTCAACTTTTCTCTGGACGACCCTTCGTACTCTCTGCAGAGTGCCTTCACTCTGACGATCAAGCCGAAGGACTTCTATGTGAGGGCTTCGCTCCGAGACGCATGGACTCCGCAGAAGATTGAGAAGCATCTCATGGGCTCGATGAATGTGGACAAGGAGCCTGCTGGTGGTGCGTCGGCAGCGACGAGAGATGCAGATGAGCCAAAGGGCAAGCCTCTTACGATCCTCTACGGAAGCAACAGCGGCACGTGCGAAGTCTTCGCTCAAACTCTTGCAGCTGACGCTAGAGCGCACGGCTTCTCTGCGTCGAAGGTCGACACTCTCGACTCTGCGAAGCAGAACCTCCCCACCGATGAGCCGCTCGTGATTGTGACGGCATCCTACGAGGGCGAGCCATGCGACAATGCCGCTCACTTCTACAACTGGCTGCAAAACGTTCAGCCTGACGAGAAGTTGAAGACGAATTTCGCGGTCTTCGGTTGCGGCCATTCCGATTGGAAGCAGACGTTCCACCGCATTCCGAAGTCCATCAATGATCTCCTAGAGAAAACCGGTGGCGAGCGCCTCTGTGAAATGGGCTCAGCAGACGCATCTCAAGGCGACATGATGTCCGCTTTCCAAGCATGGGAAGACGAACAGCTTTGGCCTGCTTTGCAGAAGAAGTATGGCGGCTCGACGGCTGATGGCTCGGAAGCGAAGTCACTCGCCCAAGCTGTGTCCATCGAGGTCTTTAGCAGAAGGGCATCGCATCTCAGATCTGATGTTTCTGAGGCGAAGGTGCTCGCCACGAAGACGCTTACTGCTCCTGGAGCTCCTGCCAAGAAGCATATCGAGCTTCAGCTTCCGTCTGATATGACCTACCGTGCTGGCGACTATTGCGCAGTGCTTCCGCTGAACCCAGCGGAGATTGTTCATCGCGTGGCCACCCGCTTCTCGCTACCTTGGGATGCCATGCTGAAGATCTCTTCTCGTACCGGGACGACATTGCCTACCGAGCACCCGATCTCTGCGCACGCTCTATTCTCGGCCTACTTGGAACTTTCACAGCCTGCCACCAAACGCAATCTCAACATGCTTGTCGAGGCCAGTCAGGATCAGAAGATCAAAGCGGACCTCACCAGATTAGCCGAGCCAGAAGTCTTCCAATCCGAGATCACCGACAAGCGCGTCTCCCTCCTGGACCTACTAGAACGCTTCCCAACCATCCAACTCCCCCTCTCCGCCTTCGTCGCTTCTCTAATCTCCATGCGCGTCCGCCAATACTCCATCTCCTCCTCCCCGCTCTCCAACCCCCACACCGCAACCCTCACCTACGCCATCCTCGACGAACCCTCCATCTCCGGCAAAGGCCGCCACGTCGGCGTCGCTTCAAACTACCTCTCTCAACTCCAACCAGGCGATATCGTCCATGTATCCATCAAACCTTCCCATGCTGCTTTCCATCTCCCCACCGCGGCGGAGACTACACCTGTCATTATGATCGCTGCAGGGGCGGGACTCGCGCCTTTCAGGGGATTTATCCAGGAGCGCGCGGCGCAGATTGGGAGTGGAAGGAAATTGGCACCGGCGCATCTTTATTTTGGATGTAGACATCCGGAGAAAGATGATCTTTACCACGAGGAGATTTCTTTCTGGCAGAAAATCGGTGCCGTCGAAGCCCATCGCGCATATTCCCAACTCCCCGAGAAATCTTCTGTCGCCGGAGCGAAACATATCGATGAAGTGATCCTTTCCGATCGGGAGATTTTACATGGGATTTGGGAGGATGGCGCGAGGGTGTATGTTTGCGGGAGTCGGGGGTTGGGGGAGAGTGTTAAGGGGGCGTTTTTGAGGATTGCGAAGGAGGAGGCGAAGGGGAAGGGAGATGATGTGAGTGATGAGAGGTTGGAAGAGTGGTTTGAGGGGTTGAGGAATGAGAGGTATAGTACGGATGTTTTTGCTTAGGAGGTGGGGACATTTCAGTATGAGGACCTGAAGGAAGGGGAGGGGAGGGGAGGGGGAGGAGGGATAGTCATTGGGATTGAGTGATGATTTGGGTGGTGGGGTTTTGATGGGGATGGGATTGGGATAGATAGCGAGGCGTTGGGGCGTCAGCGAGCAGGACAAGGGAGGTTCAGCTCTGGAAAGTAATATATGAAACTTCGATGACTCTTACTCCCAATCAACCCCCGTTTCGCCATTCCATCTCGCTAATCTCAAGAATCGCCGTCACACATGGTATCTTGACCCCAATCCCAGCCCTAACTCCAGACCCCCAGACACACAGTAACAAAACCCACAAGCGGCCAGCCCATATCCCATCTATGATCGTATTTCCCAACTCCCCATAGCAATCTGCTCATCGCGTCTCTTCTCGACTACGGAAACACACATTAGACCTTTAGAACGCAAAGTAACTCAAAGAAGGAGCATTCTCACGCTTATGCAAACCCCTATGAATCGCCCTGACCATCGTCCAAAGCGCCATACCCATATTCACCACGGCCTCGGTGAGTTTGAAGGTTGTGAGGAAGCCGGTGATGCGGATTGTGTTGAAGAGGAGGGTTAGGAGGGGGGAGGGGTCTGTGTGGGAGGGAGGGTTAGTAGGGGTGCGAAGATGGGAGATGGGATAGGGAGGGAGGGAGAGGAGGAGGGCAATAACGTACTGCTTGAGATTGCTGGCAGGATTTCATTGCAGAGGTAGATGTAGCCGATTGAGGTGAGGATGCAGAAGATGAAGGTTGGAAGGTTTGCTGTGTCGAACCAGGCTGTGAGGAATGTGCTGTTGGATTTGGGTTCTGGGATGTTTTGGTCGCCTGCGAAGGTAGGCGGTTGGGCTTCCAGTGTGGGTGTGTTTGGTTTTGTGGTCTGCATGCTGTCTGTGTGTATCTCTGTTGTCTTGCTGTGATATCTATTGGTATTCTTGTTCTCTTGTGAGGTACTTGGTACCGTCGTCACTAAAACTTCTTTCGACCTTGGAATGAGCTATATCGTAGAAGAAAGGCAAGGCTGATCGACAGAGAACGAGGACGTCACGACATACTTATACATGTGCCAATGGCAAGCTCCTGCATGCTGCAGAAGCAAGAACCAAGCGACCTTGCTCTCGCAGGTGGTCTTGTGCGGACGACTCAGCTACTCTTGTCAAAGCCATGCGGCACGTCTCCGCCTTTCCGAAGTCTGAATCTAGGAATAAGGCTGAGAACAGCACGCTGAACACGGTATGAAATGCGAAACGTTCAAGGTCTCGTCCTATCAAGACCACGCAGGGAACTCGACCTGCGAGTAGTGAGCGCCGTATGCACGTCGTGCATCAATGATTCTTCTACCGTCTTTCTAGCCTGTGAAAGGACCATTCTTCGAGTGTGCTTGGCTGCGGTTGATAAGAACTCGGTTCGAGCTGATATGCTTTTAGAGTATAGCCATGTCTCAAAGGGGAGTGGTCTGGAAGGATAGCGTGGATGTGGCTGAATCGAGCCACGTGCGATGAAGCTCTGTGCGCAGAGCTCGTCGTGGTCCATTGGCTGCTTTCAGCGTCTTATGAAGATCTCGACTCCGAATACCAGTACTCATCATGTTGTCTATAACACTCTTGAGTCGCGCAGATTGACCGGAGGGTTTGGCCTGGGTTGCTGCGGTCTTCTCCTAGAGTTGTTCGTATGATCTTCTGCTCCAGATACATGTACCTCTGAAGGTCAAATGTCCATGGCGCATAGTGGCTCGAGGCTGCGGCGCGAAGGCGTGAGCTGGCATCGGAGTCGCCGCCAATATCACACTTGGCGCCATTGTGTCTATCTGCTAGAGGCTCATCGTGTCAAGCTTCGTGGGCATCTCGAGTTGTGTGCGCGGAGGGTTTTCCACGCTTCACCCACCAAAAGGCTTCTTCTCAGCCGTTGCCCTGGTTGCCCTACCCTTCAAGGCGGCCAAAAGCAATTCGGATCATGGAGATGGAGAGCCTGTGCAGGAAGTACTATAATAATCATGATTCCATACATGTTATGGATGTTGGTGTTGGAGGAGATCTTCAAGCCCTGAGCAAGAGGTTGCCTTTTGGTGAGTTACCCCTGCCAAAGCACTGTCCTGAAAGCGGCCAGTGTTCCCGGCTCGTTCCTTCGTACCGTATCAACACATATCACTGCTCGACGCCCTCCTTCTCGTCCAGCATCCAGATGGCACTTCGGAGTACATGAAACGCTCCGAAAGATCATGCCCAAGACCATTAGGAAACCGATCCGATTGGGCATTAAATGGAAGGTCAATGACATCCAGCCACTTTTCCATTCCTCCCGCCTACACCTTATGCTTTACCAGATACTCATAATGTGGCAGGTTCTTCTCAACATGGACCTTCAACCCATCCGCGATGTATTTGCCATACCGCTCCAGCCATTTGGGATACTCTACGTTGAGATCAGCGGGCGCAGGCTGCACCACGCGTCAGCAATTTCTCAGTCCCAAGACATGGTCATGCCGACTCACCTTCTCTGCTGGCCGCTCAACACCCGTCGACTCATGTATAGTCTTGGTGAAGTACAAGATAATAGGATTCGCGGGTAGCTGGTCCTTCGGTGTTGGTTCCCATTTCTCTGCGATCCCTGCTGGATCGATGCCAAGCCTGTCACAGACGTTCTCCGACATCTCCTTCGTCCTCCAAAGCACATCGTCCCCATCTACTACAATTGGATCATGGCCTTTGGATTTGTAAAAGTCGAACATCATCCTGGCCCATTGTAAGGACGTCAGGAGGTTAAAGTCTTCGTCAAAAGGATTGATTACGCTGAAGCCGGACATTGTCTTCCAGAACGATGGGATCATGATGATCGGATTTCGGATGACGATTATGGGTGTGAAGGTATTGAAGAGCTCATCGGGGAAGTATGTTGGATTGGTGTTCAAGCGCTCAATCTCATAGGGTGTGTACTTTCTCCCTTTTACGGCAGGAAGAACGAGGTCATGCCTCATGCAAAGAGCACAATGCTCGTTGCTGAACAGAATTTTGCCCTGAAAATCAATTAGCCGCAACTCACAGACTGCAGCATGGCCATCCTACATCTTTCTCCAACTCCGCAATCTGCTGCTCGAAGACCTTCGTCGCGGACGAGTACGTTTCATCTCCATACATCGGGATCCATTCATCATTGACCTCCTTGTATCGGGCCTCTGAGTGCTTGAGATACCGCTGTATCCGATCAGGGCCTAGGAATGAACAAACGAGATACGGATGATAAAGCTGCTTCAATTGCGGGTGCAAGGAGAAGATCCGAAAGAAGATGTGAGATCGCGCTCTCATGTTATCGAACACGAAGATCCGGAGAGGGTGATTCCCATTTTTGTCGCCCATCTTGAAGGAGCGTTCAGTATCCCAAACCGCTCGAAGGACCAATAGTTGATGAACATACGCAACTGGCTACTTCATCTTTTATACCAAAGACAGACCACTTCAGCCGCAGGAACAATCCTTTTCTCCACGCACACGACAAGATCCAGCAGCTAAACCAAAAGCCGCAAAACCTCGAATCATTAGATCAAAAGAGGTAGTCACTCATGCAGGTACCGCGCAGCTGGACAAGTAAACCGGCTGGAACATCAATTAGACTTTGGCTCGCGCATGTGTCCGCTCCTTCGTCGTCAGCTCTGTGAGCCCCACCTGGTCTTTGACTTGCGATTCTTCCGCCGGTCGGAGTCTTAGTCAGTCCTACAATGTTGTACGTTCATAGTATTAATTGAGACTTGGATATGACCGAAGCTACGCGAAGACTGCTTGTATGGGCCCTCGCTGACAATAGCTGCACGGGCATAATCGGCGTCATCCTTCAGGGCATCAATGTTGACTGACAGGTAGCCGAAGGATTGAAGATCACTGTAATAGGGCGTCAGATACCGCTGACTCCCTGGAATTGAAGTTTTCGTAAGGGCAAACGAATCGCTTAGACTCACGGCCTTTACAGCGGTCCTTCAGCCTTGACGAATACTCCAACACCTAACAACCCACCTCACGGATATCTGAGAGAATTGCCAAGCTGCTCGACCTTCTGCCACAAATCCACGACAGGACATCACTCAGACACTTGCAACACGTCTCTTATGGATCATACCTCATCCGACAAACAACCGCCTCCTTCCCCTTAACAACAACACTCACCCTCCCAACCTCCCGAAACCCATACCCCTCATACCACCCCTTATGCTCCGGCACACTCTCCAATAACGCCGGACATCCATCCCTCTTCGCCTGCTCCAATCCCCATTTCAATAACATGCCCCCTCCCCCTCGGCGTCGGGTATCTTCGCGAGTGACGACGGTCGTTAAGACCCACATTTTCCCGGAGGACATCCAGGCTGGACGTTGTTTGTACAGGCTTTCCTCTAACCAAGCGATGAATAATTCTTTATTCAATCCATCTGGCCAGGTCGAAGGATCATCTCTTTTCTTGAAACCTACGACTTCGAGATCTCCCATACTCACATATCCATTCTCATAAAAACCCCATCTCGCCAAGGCCACGATCTGTTGCTCGGGTGGCCCCTCTGCTTCGGTATCTACAATTTTCAGCATGGTGAGATGTGGATCTCCTTCGAGGATATCGGCTTGTTGCTGAAGAGACCATTCTGCTCGACGGCGAAGGTTCTCGAGATCATGGGACTCGACTGGCCATGTGCGACGACAGATTGGAGAGACGAGGTCGCCTGTTTGGGGGCCGTGGATGGATTTGGCGGAGAGGATGTCGGAGGGTGTGGCTTTGTTGAGTTCGAGCTTCATTTTGGATGTGAGCTGAGGGTGGGTGGGTGATTGAATCAGTGAGGTTCGAAGGGATAGAGATGATGTTTTCAGCTCAGCGTCTACTGGATTGGGAAGGTGGTCGTGTTTATTGTTATAGGTGTGTACGACTGTGTAGAGAGTCGTGGCTGGCCTCAGTTTTGGATTGTGATATGGTTGAGAAGTCGAACATTTACTTCGTCGGGTGAGAGCTGATCCGATTGCCATACCACTTGCAAGGTCCGATGCCGGATGTGTTCATCCTACCTGTCATCTCTGTGGCCATATTTAGGGGACGGTCCCATGAGCGCCTCTGAAAGCAAACCCAGAAAGCGCAATCAAGAACATCCAAGGAACTCAATCGCTGTACGCAAAAAAATCAGAAATCAACCATCGCTCCGCATCCACAGACCCTCCGCTCAAGTGCAACAACCACTTCAATCAGCCCACCCATCACCCACACTATCCCATCTCTCACCTTCACTATCCTCCGGAAAAATGGGCTTCTCATCCATATCCCAACTACTTCCAGTCCCACTCGTCGTATCACTACTAAAACTCGCCGTCGGATCAAACTCCACGTCCTCCCCATTCTCCCTCATCTCCGCCTCCTCCCTCACACACCTCGTACACTGACAAGGTCCATTCAACCATCTTCTCAGCCTATCTCGACGCTTCGCGATCGGTTCGTCAGCCATGAAACTATCATACTCGACGAAAAGCTGTTCGCCAGCTTCGATGTCGCGGATAGTTCTGACATGCAAAGTCCGATGATCATCTTGTGTAGACCATCGAACGTTCGGTTCGCAGGAATGGTTGAACATGGCGAACATGGCGTTCAAGCAAGAAGTATTGGGGTCAGACCAGCTGTTGTTATCGAGACGGGACATGAGGATGAAGAAAGTCCATGTATCGAAGTTTGGGTTGGCGAAGATGTCGATGCCGAATTTTTGGAGGGCGGCGTTGAGGATTGAGATGTCGGTTTCGAGGTGGAAGGTTCGGGTCTTGTCTCCTCTGTAGGTTGGGGTTAGGCGGGCGAGGAGAGGGTGGTCGAGGGGGTGTTGGATGTTGTCTTGGATGCAGCAGAGCATGAAGCGGCATTTGAGGATTGTGTCGGCTGCTCGACGGCCTGCTCGATCGCGGATCCAGCGCATGTCTTTGCTTACGTCGTCGGATGGCGAGTTGGGATGTAGTGGCTCGGGGCAGCCGGAGCCACCGAAGAGGTTCGAGAGATTTCCGTTTTTGCCTGGTCCGTTGCAACCCTCGAGGTTATTGTCAGCTCTCTTGTACGGGTGTATCGCGTGCGGGAAGTAGCATGGGCATACCCAGGTGCGGCTCTTGTCGATAAGAATGGTTTCGCCTCTGCGAATGTCCCGTGTCGCGAAGACTCCAAGAAGGTCTGCTCCGTCTCGTGCTCCAACGCCATGACCGAATGCATATCGCTGAACAATGCAAGCCTTCTCATCAGTGCCACGGTTGGCTGGATCCGCAAACTCCCTGTTCAGTGTATCCAACAGCTCATCTGTACGAATCTGATGCTTCTCTTGTACCCAAGGGTAGAGAGTGGGGTGGAACTTGCCTTTCTCAGCCTCTGGCCAGTAGTACAAGTTCTTCGAGATGACCTTCGAGGCTTTGGACTGTAATTTCGCGAACGAGATCTCCTGCCTGTCTTTCTCCTTTTCCAGCTCCTCTTCGTCGATCTCTTCATCTAACATGCAGAAGCCCCTCCGGTATCCAACACGCCATCGAGGTCGCTCGAGAACATTCAGAAGTCTCGCAGACAAGATGTATGCTTTCTGTCCGTCGCCGACAGCCATTTCCGGATAACGTAGTGATGACAGTGTTTTCGCTCGTCGTGTCCAAAAAGATGGGTCATAAGGATACTGATAGATGTTTTTGGTGTCCTGGTTGAGTTGCTTAATGAGTGTGGTGATCTGTTCCTGGCTGTATGGTGTTTCTCCCGCCTCCCAAGGTCGAGTAGGGGTCCAAGATGCTGCCTCGAAGGGTGAGTCCATTTTCAGTGGTGGGGTCTCTGGTGTATGCCGCCGGTATGTTGTGCTGTGATGTTGGTGGGATGGTGATGAATGGGGTCGAGCATGTATTGAAAAGATTTCCCACGTGGAAGAACACCATCAAATGCACATGGTGTGCCGTTGGTACCGGTGAGCGGGTTCATGTGAGAGCAAAAGTGAGGGTTTAGGTGCGGTTCTGCTGCATGTGAGCGTTCTTGATGCTTCTCGAGTCGTGTGTTGTTGTTCTGTTTCCCCGTTAGCACCCTCCCGCCGTTACTGTTTCTGCAGCCGTCTCGCAGCCGTTAGAAACAACCAAAACACCACGAGTGAATGAGCAACACAACACGACGAGAAGTCCAGGTTGCAGTCGAAATCTCCAAAGTAGCGATGCATTTTCAGCCAACCTGCCCTGCCAAAAGTACGCCACTGAGGCTTTCACAAAGAGATCTATCTGCCATGTTCTGCAGCTGGGGGAATCGAATCTGTCGCAATGCTTTCGCGCCTGCCTGCCATCTCAGCTCCCCACACATGCTGCTCTCGGCCTTCTTCGACTTCATCTTCCCATCCATCGTCATCCCGCTCGATCCTTGCGCCGCGCCAGACAGGGCTGTCATTCATCCCATTTCTTGCCCGCGCAAATCAAAGACACAAAAGGTTGTTAATGTAATATCAGATAGCTAGTAGTTAGGAGTGGTAATATCGTCCTTTCGTGGTAGTGGTGGTAGTTGGTAGTGTCCTTTCCCAATGCCAAGCCCAAATCCAGCTTTCGCTCGCTTTCAGTTCAGTTGCGCCTGCTTTTCCATCTTGGAATGTGCTGCGGTGGTCTGACCCTCCCGCCTGATGCTCGCTCTTCGTCTTCGTTCGAACGCTCGCTTTTTCGCTCGTCGACGCCGCTAATTCATACTGTTGATTTTCAAATCAGAATGCGCTCTTTCGCATGGTTCTCTCTCTGTGTTTCTCGTTTCAAGCAACAACGCTCCAAGTACACGCTCTGCAGCAAAAAGGTGACAAAGATCTCGCTCGCAGTGCAATGCAACGCAACGCAACGCGACGCCCTGGCTCAAGGGTCGCCAGGACACGCCAAGTAGAAGCAAGTAATCTCGAAACTCGCAACGGTCGCAACTGGCAAGGGGTGAGGGTGAGCTCTCACAGCATCAAGTTGTGCAAATTCCTCTGCACGATCATATCTTGTACACTCTTCATCGTCTTGTCCAATAGGTTCGTATCGGTCGCGTTCGTGAAGTGAATGTAGGCGTCCTTCTCGGGATCTCGGACCAAGTTCTTGAATTTCCGCGCGAAGAACTCTTGTCCTGCAACGACATCTGTCGGTGCTCCGGTGTAATCTGGGAAGTGCTCGGCGATTGGTGCTCGTCCTGACTCGACCTTTTCCTTGAAGAGGTCGATCTTGTTCAAGAATAAGATGAGTGCGGACTTCTCGAAATACTTGCTGTTTGCTATGCTTTCGAAAAGCATCAGTGCCTCGTGCATTTGGTTCTGTCTTGAGTCAGTGCATGAACTTTACCCCTGAAGCTTCACATCGGGTACTGACTCCATTGCGATCCTCCACCAGAACATGGTCGTAACCGCTGATGGCGACCAGAAATAGCACCACTTGTACGTTGTCGAAAACATGAATCCACTTCTTTCGTTCTGATCGCTGTCCACCGACATCGAACATGCGGTACGTGAGGTTGCCAGTTTCGAAGATGGTCTCGCTGATGCCGGTTGTCCGTAATCGTGCTCGGAGGATGTCCTGGTCCGTCGGTAGAAAGTCTTTCGCAAACAGTCGCTCAATGTCCGCGAAGTAGTAGGTCAAATTGTCGTGAAGAGCATACTCGTTGCCTTTTTGAATCGCTTTCTGCACACCTGCATCTCGCCACAAACTCCGGAACGCATTGAGGCAGTCAAGTGGCATTGGGTCATCCGGCCCAATATCGGGGTCCGCAGCTACGATCTCGGCATATCGCTGTTCATCGTTAGACGACGTTGCGAATTTGACGGTTTATTCAGCACTTACGATGTTGCTCTCTTCTGCAAAATCCACCTCCTGCTCCTCCATCGCACCAAAGACGACTTGGAAGGCATGGAGCAGGTTTTGAAAGATGGTGACCTTCCATTGTTTGCGTTCTGATGTTGAGAATCCCTTGGTATGGATGAGACGCATCTGCTTCAGAACCGTGGATTTGCCGGACTCTCCCGCACCTTTTCTCCATTGTCAGCACTTTCAATGCCGTGAATGCGCATGTGCCTGGCGTGATGAGTGC
Organism: Pseudocercospora crystallina; assembly: GCA_003666085.1. Classification (NCBI taxonomy): domain Eukaryota; kingdom Fungi; phylum Ascomycota; class Dothideomycetes; order Mycosphaerellales; family Mycosphaerellaceae; genus Pseudocercospora; species Pseudocercospora crystallina. The sequence goes on from QQNG01000238.1 coordinate 211,041, forward strand.
CGAAGCCATTGCCTGCTTACCAAGAAGGAGCAACTTCACTTCCTTTGCCAACCGCTTCTGATCCTCCCGCAACTGCTTCTCGATTTCCTTGCTCTTCTTCGCATCGGGATCATCTTTGCTACCACTGCCGAAACACATGATTCTGCCAATGGCCATTCAACGGCCGGTGTGGGTGATAGAGCTGCTGCGCTCGTGGAGCGGCGGGCGGTGCGGAGGGTACTGAACTCGGCTCGTGAAGAGGTGGATACACGATGGGGTGCACTCGGAGTGCGGCCACTGCCGGCGGGCGCCTGTCTGTGTGCAGTGTTGCGTGGGTAGCGGAGCCAGGAGAGGCTGGGGTCGCTGTGCGATGCTGCGAAGGGATTGAACGGCGATGCTGTTGCTGCCGTGCGACGCTTCGTTGCTCCTGTGTCGACGCTCCTGGCGGAACAAGCAGAAGTGTGAATGATGGTCAAAATAGCCAAATGGCCTCTTCTGCTGGGTGATGTGAGACTACCGGCCGCCGAGCTCAAGGAGCAAAGTTTAGGTCGCGAGTAGTCGCCTCGCCAAGGGCCTTAACTGCCTTAGTCGTCGTACAGTTACTCTGCGTGCTGTAGCTGTCTCACTGCCCGCGCTGCCCGCCGTGCCAGTCTGTCGATGTGCAGTTACGTATAGGTTGAAGTCTCAATGTCCCAATGTCCACTGCTGTTGCTGTCGCTCGTTGCCGCTGTGTGTGTGCGAGTAGAAGCTCACCTTGTCCGCCAGAAACAGTCGAGGAATTGGAATTGATGTGCTGCACGGTCGATGGTGCTACGCCAACTCGAAACGCGACCCTTGCTCTCCGAGATAGGCAAGATGGTTGTTAATCCTTAAGAGGCTTCGCGTGAACCAGTCCAAATGAGGTGCCCGGTAAAGTTCCGGTATCGAACTTAATCCGCAATTGAAGAAAGCAGCAGAGTGAGAGTGAGGGCCGACCCTGATCGTTGGGTGATGCGAGTTCTCACTTCACTTCCACTTCCTGTTGCGTGAGTTCCTGGATGACGCTGAGGGTGGATCGCGGGGGAATGTACAGGCAGGCAGGTACAGGAGAAGGAAGCCGACAGCGAAACACACGACGGCGACTGTGCACGTAAATAATGATCTCAGGAGGCGTGGTCCCACGCGGAGCAGATTGATGAAGAGGCGTCCGGAGCGATCTCGTGCTGCGTGCAAACCTGGGAACAAGAAACGGTACCAGACGCACTGCCGCCGAGCGGGACACTGCAGGCGGAAGCAAGGCGAGGCTGTCCTCCGATCATCAGAGACATACTACGCTGCTCACGTCCGGGATGTGCTATTCTGAACGCAACGTGACGAGCAAGGAAGCACCCAAGCCTCCGCGACCCGGTTGTTTTGCTGGAGTCAAGCTTTCTATTCTAGAAGAAACGAGTGAGGTCGCCCTCAGCACACAGCTTCGCATGTACCTGAACGTGAGCAGCGCCATGTCGCTTGCAAAGCCAATGCCAAGGGGTTTGCTGGGTCTGCTGCTGATGCACCAGCTGCACCTTCGCGAGCTCCCTGCCGCCGCCCAACATGGCACCGCAGCCTTCCCAAGCCAGTTTTTGCCCTCTCGTGGCCCTCGAAACCCAGCAGGTGGTAACGTGAGAGACAGCCCATGCAAGAGGCAGAGCAATGCCGCTTCGAAATGCTCTGGACGGAAACTTTGCCCTTCCGTTCCACCTTTGCGGTCTCCACTCACACAAGCGAGGCAGACAAAGAAACCTGCCCGATCGGCACGAGAGAGCACATGGTAAGGCGGCCAACTCATGCCTGTCTAGTACAATGCACACACGGCTGCAGACGCCCTTGCGCAGCTTGTGCGTGCTGTTCGTTCAACGTGTGCGTCTCCTCGCGTCGGAGAATATTTTGTTCTGTTGCACTGTTACAGAGGTGCTTGACGACAAGGAACGTCGTTGTCATCCTCGTCCAGCACGTGGGAAGGAAGCGGGAGCGTTAAATTAGCTAGGGCATCGGCTTTCACTTGCCGGGATCCACGATCATCATCATTCCCATCCTCCACCGTGATATGTCCGACTCACGCCGAGTGGCTTCGACGACATCGAGATCTTGCAACCAATGACTACGAATAAGGTCATGTGTAAGAAGGTCATTCTCTCGGTGTGGTGTGAAGGAAAGGGCAGCCGCGACCTCGCAGCTAGACGTTCGGTAACACTGCAGCACGACCAGGGCAGATTCTTTGCCTGCATCTGTACGAGCAGAGGTCTGAAACAGCAGTCACGTAAGCCACGAGAGAGGAATATCGATGCAATGTCGTCTCCGCTGTGATAGCGCTGACTGCGACGTCGGCGAAGAAATTGCGATGTTCTGGTGCTGTCATAGCTTCGCTACGACAGCCTACATCTTCGGAGCTGCTGGTCTCATCACATTCGTATGTTCGACCGGCCCATGATGAACCTTCCAAACAGAAGACTGAGTCGAAAAGGAGCGGAAGCAATAATCTCCTGCATATGCTTCAAATGACGGCTATAAGATGACTGCTATTCATGAGGATCTCGCATCATATGCCAAGATGCGACAAGTGCAGCTTCATGATATTGTGGGGTTGTGAGAATCGCAACTTCCTTTTCATGACGCCCGCACCTTCCTCATGAGCAGCGCCAAGCCAGGTATGTGAATGAATGCTCCAAAGTACAGCCCATGATTCTTACCACCAAACGACCAACAAACGAAGTGAAGCCAACGCCAACAGACCATTCTCATACCAACCCTTCCAGTCTCGAGACTGCACGACGGCCCGCACAGCGCACAGACCAGCCCTCAAATCCTATATTTTTCTCTCCTCCTCCGGACCTCCTAGTCTGCTCTCTATCCGAGTGTAAGTTTCCTTCAACCCCCCATACATTTCTCGTATGTCTAACTCTTGTTCAGGCAAGGGCATTACGCATATCAGTGAGGATTCGTCCGAGATTGCGTTTTTGCTAGTTGAAAACTATCAACTGACCGCTCTTGTTGGTCTTCGGATCGGCAAGGAATTTTTGGCAAAACCTCTTCTGCTGGTTCATACTATGATACCACAACTTTTCATCAATGTTTTTGCTGCGTGGCTGCAAGAGCTTGGAGAAGAGATGAATGCTATGTATGGTGTGAGGGTGAGGAGTGAGGTGGTGGATGAGATGTTGTCACTGCTGGTGGCTTCATCAGCTTCATCAGCTTCATCGTCGTGGTGACTGCCGCTGAGGTGACGGCCGGCGCACATGGATGTGAGCAATCACTCGGTCACCACGCACGCCTCATCAACATACGGTCGTTCACGAATACCATCCGCCGCCGTGAAGGCAAGATCAATGACCACCAATCTCGAGACCGCGCCGCCGAAACTTCTCCCGCAGTCAGGAGCCACGGGCCGCGTGAGAAGAGCAAGGCAGCCGCAATCCGCTCACGAACTGGACATCCTTCAAGAAGAGATGGACAGCCTACAGAAGGTCGCACTGCACACGGATGGGATGTTGGTGCGCCATGGCGGACACAGCGCCTGCTCAAAGACAAGCGGATTCTGAAGAGATGGACCAGAGGATGCAGACATGGATCTTATAACACGCCGCAGCTCGGCGCATCGTGGAGCTCTCATGACTACCGGCGGCGCAGAGCGCGAGAGGACATTGTGCAGCGAGACAGGCGCTGTCTCTGCTGGACGACCGCGGCTCATCGACATTGCTCCGAAAGAGACGCGCCTGCCCATGGCCGACATTCTCCATCTACGAGCGAGGCTTGCCACGTCCTTGCGTACCGCCATCTCCACCGGCAAAGTTGCGACGCACTCACAGCTGCGCCTCTGGTGCCTTGGATATTGTGAACGCCGGCGAGATGACGCTGGGCTCCGCACCCAAAGTCGCGACTTCGTTTCACGTACTCATCTGCCATTATCAACATCTTTCAACTTAGTACATACATAATACTGACAGCAGTATCTCAACTGCTGTAAGCAGACGCCCAGCCGCGTAGGGATTATTTCCGCGCTTCTCTTCATAAGTCGCAAAACGATGCGCCGGTCAAAGACTACTGATCCTGCAAAGTCAGCTCCGTCGGCTTTCGCGCCTGAACACCACCATATTTACTCAGCACACATACAGACAGAGACTTCAGCTTTGTATCAGCAGAGCCTCAACACGCCACGCGCGGCTTTGAACCTCATCCACTATGTCCTGGCTTGACGTTTAGGACGTTGGACCAAACTCTCAGTGTGAGATGCAAGTTTTGTAAGCGGCGCCGTTCAAGCCCTGCCCTCGCTCTCTGAGGAACCGATATTTCCAAACAGAGAGTCATCGTCTGGATTGGGACACCAGCGACGATGGCGCAAGGCATGCGGCAAAGGATACGGTAATGTCTAATACCAAAAATGGCTCCATCACCTTGACTACATATATGGATGGCCATATCCTGGCATGTCTATCGACAGCAACATAAGAGCATTTACAATATCCACCATGCCGTTCGCAGCACTAAACTTCTCCATCGCCGCCCTTGCGCTCATCGCGCCTGCATCGGTTGCAAGACACATTCCCACGAGATCACTGGCTGGGCCTCGAGTTGATCTTGGCTACGCCACTTATGAAGGAACTTCACTTAGCAATGGCATCAATCAATTCATTGGCATGCGGTGAGTCTGTTCAAGCGCTAGATGCTGCCAATGCTAACCCCTTCACCAGGTACGCGGCTCCGCCGGTGGGCAATCTTCGATTTCGAAAAGCACAGGATCCGTTGAACGAGACTGGTATCATTGACGCGAAGACGGTATGCCCACATATTAGCAATCGATTCGATCGCGGCTGACATGACCTTAGCACGGCCCAATATGCTACAGCGTTACAAATCCCGCACTCGGAGCTGCTCCAGCAGCGAACTTCTCAGAGGACTGCCTGTTCATTGATGTCTATGCTCCTGCAAACACAACTAGCACACTCAACGGTAGCCTTCCAGTGATGCTCTGGATTCAAGGCGGCGGCTTCGTCGAGCTTCTCAACTTCAACTATAACGGAACAGGTTTAATCGAAGCCAGCCGAAGCAACGCGATCATCGTTTCATTCAATTACAGAGTCGGTCCGTACGGTTTCCTTGCGAGTCGCGAGCTTGAGTCCGAAGGCAATCTCAATGTAGCTCTACATGATCAACGATTTGCCATGCAGTGGGTGTCGAAGCATATCAGCAAATTTGGTGGTGATCCCGAGAAGGTGACGATATTTGGAACTTCGATCGGCGGAGGAAGCGTTGTACTGCAATCACTGGCGTATGGCGGCAAACCGCCAGCAGAAGATGATGTGCCATGGAAAGCTGGCATTGCGGCATCGGTCTACATGCCATCAGTATATACGGTCGACGATGCAGAGTTCCACTACCGAGACCTGTTGCATGCCACGAATTGCTCCGATCTGGATTGCTTACGCTCAGTGCCAACTGGAACCTTCCAAGCCGCCAACAACGCCGTTCCCTTCCCGGGCCAAACCGATGTGCCTCTCTTTGGATACACTCCAGTCATCGATGGCACCCTATTCCCAGACCGACCCTCACAGCTCTTAAAATCAGGCCGCTTCTCGAAAGACAAACCCCTCATCATGGGATCATCCCACACCGAAGGAACATTCGCCGTCCCACAAGCAAACACCACAGAAGACATCTTCACCTTCATGAAGACCCAATTCCCTCAAATGACCAACGCCACAATCGCCCACCTAAACAACCTCTACTCCGACGTACCAGCCACCTACCCCGGAGTCACAGCCAAAATCTCCCCACTCTTCTACCGCCTCGCAGAAATGTACGGAGACGCATCCTTCACCTGCCCCACCCTCACCTTCGCCAAAACCTTCAGCCAAGCAGGCGCCCCTATCCACCTCTTTCTCGACCGTATCCGCGACCCCGTCGAAGTCGCAGCCGGGTTGATCACGCCTCATACATGGGAACTGCAGGCTGTCTGGGGACCGGAGTTCGCAAAATCGGAGCTTGCGCTTCCTGGGGCGGATAGTTATGAGCTGGGGAAGGTGAATGCGGGGATTGTGCCGGTTGTGCAGGGGTATTGGACGATTTTTGCGAGGACGGGAGGGGATCCGAATTTGTTGAGGGGGGAGGGGGCGACGGTGTGGGAGGGGTTTGGGAGGGGGAAGTATTTGAGCTTGCAGACGAATGAGACGAGGATGGAGGGAGTTGGGAAGAGGAGGTTGGAGAGGTGTAAGTTTTGGGCGACGTTGAGTGAAGAGACGAGACAATAAGAGAAATATCGGCAGAGCCAAAGACCATCATCCACTTCATCACTTCCCATCTCATTGCAATTCCTCATCTATTTGGGTATCATCGTCCTGGCCATGCTACTCTTCTTCCGCAATCAACGCCTCTATCTCAGCGAATACATCCCGTCCCAACCGTTTCTTATTACTCTTCAGCAATGCAAACGCGTCCTTCCCATTACCATCCCGCACATACGGATCCGCATCCCAGTCCAACAACATTTCGACCGCGAGAGCTCTGCCCGCCAATATGGCTAAATGGAGTGCCGTCTGCTTATGCGTTCCACTGACTTCGTCGACATTCGCTCTATTAGAGTTCAGTAAGTAGTTCAAACACATCTCTTCTTCGACCTCAAAGCCGCCTTTCCATTGATTAGCAGCCATAGAAAGAGGCGTTGTCCCCGTCGCGTCCTTTGCGTTCACGTCAGCACCACGATGAATGAGCATCGCCACTGCGACAGGATGTTTCCGCCGGATAGCGAGATGGAGTGCGCTGTTTCCGGTGACTGGATCCTTGACGTTGACATCGGCGGATACAGGGAGCTTCCTGTGCAGGAACATCGCTAATGTTTGCACGCGGTACTCCTCCAGCTTTTGGATAGGTCCACCTAGGATCTTGATGATGCAGTAGTTGCCGCTACCATCTGATGTGTTCAGGTCTGCACCTGCCATCAGCAATAGAGCAGCTCGGCGAGCGTAGCCTTCGAAGAATGCTCCCTCCACGAGTCTGTGAATGGGTGACTTAGTACCGACGACAGCATTTACATTGCACCCGTAATCGATCAGTCTTCGAATGCAGGAGTTGTGCTCGGCGGTCTGGCCTCGCATTGCGTACAGCAATGGTTTCCCCGTTGGCTTCGCTTTGGTGCCTGGAGAGAAGCCTCTTTGGAGCAGCGTTTTGACCCCTCTCACGTCGCCCTTCTCGCAACACTCATTCAGTAAGTTTTGACCACCTCCAGTCATCCACATAGCAATATTCAGCTTCCCCGATGTTCGTGTGGAGACCGTCGAAGAGACATTGGAAGCAGCTAGTTCAAGACTCTCAAACGCCTTGTCAATGTAAGCAAGCGGGTCGAACGCTGGTGCGTTCTCTTTGACCTCTGGTGTCTTTGACCGTGTGGTAGAATCAAGCCTAGAAATATTTTTGGCAGATAGCTCGAAGGAGGCTCGTCCCTCCATCCGTCGAGTTGTGCTTGTGCGTTTTCTTCTTTTTTGCGATTTCGCGGCTGAACTACTAACATTCGAATTGGATTTGACACTTGCGGCTTCTACCAAAGGAGTACTCTTGCTTTCTTCATAACTTGGAGGAGGGTCGGCGTCATGCTGTGACGAAATCTTTTCTTGAATCGCATTCGTTTTGCTCTTCGGGCCCGCGGAGGGCTTTCTGCTCTTGGTTGACTTTGCACCGGTACTCGCATTATGAGTATCAGTGGTCTTGGTTGACTTCGTACTGGTACTCGCATCTTTAGTATCAGCGGTCTTGGTTGACTTCGTACTGATACTCGCATCGCGAGTGTCAGTTGGTTGACTTTTTGATTTACGAGGGCCAACATCTTTCACTCTGTCATCATCAACGCCTTTGGCTGAAAGCTTGATATCAGAATCTGTAGCAGAAGGTGCTTTTTGCTGGTTGGGCTTGAACACCGGGGGCTCTATTACAGATTGCTCCGACAAATGCTTCGCAGAATCCGCTCTCTCACGTGAGTTATCCACGGAATGCTTTTGAGTTGGCGTGGCTTCCGAGATTGGTTCGCTCTTCAAGGTAGAGGTTGCCTTGCCCTCGACTGTTTCGGCAGATGTAAGACATGTTGATGGTGTTTGAGAAAGTTCATCTTTGGCGACAGATTCGACCTTTCCGCTACTTTTATCATCGCGATGGACCTGTATAGATGGGATGCTTTCTTTCGATGTCGTCGATATCGGCTCTTGTGCCATCGTTGAATGTGCCGCGGGAGACGCTTCTTCTGCCTGATAGTACGCACGTTGAGGGTTTGTTTCTGCATTGGAGTCAAGTTTGATCCGCAGACCTTCCACTGGATGGTCATTGTGTGGTATTGCTTGGCCCGATACCAGTAAGGTCTCATTTTTTGGGCTCTGACCCGATCGATTTGGTTTGGGGCTTAAGTCGACGTCACTTGCGGGAGTATCATATCCCTCCTCTGGAATTGGAGTCAAGAAATCTGCCAGCCGGTCGATATCGTCGAGGTCATCGCCGCCGAGAGAGTCGTGATCATCATCGACGATGCGGTAAGGGCGCCAAAGGGGTTCTTCGCCTGCCACATTGCTCATACTCTGGCCATCGTCACTGAAAACATCATCTTCTTCTGTGTCGTTCTCACGATCTTCCATCCCCGCGTCCTCGCCATCGGACAAATACGAATACACTGAGAAAGCGCCAGGCACAAGGGGATACCCTACCCAAGGGTTATTCTGGTCGGATTTTGAGATCGATCGCACGCGCTTCCTATCCTCCAACGAACTTCCATGAACACGATGCTGCTCCGAATTGTCATCGTGCCAGTAGTCACTGCCGTGCAGCCAAGTTGAGACCGTAGAGACCACCTCCGTGGACGGATGTGATGGAGTGTCTTCACTTTCAAGTCTTGACTCGAAAGCAGCAACTTCCTGCTCAACCATGACTTTCTTCGCTTCACGTTCTTCATATGCGAACGCAGAATGGCCATGTGCAAAGAAGTCCGGCTCTTGAAAGTCGTGCAGACACTCAATGCAGCAGAACTCCTGTTGATGGCCGGAATCTACGATGTCCTTGATCAGCTTCTTCGAATCGAGTCTGTTGTCGGGATTTTCTTCCAGCAGGTATGAAGTCCAGGCCAAGGGAGCGTTGTCAATCACATGATCGACGTTCTTTTTCCGCAATGAATTCAGGAAATCTTTGCACGCTTTGATATTGAAGCAAGGTATGGGTTCCGTCTTGCTTTCCTCGCTCTTTTTCGCCAGGTACTTGGTCCATCCTTTTGGAGAGCTACCCTTCAGAACGGTGAGAATCTCCAAGAAGATCAATCCGAGTGACCACATATCAGTCATGGTATTGCGTCGACTCCCTTGCTTTGCAGTCTCGGGAGCCATATACTCTCGTGTTCTAGGAGGGGCGTGATGTGATGTTGTACCGTGTTTACTCTCAGTCCATTCAAGAGCGGCATCGAAATCCGCAATGAAGATCCGACACGAGCTGATCAGGATATTCTGCGGCTTGATATCGCGATGACGAACATTCTGTGCGTGCAGATAGTGCACTGCGCCAGCAAGGCAGCCAAAGAATGTTCGTAAAAGTCCTCGATTCTCTGTACGCTGAATACCTTGACATGAAGCTCGTAAGAAGTCATGTAGGTTGCACTCTGCGACAGGTTCTAACAAGATACCGATGTGTTCCTTGTCGGTATATGAGCCTGCAATCCGTATCAGATGTCTTTGATCTAACTTCTTCAACAACTTGATCTCATTATGCAATCGAGCTTGCTCCTGGCGAGTCCGATTCGCATCACGGCCGCGGTACACTTGTTTCCTGGCATAGTGCTTCAAAGTCAATCTGCTGAAAACCTGGTCGACTGCACTTAGCCCGGCGCCCAACGGTTTCACCAACGCGAAGTAATCAGTCGCGCTGCCTTCGATGTGCAGATGTCCTTCACGTGACTCCATCTTCTGCGCTTTCATGTTGGTGAGAACATCGTCTTGTCTATCCATGATACGCTGTCGAGTGTCAGGATCCTGCACAAATTTAGGCATCGTGGCATTGTCGAAAGGCAGGGCCATGTCTGTGAATCCTTCGTCGACAAAGTTTTGCATGAGGTCCAGGGCATCTGCTGAACGCAACACATAGTAGAGGCGCGGTCGGTTCTCCCAGGTGTCTTCTAGGTTTTTCCTACTAGCCCAATCGTCCAGCAATCTGAGAAACCGTGTCATCCGGAAGAAGTGTTCATCGTCCAGCTTCTTGCGCTGGCTTGAAGACGTCGCGCATTGTCTAGCAAGTGCAATATCGACTTCATTTGCAGTCTTCGCACTCGGAGGTGTGCGCAAGTTGCCTTGCGCCGCGAATGACGGCAGGAAGAGACGGCGAAATGCCGCCTCCATTGCTCGAGGACTTTTGTGGCTTCAAACCCCCATGAAAGAAACAATTCGAATTGCGGCGTACAATAACATAATTGCGCGTACAAAAGGAGTTGACTTGAAGCTGGGATGGCGCTATCAGTTCAGAGCGGCCAGCTGCACTTATGTGAGTGGGGACAGAAGACGAGGTGGATCTGTCCACCATCTGCGCCGCCTTGAAGCCCCATGCGTGCGGCCTCTCGCAGCCTCATTATGCCGTGACGTGATACTAATGCAGAGAGCTCGGCTCAGCCGCAAAATAGCAGCCTTATGAAGCTACATTTACAGCGAGGTTCAAGCGCTCTTACCGTGTCTCTATTCGAAGGCCAACCCTTTGCGCAGTAGTTATGGCGACTCCTATAGACATCGGCGCAGCTGCACTGGGCGTTGCTAGTCTGGCCATGCAGGTTTTCCAGGGGTGTATCGAGGGCTACCGACTCTTTCATGACGCCCAACAAATTGGCAATGAGGGTGACCTTCTTCGAATAAAACTTCTTATCGAGCGGAGTCGGCTCGAAGACTGGGGGCGTGCCGCAGCGATCGAGAGTACTCGGCCGAGCCAGAGACTGAATTGGGACTTGATCAAGGAAATTCTGGAGCATCAAGAAGGTATTTTGACGGCAAGCGAGCGAGTGCGAGCGTTTTACGGGCTGGAAAAGGCGGTTGTCGAGGATGATGTTGACAGCAACCCTGAGCCAAAGAAGAAGTCGAAGCTCAAACCGACGGGTCTCGGACGGATCCTTTCCACGGTGCGACCCGACCTCTATTCAACGAGGGCGAGCCAGATCTACACTCACAACAAACCATGGAAACGAGTGCGCTGGGCGGTCATCGACATCAGCACGCTGAACAAAATCGTCATTGATCTAAGGGATCTCAACACTGGACTTATTCAGCTGCTAGAGCCCATAGATCAGGCTCGGACCAACGATCAATTGGCCGCACTTTATCGCGACTTGCTGAGCAGAAGCGGTACCTCCAACGATGTCGACATGCTGGCGAAGGTCTCCAACTTTGCTTCGAATCAAGAAACGGCATCGTTAGCAGCTACCGCGCAGTTTAAGAAGCTACGGCTTCTGCTAGCCTGGGATAAACGTGAAGATGAAGAGCAGCCAAAGGCGCACCCCCCTGCACACCAGTTACGCGTGAACAAGAGATTGACTGCTGCCAAACTCGAGCTTGCGGCATATCAAAAGAAAGAAGGTCTTGCACTTGCCAGGTATGGCTCATCGCCAGTGCTGGTAGAGTGGCGACGGACACCAGCAGGATCGTTCAAGTTCTACAGGCCTCACCTAGAGGACCTCGCATTTCTACTTGGCAATGCCAGCCAGTCTTTCGCTGCGCTCAGCTGTTTCGGCCATATCGTGTTCGAAAACGAGCACTTATTCGGATTCGTCTATGAGGTGCCATCAGCGATAGTAGTCAAGGATGGCGAGCACGTCGCTGTCAGAACTCTCTATCAGCTCATGCAATTAACACGGTACGTGCCACTGGGCTCGCGTATGAATATTGCGATTGTGATCGCGACCGCTCTACTCGAACTACACACTGCAGGATGGCTTCATAAAGCTATCAAGAGCGACAGGGTCGTTTTCGTCCATGAAGATGGCGTGGGCACCCGAGAAGCACTTGCAGCGAAACCTTTCCTGGTTGGATACGAAGCTGCCCGACCAAATTCAAAGCACGGCGCAGCCATGAGCGAAATGTCCAATCTGTCTCTCGAAGAACAATTATATCAACATCCGGCCCGCGAAATATCAGCTGGCGCGGCGAAGAGGCCGTATCGCAAGCAATTCGATGTCTATGCTCTGGGATGCCTGTTGGTGGAGATTGCATTGTGGCAGCCTCTGATTGCCGTCTACAAAGACGTTGGGAAGCAAAACTGGCCTGCAATTCTGCAAGCGGCGGAGCTGTCTGGTAAACACATTGAGTTGCCCAGTTTGATCGACTACATGCAAGGAGAAGAACTTTGTGAAGCTCTTGAGCATGCAATGGGATCCGAATACCTTGAAGCAGTCAGGCTTTGCGTAGAAGGGCGGTCGCAGGAGGATGAATTCGATTCTAGCATACAGCTCGAAGAAGATGTACTGACCCGGCTCCGAGCGGGCCAGATGTCACGTAGTGGCCGACCATGAGTTCTTAATCAGGACCTGAATCAGAATCCTGAGCGATGGACGTTTCCCTTGTCGCTGCTACATGAAGAGCGCTCGAAGCATTGGGCACCGATGCCTCTCTACACAACATCGGTTTATATCGCAAGCGTCTCGCACTCTGAGCATGGAAACCGATGAGTGTTCAAATGCATCGCCACTCGATTTTTTCGAAGTGTCTCTCTCTGGCACTTCCACGGCATACAATACCACATCTGGCATTGCAGTCTACGGACTGTTCCGGCAATGGTTTCTGACCGGTTATCTTGTCGCATCCTGATGCCAAGCAAGAAGGGCAGCCAAAGCCATGTGCGGCTGAAGGATTGAATGTGGGTCTGCCGCATCCATTCAAACGATCGCCCTAAGCCAATAGAAGTAGCTGGGTCAGTACAGTCGTACAAGAGCTGAGTTTCGCGAAAGTGTTTCAGCGTCGTCGAAGGAAGCGAGGTCAGGTCTTCTTGATGTATATATTCCCCTTCATGCCAATTCCTCTCTCACCACCTCATCTCCCATCCACCCACAAATCCAAAATGACAACCCCAATAACAAAAACAACCGATGTCTTCGACGCCCGCAAAACCAAAGAAATCTACAACCTCAAACCCCATCCCATCACAGGCCGCCTCATCGACTCTCATCCCGGGAAACGCACAATCCCCATGCGTGTACTCGTGCTAGGGTGTTCTCGCACAGGCACAATGTCCATTTACGCAGCCCTCGAACAGCTTGGGTATAAGCCTTATCATATGGCAAAAGCCATGCAAGCACCTCGAACGAATCTCTACATCTGGATCGAAGCCATCAAGGCCAAATTCCACGGACAAGGAAAACCGTATGGCCGCGAAGAATTCGATAAGATCCTGGGGGAGTACGATGCGCTCGCTGATGTTCCATGCGTGCTGTTTTCCGAGGAGCTGATCAAGGCCTACCCGGATGCGAAGATTATGCTGAATCATCGGGATGTCGATAAGTGGCTTGTGAGTATGGACAATACGGCAGGGAAGCTGCTGAGATGGCCGTCCTGGGGATGGGTTGCGCCCTGGGATCCACAGTTGACATTGCCGTGGTGGGATCATGCGAAGGTGGTTATGCCGGCTGGGTATGATACTTTCAGTGACTTCTCGCCTACGAGTCCGGCCAGAGGGGCGTTCCTGAGACATTATGAGATGGTGGAGCGAGCAGCGCCGAAGGAGAAGTTGTTGCATTATCAGGTTGGAGATGGGTGGGCACCGATTTGCGAGTTTCTGGATATGCCGGTGCCGGCTGGGGAGTTTCCGAGGGTCAACGACGCCAAGCAGTTCATACTGGCTCATAATGTGATGTGGTGGATCGCGTTTACGAAGATGTTGACGAAGACTTCTATCGTGACGGTGCCGGTTCTTGCGTTGAGTATCGGCCTTTGGAGAGGCCAGCTGGGGTATTGGTGGCAGGCAGCGAGCGGCTGGGCGCGTAGCACTTTGAAGATGTGGAGCTAAGCTTCCGCTTATAGAGAAAGCTTCATCAGGACCTTCTGTCCGTTCTCTCGCCGAGATATTTCTACCCAGCCATGCTGCGCCAGTATTCGATACATCTTTTCAAAGCGTTGGGGATACGTGCAAACGGTGAGCTCACGCTGTCCCAGAGAGCGGACATGATCGACAGCATTCTCGACAAGCAGCGGGAAGACACCGAGCCCTCGACTTGCCGGAGACACGCCCGCAAGCCAGATGTGAAGTAGCTCATACCCGATCTCTGGTGCCGTACGAGGCAGGATAAAGAAGAAGCCAAGCGGCTTGGAGTCAGTGTCGAGCCTTGTGACTTTCAGCAGGGCCGCTCCAGGGAGGTTAATGTTCACTAGCCAGGTGGACAGGTAATTCGATGGCCGCTCGCTGTCTCCTTCATAGTTGAAAATAGATCGTGAAAGCTCCAGCACTTCAGCCACGCTCTCCTCGGACGCATTCCGCGATGTTATCTTCTGGCACTCCAGTGCGGGTGTCTCTTGCAATTTTGCCATGGCTTTTGGAGGGTTTCGATGTCGAGGCGATGATGTTGAGTGCAGAAGCGAAGTGATTCAGCCTTCATGCGAGAAAGAGGATCCACGACAACAGATGACTCATCAAATCCTGTAGACCTGGGAGCCGGTGACCGCTTGACGCTCCTGTGCCTGCAATAACGACCATAGTACACATCCAATCTCTTGAACACTCTCACTTGATTGCCTTCACCAAGGCCTTCAAGTTTCCACCTTCAATGGCCTCCTCTGCCTCGCCTCCTTCACCCCATCCATCAGGTACTTCTCCGATGATTCTGGCCGGTCGTCCAGCCACGATGCATCCAGGTGGGACCGTCATGTTGGCTGGCACCACCGTGTTAGGCAAGACCTTGCAGCTTTCCTTCAGCATCGAGAATGGTCCTAGAACACATCCCTCGCCGATATGAACGTGAGAGCTGATCACAGCTGACGACACGTACGTGCCGGCTCCGATGAAGACGTTGTCAGAGATGCGAATCGGGTAGTAGATCATCTCTCCGTGGTGAATTCGTGTCGGCGGATGTATGATGCAGTCTGTTGAGATAATTGTGTTTTTGCCAATGCTGATCGATGTCGGTACGTGTGGCTTTTCGCCAGGTGCTGGCTCCTTGAGGCGTACTAGGTCTCCGCGCATATGGACTCCAGGCATCACGACGGATCTTCCAGCCAGCATGATGTTCTGTTTGCCTTCGATGTGCGCTGTCCTCGAGATCTTGTTGCCGGTGTCCTTCTAGAGTAAGTAGGAGTTGTTTGTTTGCGAAAAGGGGAGAAATGAAGGAGAGCTTACTGTCTCGATGTATGGAGCCTTGGTCGACCGACGCGCCGTGGGCACTGGGCGGGACGACATCTTGAAGGCCGCGATGATGCGAGAGGGGCGATGTTGTTGAAGATGCGATGTCGAGGAGTTGCGATGTTGAACGTGTTTCGTGCACTGTCTTTTGGCAGCGAGTCTGCTCGCGTACATGCATCGACTTTTGTCAAACATTGCTGAAGCCGGACTTGCCTTTCTCTTCGCAAAGCAAATCCGTCGAAAACATTCATCGAGAACCCATCTCGCAGCAGACACGATGGCCCAGACTCCCACCATTGACCTGCTGCTGAATCTTGCGGCGGAGCGTCCACAGACCGTTCTTGATCAACTCCAAGCTCATCCTGATTTGGCATCAAATCAAGACGCACACGGATATAGCCTGGTACACGCAGCTGCGTCCTACGGACATGTCGACCTTCTCAAGGCCTTGATCAACGACTTCAAAGTCAGTCCAAACATCACGGACGAAGATGGAGAGACCGCACTGTTTAGCGTCGAAGAAGTCCGCATGGCCCAGGAGCTCGTCAACCTTGGCACCGACATGTTCATTAAGAATGACGAGGGCCAGATCGCAGCAGAGAAGCTGGACGATGAAGATGAGCAGCCCGCTGTTGCTGCTTTCCTCAAGCAGGCTGCCAGGTCAGAGATCTCTGCGTTGGCGAATGGCGCGGCCAACGGTCCTTCTACTTTAACGACTGGCATCAACGGAGAGCCAAACGGAGCCAATCCACCTCCGCCGCTGCCACACGGCCTTCAGCTCAATGTGGGCACGATGAGTGCTGCTGAAGCTGGTGACGAGCCCGATCCTGAATTTCGTCGACGTATCCAGGAGCTCGCAGCCCGCCCAGATTTCGAGAGCGAGGAGACTCAACGAGAGCTGCGAAGTTTGATCGCGGATGCCGTCTCTGGTGTGAGAGATGAGGATCAAGTAGCACCACCGGCCACACGCAGGCGACTGGATTGAGTTGCCATTCTCAGCTGGTCACCACTTGAAGGCCTCCGATGTTGAAGTCCACCACAGCTTTGCACACGCGAAATCCTGTCAGCGTGTGGGCTCGAATCGGTCTTACGCCAAGTCATATGCACCGTACGCCGTGAGCAGCGTCGTTGCCCGGCAGAAGCCGACTATCTTGCTCTACATGCCGTGGAGCGGCTTCAAGAGTATCAGCAACCCACTCGACAACTGCCGCCATCATGGGTCCCTGCACTCCAGCACAGTATAGTAGTTGGCAGATGCTTCGAGACGCGCAGAAGATTTTCAAGATGCAGATTTGCAGGATCGCATCAATCCCGTCACCCACGTGGCAACAAGATACTCCAGAACTGTTCCACGCAGTCTTGACCCAATGGCACCAACGGCAGTAATTCTGCACGCATATAGCCTCCGCGTTGGCGCTTCCGGGAACCTCGTAATGCATTACCCCGAGTTTTCCGACCATGCAGTTGCAAGGACCACTCCACCCTTTGACTGCGGGGTATAGGGTAACGATGCAACCTCACGAGATTCACTAGCAAGGGAATGCTACTGTATGTGGAGATGGACTGAGCAATCCCGTCTTCAACTGGAGAGCTGTACAGAACATGCAGCGGCCAAGATCGCAGGAGTGCTGATCAGCAGCCATGTGAGTAGTCGAATTGGCGGCTGAACTCGAGAGCCGAACGTCTCACCACGAGCACACGCATTAGTGAACTGTCTTACCTTTTGACATCTTCATCTTCCTTCTTTTTCGATACTCGTCTGTTCAACAATCTTTCCATCGCGAGAGCTTGGTTTTTGACATCAAAACCCGTCATGGCCATCTTCAAGAAGCATTCGCTCAAGACGGGAAACACAACGAGAACAAAGGCGTCGGAGCTCACTCTTCGGCAGTCCATATGTCAGTATAACGATACTTCCAGGCAGGTATTGAGACTGAACTGTGATGATCAGATCCTCTTTGCCTTGTCACGCTTCTATTCTTCTTGTAAGCAGACTCGAAAACCACATACTTCAGGGAACGATCACTCACGTCAGTGTCTCGGTAGATGGGGTTTCAGTTATGGATTGCGTACGTCCTTTGCAAGAGGTGTCCTACCAAGTCACTGACACGTTGTAGTCGACACATTGAACAAGCACTTCCAGAACACGCTACACATCACGAAAGCCCGTTCATCCGGTCTCCAAGCAGCCTACTTCGGAGCCTACCCACTCGCCTCTCTAGGCCACGCAAATTGGCTCCTACGACACTATGGGTACCTCCCAACCCCCCCTCAACCAACAGAGTCCGCCTCTAACCCACCCCTCCAGCTTCAAAATCGTCTTCATCTGGGGCCTCTGCCTCTACGGCATCGGCGCCCTCATCGCCTGGCCCTGCATCCTCCACCGCTCCTTCGGCGGCTTCTGCGCCGCCATCTTCATCATAGGCAACGGCCTCGGCTCCCTCGAAACCGCCGCAAACCCCTACATAACCATCTGCGGTCCCCCCCGCTACTCCGAACTCCGCATCAACTTCTCCCAAGCTTTCAATGGTATCGGAACCGTCATTGCGCCTGTCCTGGGGAGTTATGTGTTCTTCAAGGATACGGGGGATAGTACGGAGAGTTTGAAGAATGTGCAGTGGGTTTATTTGGCGATTGCGGTTTTTGTGTTTATTTTGGCGGGGGTGTTTTATTTGTCCCCCATCCCCGAGATCACGGATGCGGATATGGCGTTTCAGGCGGAAGAGACTCATGCTTCTACGGCGGACAAGCCGTTTTGGAAACAGTATCGGTTGTTTCATGCGGCTTTTGCGCAGTTTTGCTATACGGGGGCGCAAGTCGCCATCGCATCCTATTTTGTTAACTACGCCGTCGAAACGCGTCCTGGCACGAGCGATTCGGTGGCTGCGCAGTTGTTGGCTGGAGCTCAAGGGGCGTTCGCGTTGGGGAGGTTTGCGGGTGTGGCGATTATGAAGTATGTCAGGCCGAGATCTGTGTTTTTGTGTTATTTGACGCTGTGAGTTGTTCTCCTATCCCGTCCGACTCTTAGGAAAGGTTGATGATTTGACTGATGTATGGAGCGAAACAGGTGTATCGTCTTCATCGCCCCGGCCATAACTCAACGACACAACACGGGCATAGCGATGCTCTATCTGACCCTCTTCTTCGAATCAATCTGTTTCCCGACTATCGTCGCGCTGGGAATGCGAGGACTTGGGAAGTATAGCAAACGCGGATCTGGATTCATTGTGGGAGGAGTGAGCGGAGGAGCCGTGGTCCCGCCAGCTCTAGGCGGAGCAGCAGATGCTTCCTCCACAGCAACAGCCATGGCTGTCCCACTAGGCTTCTTCGTCTTGGCTTGGAGCTATGCTCTTTGTGTGAATTTTGTTCCAGCTTACAGGGAGCCTGTTGATATGCTGGGGCATGCGGAGATTGGGTTGACGGATGTAAAGAAGGATGAGGAGTCTGGTGGGGATGTCGTTGTTGGTGGAGAGAAGGAGGTTGGGGAGATCCAAATTGAGAAGGACATCGAGGGGAAAGGAGGAGTTACGCATTCTGAGATTGGGGCGAATGCGATTGTGCAGGCGGCGAAGGGGGATTCCTGATCGGTCAGGACAGTCGTCGTAGAGGGAGGGATGTGCATATGACTTGATGAATAGTTTGGTGATCGCCACTGCTCGCAATGTGGTTCCCAGCAGATCGGCCGTCATTAATTTCCATATGACTGATTCTTCCTCTGGATCTGCTCTCTGTTCCCTGGCAGCATGCAGTCAAAGTCTCTTACTGTGCTGTCCACATGACCGTCTGTGACACATGCTCGCAACTGTGAGATGGCGCGTATATTACAGATTGGAAAGAAAAATAAGTGTGGTGCAAATCTGGTTGAGTCGACTCGCCCCTCGAATTGTTCCTTCGCACGTCGAACCCTTTTAAAACTCCCGAGCGCCATCGCTAAAAGCATCATGTCAGTCCGATCCCAAGAAACAAGTTACTTCCTCCCCGCTTCATGCCGCTGCTTCAACTTCATGCATTGAATGATCCAGCGTCTCCGTAGACGTGTCCATATCAATCTCGTCTTTGGGCCCACCATTTGTGATCTCCTTCGCTTCTTCCACCGGCCTACTCTCCTGCACCGGCGGTTTCCAATCCCTGATACTACTCTTCTCGCCATTCGGTCCCTCGACAGCTATCTCCTTTCCATCCGGTAACCCAATCACCGTCCCCTTGAATTTCTCCTCATCAGTCCCTCCAGCCGTCTTGTACTTCTTCTTCAGTACCGTGAAGAAATCGTCCTCTTTGACAACCGCACCTCCAACTCCCACCGCGGGTACATTCGTTGTCCCTCCCACTGGGTTGGTCAAATCCTTCTCCAGTCCAGCGACGCGTTTAATCTCTCGATACGTAGGCGAATCATAGAACTTCGTGAACTCTCTCACATCCCTCGTATCATCATCCTCTCTCTTCCTCTTCTCCGCCGTCATCCTCTTCTCCGCACCCTTCTCCACCCTCCCCATATCAGCAATCGGCCGGCGCATCCGTTCCCTCCAACCCTCTTCACTCGCACTCCGCGCGGGTATCAGCACGCCTGCGTCTGTGAGCGCGTTCCGGACATCGGAGATGGTGGGTATGGGGTCGTTGTGAGAGGATTGCGCGTGTTTTGCTGTTTCCGTTGCGAGAAGGAGCAGGTGGCGCTCGGTGAGGGAGAGGAGAGTGTCCAAGACGGAGGGTTTGGTGCTGTGGAAGCCGGCGGCGCGGAGGGTGTGTAGTATGAAGGGCCGGAGGAGGGAGCGGTGGAGGTCGTGGGATTGGGAGGACATGGTGGATGCCTTTGAGGATGTGCCGGTGGTTTTGAGGATGCGCTTCTTTGCGTGGTAATAGTTGGGGCTATCGAGATATCATGTCGGTGTTCGTTATGTATGCGCCAGGTTTGTGAGCGCGTAGAATTGTCTGTCGTAGCGTTGGTGTTGGTGGTGAAGTCGAGAGTTGAAGTGAAGGCGGAAGCACGGGCGAACTTCACATGTCAACGTCCATGCGCCAACTGTTCATAGCGTGTCCATTCGATTCCTCTGGCCAATACAATGTTGATTTCCACCAATCTTTAAGATATTGTCGCACTGAAGGTGTATTATCCTCGATCTCGGTACAGCTTTCCGAAGACGTCGCGTGTGTCAGCGGGCAAGGAGCGCATCCACGTTCGCGCATCGCAGCTTCACAGGAACACCTCTCCAACTCATCTACTACAACAAACATCCCAACAGCACATTTAACACAATGGCCGACTCTCCAGCATCATCAGACCTCTCCGATCCGCCTTCCGTCGACTTCGATCACGAAGATGCCCTCAGCACGCCCGCACCGTCCTCCCGCCCCAGCGTAGACATCACCCACGCCGAAGCAGAGCAGCTCGGTCCTCCTCCTAAGAAGCGCAAGACCGGTCCATCTGCGCTCAATCTGGCCGAGAATCTCGCGCCTTCTTCACATCCCGACGAAATCGAAGACGACAATATCAGTCTGTCTTCAGACGGCTACAGCAGCGCTCCGGGCTCTCCAAACGACGATGAGTGGTCACTACGAGATCAGGCACAGACACAGTGCCTCTGGCGAGACTGCGACTTCGGCTCTGCGATCAACAACGATGAACTCGTGAAGCATGTGCAGAACACACATTGCGCGACAGGAGGACCCAAGAAGACTAAGTACGTCTGCGAGTGGGGAGAGTGTCAACGCAAGACGAGCAATCATCCAAGCGGATATGCATTGAAGGCGCATATGCGAAGTCATACCAAGGAGAAGCCTTACTACTGCGCTTTGCCAGGTGAGATACACAAGATGTCCAGCCAGATTGGGCATGGAGCTAACGTGATACCAGAATGCGATAAGGCGTTTACACGATCCGATGCATTAGCAAAACACATGCGTACTGTACACGAACCGGAGCCTATGAAGGGAGCTGAAGCGCCTCCGCCTACCACCGGCAGAGGGAAAGGCAAGAACAAGCTCACTAACGGCAGCGCGAAGCCATCCCCGGCACAGGATATGGGCCCAACACATGATGAGGATGGGAACGAGGTCGATCCATCACCTCCGAACGACAATATTACGTATATACCCGCACACCACCCCATCACTGGTCAGCCCGGCTTTATGATACACTACCCTCCAGACATCCATTTCACCGCATGGGAGAGCAGCATCACCGCCGATCAGCTTATGCGTCTCCTCCGGCGGCAAGTACACTGGGCTCAAAAAGAAGGCGAGGAGCTGAAGAAGGAAGTCGATATGCTAGAACAGCAGAAAAAGGAGGAGTGGGTGTTGAAAGAGATACTGCTCGAAGGCGTGATGGAGGCGGAGCTCGCGGACTCAGAACGAAGCACTCTTCTCCGAAACGTTGACGCACGAGTAAAAGCTCAGATGGAGAAAGACATTGAGCCCTCGAAGAAGCTGCAATGGGAAGGCGGAGAACCTCCATGGAGAAATAGACCTGCGCGTTTGAGAAATTGCCACAGCAAGGACGTGGACATGGACTCTCCAGGCAAAGCCCACGACGAGCGAACACCTTCTCCTCCACCTACAGGCGTCTCTGGGGGCTTCGATGGCGCCGCGGACCCTTATGACAATTACCTGGAAGCGCAAATGGCACAATACGAAGAACGCGAGAGGCTGCGTAGTATGCAGAATACGCCTCAGAAGACGGCGGCACAGGAGCAGAAGGCCGCTGAGGCAGATGCTGTCGGAGCGCTTCTTGGTATGAACAAGGCTGCGTAGGCTGATTAGCATGCGCGGTGAGTGAGCTCTTGGAAGGAAGATGTACGAATATACGAATTACTGGTATCACCCGCCTGTATTGGGGCATACATTGGTCGCCCAAAAAGATGTTTTATTAATGGAAAGCCTCACAACCTGTTTACAGATCTCGCTCGACGAGTCCATATGAACTTTAGCAACAACCTCTATCTTTCCCTCTCCATAAATCGCACGAACGACATTCCCTCACAAGCACGTCAAACCACATGCATGTTCCTGATTATTGGAGTCCTTAGTGACAATGAGCCCTACTCCTACTGCAAGCACACAGTAAAGAGGATAATAATTTGACGACATCAATTGCCCGGAACAAAAGATCCAATTAAGTTTCAACGAGTGACGACTATACTATAGAAATATTACACTGACAAAACGCCTTCCTCTATTTGCCGCACTGGTGACCTTTCCATCCACTCCTCTCCACTTCATCTTCTTCCCTAGTTCTGTGGCTGCGGCTTTGGCTCCTTAGGAGCGGGCTTTGTGTCCTTAGGAGCTGGCTTGGGAGCATCGCGAGCTTGAGGTGGGTTATGTGGTGGCTGAGGAGCTGGCGGAGCATCACGGGGTTGCTGTGGGTGCTTTGGATCCTTGGGAGCTGGTGGTGGGGCATCGCGAGCCTGAGGAGGGTTGACCGGTGGCTTTGGGTCTTTTGGAGCCGGCTTGGGCGCATCGCGAGGTTGAGGTGGGTTCTTGGGGCCCTTGGGCGCAGGAGGTGGTGCATCGCGAGCCTGAGGTGGGTTCTTTGGGTCCTTTGGAGCTGGTGGTGGTTGAGAAGCCGGTGGTGCATCACGGGCCTGAGGTGGGTTCTTGGGATCCTTGGGAGGGTTCTTCGGATCTTTAGGAGCAGGTGGTGCATCTCTAGCATGAGGTTGCTGCGGTGGTGGTGGTGGCTGAGGGCCCTTCACATCTCTCGCATGCGGTGGCTTTGGTGGTCCCTGAGGAGGAACATCACGAGCAGCTGGCTGCTTAGGACCTGGTCCAGGGACAGGAGGCGGGCTGTCGTTCCTCCTGAGAGGCAGAGCATTGTCCACCTCAGCACCGACACCTACACCGGCATTGATGGGAGAGGCGAGCGCCGAAGTGAATGTAAGGATAGCGGCAATGGCGGCTGGAGAGAGCTTCATGTTGAAGGTAGGTGGTAAAAGTTGGTTTCGAAAGGTGTGATTGTTGTTGTTAAAGAGTGTTGAAGGTGAGTGAGTGGGCGATGATGGTCCTTGAAGGCGCGTTGAGGCACCTTATATGGTTGAGAATGGCCTTCGTACTTCGCCGTTCATGTCCACTTTTCAGAATATGCCCGGCGACCATGATGCACTGCAAGTCCCAAGAAATGCCTGTGCTCCCCAAACGCGTGGCCACCACTTCTCCTCCTTCAGGGTTGATTGTGTGATCAGACGTTCGTGGTGCTTTGGCTTCGCCATACATGCGCGTGTACAGCGTCTTTACACATCGGAACGATATTCGATCTGAGCTGGCCAGATTCTCTTAGGACTTCAATGTGTCGAGTTCCTTGCTAGCCAGCAATAGCATCAATTGGCATAGCGTTTCAAGATGTGCCACAACGCTGTACTCCTTCAGATCTCCACGCGAGCTCCTCCGAGTTATGTTGTTGGTCCAATCATCCGATGAGTCCAGGATCATAGTGTCCTCGCGGGCCGTGGTACTCAATGCGGTGCAGTGAAGGCCATAGATCCCGAAGAAGTCAAAAGAGATCCCGAGTCCAGACTTGAGGCATCAACTTGGCTCACTAACCCGTTGAGGAAGGTTTACTGCCATTGAAGGAGTTTGATGCATTGCCAGCGTCATTGCTAGCGTCACTTGCCCAGTCTCTTCTCGTAATGGTAGCACCTCATGAGGCTGTATTCGCCCGAAGGCCTTCGAGGAATGGAAATGAAGATCAACACTGTGAGAACACCAGAACCATGTGTAGCGCAAGATGCCGCGTGAGTTACCTGGCCTGGCCTGGTATTGCTGGTGTGAAGTCCGAGATGGTCCATCATCAGTATGGATCTGTAGCACGTCAATGCCACCATTGGCGCAGCAATTGTCGCCATTCGCATGCACGCAAGCTGAAGCGTAACGTCTTGGTCCGAGAGCGTCAGGACTAGTAGGTGGTTCAATCGCGGAACTTCGAAGCTGACGTCCAGTCAAGGTTGTGGCTGGCTTAAGCATACCCAAGCTTACTTCTTAACGTGCTCAGGCGGGACGCCAGCAATCTATTACCCCATACTATGCCACAGCACCAGTGACTATTCAATAGATCCCATGCAGCTCGTCAACATGACCAAAAGGAAAGTACCGACGGGTGTATCCAGCCCTGCGCGTAGCTTCGTACGCATGCTGACGTGCCCATACTGCGCCGAGATCTGTACGGGCCTGCGATCGACCTGGTCTGACGAACATTCATGCCAGTGCAGATGTTTGGTCTCTCGACCGGAGAAAGCCCTTTGGGGCTCTTCTACTTTGCGTCCTGATGTACGCGTACAAGTGGGCCCGAGTATCCTGGTATGTGAAATGCCTCAGGAAGAAATCCTGGAAGACGCCAAAATTACTAGATCGGGCTTCCAGACTACGCAGAATCTATTGTGTATTGACGGTGGAGCGCCAATGACCACGGGAATACCGGAGAATTGGAGCTGTATGCTTCGCGTGACGTTGGCTTCCGTCCACATTCAGGAGCGATGTCGGCCTGGTCTACCAGACCAGAGGAGGTCCGCTAGGTTGAAGCCGCTACACAGGGTCGTCAACAATCGATGAACACGAGAGCGAGCTGCGCTCTGGCCGATGAGTGTTGCAGAGAACGTTGACGAGTTACCGGAGATTTTGGATCGCACCGACAGAGAGCTATCGACGTGTTGAGTTCACCAGTCCTTGAGCTGTAGTGGCGGTAAGCTTTGGTGTAATTTCACCCTTTGCAGGGAAGCTCGTGGAGATACCACCACGTCCGGCTATACTCACAGCATGTTTCGACGCAGCTTGACAAAACAAGTTGTCGAGCGAAACAATGCCATCTCAGCGCCATCGAGCCGCGAAAAAGCTATGTGCTCGTGGAGAGCGGAAAGACCTTGTGCAGAAAGTCGAGATTTCGTGTCCTCGGTGCCTGAGTGCGGATGGATGGCAACAAGGTATGGGCACCAGCAGATCCGATGTGGTGGTGAGGACCGCTCTCTAATATTCCGCAGCATGGGAGTCGTTCCGGCGCTGGATGCCATGGGAGACACAAGACGCCGTAGCTGAGCACTGTCATGGCAAATCGATCCGACTGAAGGAGATACAGTAGCGAGCGTCCATCAAGGAGAGTCAAGAGCCTCGTGATCTTGGAGACAACAGGCTTCGCTTGGTCGTGTTACTTGATCTGATAAAGATGCTGGCGGCTCTGAGACCCTGAGCCTGATGATCAGTTCCCAGGAGTGTTCGATTGTATCGAGCGTCGCGGTCCAGGCGAATCCTGTATTGCCATGAAGAAGATACTTATTCGAAAGCGTGCTCTACCGGTGCTACCGTTTCATTTCGATAGGCTGGTTTCGATATGCGTCGAATTTCGAAAGAATAGCAAACCTTCATGCAGAGTCAAGCATTGGTAGAGCTTGGTAACGATGAACAGACAAGCGAGCTGAGAGACGTCCTAGCTGTGAATCATGGGTCACACAGCCGGTTGTCATGAATCTCGCTTCTGCTGTACAGTCAGTACTTGACACTCAGAATACTTCTATTCTACTTCGATGCCGCCGCCACAGCTGCCCCAAATGTGCCTCTAATCGCGCCAACATCGGTCATCGTATTGATCATATTGAAGCCCTGACCCGCCCACTTCTTCGATTGCTCTCCACTAGCCGTGAAGATCGCAGTCCACTTGCCAGCAGCCTGAGTCGCATCGTGAATCTTGCCAATGGCTTGCTCAAGTTCAGGTGCGTAGACGCCGATATTCTCAGGCGGATATCCGATTGAGTTGCCCAAGTCGACTGGCCCAATGAAACAGACATCGATACCAGGCACAGCTGCAATTTCATTGATTTGCTCGAACGCAGTGGCTGTCTCAATCTGAACGCAAATGACGATGCTCTCGTTTGCCTGCTTGAAGTACTCAGAGAGGGACAGCTCTTTGGGATTGGCGGTCTGCTCGGTGAACTTCTCCATCGCGAAAGGGCTTCCGAGGCCTCTGTTGCCGACCGGTGGAAATTTGCTGTATTTAACAATGTTCTTCGCGTCGTCCGCGGTCTGTAGGAGTGGAATGATTATTCCATGGGCTCCAGCATCGAGTGCTCGCTTGATCATCCAGTGCTGTCCCTCAGGCACACGAACGACGGGCGACACGCCGCAAGCTGCAATAGCTGCGATGCTCTCGTGCATGTTATCGTCGGAGATATTCCCATGTTCGCAGTCGATACATATCCAGTCCAGACCAGGAGTGCGTGCAATTGCTCTGGACAAATTAGAGCCGGGTAGCATTTGCCAACCACCAAAGCTCGGCTTTCCCGTCTTCAGGGCTTTCTGGAGGCGGTTTGCGGCTTGCATCTTGAAAGGACTGATTTCTGCTTCAAGACCTTGTTGTACTTTCAAGACACCATGAGACTCAATGGTATGTCAGAGAGCTCGGCACTCGGCCAACCCCACCACTCCATGCGGAGTCAGTCCCTGCGTCATGTCAATGGTCAGGTTCTTTCGACCTCATCCATAGCCTTCTCGAGCTGTTCTTCCGTGAAGCGATGCTTCAGCTTGCGAGCAGCAGCTGTCGTCTCGCCATTCTGCGTGCGAAGAGTAGCAGTCCGGTCGATGTGCACCTGCTCAGATGAGTATGACCTGATTGAAAACACGTGTACTCATAGATCAACGCACCACTGGAATGTCAAACTCATACAGTTTCTTCCATCTGCTATTCTCTGGTGCGAGTATGTCCACTTCGTTGTAGTCAAAATGCCTTCTGTCCCAGACGCGGCTCATTACGCCTTTCACGTCCACGCAGAGGGAGCAGTGATCGTGGGTGAACAGCGTCAGGCGGAGGCTGTGCTGAAGAAGACGTCCTGCCGCTCGCATCTTCGGCGGATGAGTGTTCCTTTGCCCAATGTGCGTGTGTTGCTTGTTGTCCGGATCTGATTTCGCGTCTCAAGCGCGTCCTGAACTTCACATGCCGCACGGTCCAGGTGGTGGAGAAGTGGGATGACATCGCCGCCAAGACCGTCGCTTCTATGAGCTTCTGGACATTTACGTTTCTGCTCGACGACAATTCTCACTTTGGCAAATTCACTGCCTACCTGTTGAGATATTCTCGAGATATCAGAGCTACACACACGGATCGAGAGCAAACATGGCGCAGAAATGCGTGCACAAAGGCTGCGGGAAGGTCTTCACAGATCCCGAGGAAGAATGCCTTTACCATCCTGGGTTGGTAGCACACCTTAATGAACTTCGGCTGAACTTTTACTGACGACGCTGATCTACTAGTCCTCCTGAGTTTCATGAAGGCCAGAAGGGTAGGTCTGCCATCACTTGAAGCAATTGTGCAGTGTCAGGGAGCTGACAAGGTTGGAAGGATGGAAGTGCTGCAAGCCACGCGTCCTGACCTTTGATGAGTTCATGACCATTCCGCCATGCACGACTGGAAAGCATACTACCGTTGACGATACGCCGACCGTCGAGGAGCCGAAGCAGTCAAAGGAAGAGCTTGAGGCGAAGATTAAGGCCGCAGCACCAGAGGCGAAGAAGGATGACAATTCCCTGCCTCCACCAGTCGCCCGAGCACCTCTCGCCGCGCAACCTTCACGAGCATCACCGAGTCCTGCGCCGCCCGAAGAGGAAGAAGATGATCCAAGCACCCCAGTGCCGGATGGTGCAAGCTGCAAAAGGAAAGCATGCAAGTCAACTTACAAGGCGGGCCAGAACCGAGATGAAGAGGAGTGCGTACATCATCCGGGGCAAGCATTGTTCCATGAGGGAAGCAAAGGCTGGACATGTTGCAAGAGGCGTGTGCTGGAGTTTGACGAATTCATGAAGATTCAGGGCTGCAGAACCAAGTCACGGCATTTGTTCGTGGGCAAGAAGAAGGATGCCGATGCTGAGGAGCAGCTGAAAGAGGTACGAAATGACTTCTATCAAACCGCGGCGACTGTGATCGCAAGTCTGTACTTGAAGAAGATTGTGCAGGATCGGTCAAAGGTGGCATTCAGTGAGGACGGCAAATCGGTGGAGCTGGACTTGCACACTAGCGATAAGAAGCAGTACACAACCAAGATGGAGCTGTTTGGCCCGATCAAGCCGGCAGAGAGCAAGTTCAAGATTATGGGCACAAAGGTGGAGCTCACGTTGGCGAAGGCAGATGGACAAGGCTGGCCGGTACTCCGCGCGGACGATCCTCATACTGGCGAGATTATTCAAGCTGGACGAGCTGGACGGGTGTGATGAGTTGAAGAACGAGCTGAAAGATGTAGATGACCACACGAATAAATGGCGAAGATGAAGATATGGCATTAGCGATGGCGTTGTACCAGGTGTGTTTGCTGCACCACGCGTGCACCACGCGGAGAAGTGGCAAAATGGATAGCATGGTCAGGCGTCGCACAAGAAGTCTTTATTTCGAAAGAGTATCAAGGCGGTTGCGATTGTTTGGAACATCTCAAACCGCAGGGAAGAAGCAAATCAATCATGTCTCGGACCCTTCACTTAAGGTTAGTAGAAGCTTGAACTCCACTGCTGACCTCTTTAAGCATTCCTGCTTCCTCGCTTCACTCTTCACGGTCGAGACTGCATGTACTGCAGCCTGGACCTCAGTGAAGAGCGGTCCACGCTCTCGGTATGCGGTACTTAGCTACCAGTACCTTCCACAAGCCGAATAAATCTTGGATCCCAGTCACACTACTCGGAGGTCACAGGAGCTCGACAGCACATCACGCATATAGCTGGCTGCCTTACTTCGTTCGACAACAAAAGATCACACATACACGGCCTCCGACAATGTGCTTCTACGATACGATCCGATATATCTGTGGAGGCGAGCAGCTTGTTCTGATCGGCGAATGCAATCTTCCGGATCACTGCGTGCCGCACGTTCGAGGAACATACCACTCGATCTACGTCTGCGATCTCTGTGGCGCGGCTTGGGAAGCCAGCGCTCTCACGACCAAGGCTTACAACGACATCACGACTCCGCTGTTGGAGGACAATCAAGCTGGCTACTTCGACTGCACCAGCATACCCGGATCTGCGCCTGCCTCGACACCTTCAGAAGATGCGGCGCTCTCGCCTTGCGAAGAGGGGCCGCAGTCGCCTCTACAGGAAGTCACGCGGGGAGTTTATAATATGGAGATCACGATGCCCATGTTGGAGAAACTGCCTTCGTCACCTGCGCAAAACATTCGAGGTTCTAGGAAACGTGTCGATTCGCATGCGACCAGTCAGTCTCAGCATCAGATTCCAACATTACGGCAGCGGCATACTACGCCGACATGTCATCAAATTACCGATCGACAGAGAAGACACAGCTGGTGAACATGGACAGCAAGCATGGCGCATTTCTCGAGCGGAGAGACTCTGCCAACGAGGACAACGCCAGCGATAGCTCTTAGGAAGAACGCCCAGACACGCCGCCAATGCAAGAAATCGTGGCATGGGTACTACTCGACACCAACGTCAACCCGTGGAAAGTGCGCAAGCGCAAGCTGGAAACTACTCCATTGGTGACACGACCCAACCATCCACAATCGCCCTCCGGGTCTGCTCCAAACACCAATAGAGACTTCGATTCTAACGGCACTCCAGAGATCAACGACACACTCGACTTGGACGACATCGTCACCTTCAAACGGACCATCATCTCCACATTCGCATCCTTCATCGAGAAGCACGATGACCAACCTGCGCTCCTGGACGTGATACGCGTGCAGGAAGAACTCTCACAGAGCTCTGACCCAATGCGCACACCAAGACACGATAATGCGATTGACGCTGCAGTGTGGAAGATTGTGAAATTTTGTATAGATCATGGATTGGTTGATGCTCTACTGATGGAGATGCTTGCGAGAGGGAATGATTTTGGGGAGAGGGAGGAGTATTGAATGAGTAGTACATCTGATTGGATCAGATCGGATTTGATCTGCAGATAAGAAGATGAGATGAGATCTGATGAACCGGAGAGAGACTGTTCAAAAAGCGGAAGTGTATCATGTGTCTGTCTGTACAGTTAGTTATAGCAAGCAGTCCAGTCCAGCGAGCAATCACTCCATACCACCCGAACCGACTGACTGACTGAATCATGTGCATATCCGTCCCTTTATTTCACCGCTGTGGCCACCTGACTACGCACCTTGTGCAGTTCTGTCCTCTCTGCCCGCTCTGTACCACGTACTTCCCTCCGCCTCTTCCGGTTTACTGGATGTGTTTGGCGTGTTATACCGACTGGCATACTCTGGGGAATTTTGGCGGGAGGAGGCGGAGAGAGGTGAGTCCGAGAGGGGCGAGTGTTGGGGAGAGGGCGAGGGTTTTGATGAATGTGGGTTTGGGGGTTTGTTGAATAGGAGGGTGGAGGGAGGAGTGGAAGAATTCAAAGTCTTGGGGAGAGGTCGTGGATAGCGGTTCTTAAGATAGTTCTTGTGGTGGTATTTCTGTGCTGGCTGCAGAGCCGGCGTTGATTATTGTGTCTTTATCGCGCAGGACACATTCTCCGTTGTTGACACATCTTCCGGATAAGGTTGCGTTGAACTGGCTTTTATCCCATCGATCGTCATCTCGCCGGCTAGGCCGCGATTTGGATGTGACACGAGCTTCGTGCTCACAAGAGGTGCCCGTGTGTTGCAGGATGCGCTAATCGCGATTATCTTCCGGTGATCTAGTGCCAGACGGCTGCTGAGGCTGACAGGGTGTTTTTGATGCCGCGAGGCCGTTGGAGCCATGCACAGGAGCTTTATGGCTGTGAGCTCGTCTGCGCAGATCGTGCCTCAGCTTCAGGCTTTGATCTCTCACCAGATTTCTCGCGTGGCGTGAGATTGCCCGCTGGATCTTCCTTCGCGGTTTTATGATGATGAACTTAACTGATAACTCAGCCCAGTTTCTGCAGATACCCCTGCTGAATCAACCTCTCCACATCTCCTTGCCGAACATAGAACTGACTATTCTTCGTCAAAGTAATACTGCCATATTCCGTCTGAATCTCGCCAGCATCCTTGAGTACTCTGACATCAATGAAGATATCCCTCGGCGGCTCCAGACTCCCAGTGAGATCGATATCGGTCCATTGTCCCTTGTAAGCAGCCAGAAGGTCCGAATACTGATGCACATACTGCTCCTCCTCAGCACTCAAACTACTTGTGGCTCCATTCGCGCGTCCAGAAGATGCCGCTTGCGCAGATGCATTCGCAAGATCCGCCACGTCGACGCCTTCCCAGCACATTTGCTCGAGCTTGTCTGTTCGTGTTTTGTGGTATGCCATCAGACATCGCTTGTTGCGGCGTATTGAGAGATGGTTTACCATCAGCGCGCATGCCAGAGAATGGTCTTCGGCTGGGTTGAAAGACGATTTGATCTGAGTGCCATCGCTTCCTTGGGTGCTTCCGGAGTTGTATGGGGCAAGCAGCGTGTTGGAGTCGCGCTCGAGATCGCGGACTTCTTTTGTTACTGCGCGGACGACTGTAGTCTCGTATGGGGGAAGATGTGGTAAGGCTTGTATTCTCTTGGCCTGAACGACCAGCTTGTTGCCCTGCTCGCCGTACATGATCGTTAATGCATCGTGTCTGAAGTTCTGCTCGACGCGTGAAGTCGGCGCGTCAAAGGAAGGCGCTGAGTCAGCAGAGGCCTTGCTGCCTGCCGACGATCCGCTTCTCACTTCCCTTCACCTCTCACCTCGAATCCCTTGCTCGACAACATCACATCACATGTCGTCAAGCTTCCAGGCAGCATGTGCAGCGATCATTGCTCCGGAGTTGTCTTCAGACGCTCTATACTTCTGCACCACTAACGACAGCCTCTGACCTGGATAGCGGCATCTCTGGAACATTGCAACAATGGGCTCTACAATGGACGACTACCTTCGTAAGAAGAAGCAGGTCTTCGATGTATTTGACCACTTGGACGACAGCGATGAAGAACCCGATCCCAGCCGCAAGGCCTCTCAAGCGATGTTGAGGCGCTCCTCCAGAATTAAGGCGAAGGTCCCCGTGAAGGCCCCTCTGCAAGCACCACCTCCCAGCTCAGACCCTAAGCCGCTTGCTCGCTCAGTTTCAGACGTCACTTTGGGCAAGAAGGCAGATCAATCAGTCGTGGAAGTCGATGCAGTGCCATCATCCACCGATCCTCGTAATGAGACTCGAAGAAAAGCTGCATTGCCAAGCGGTCTGCGCAAGACGGTTAGCGACGTCACAACAATTGCCGTACCTACCTCGAGTAGCAAAGCCTTGGGTAAGAGAAAACGCGAGGACTCTTTCAAGAGGGTGTCCGATCATCAACAAGTGTTTCGAGATCTCAACTTTTACTTCTTTCCAAACAACGACAAGAATCCTGCACGCAAGAGGAGAATCGAGAAGGCCCGCGAGTATGGAGCAACATGGTCGACGGATTGGTCTGACGACGTGACGCATGTCGTTCTTGACAAGAACATGGACTTCGGCGCCCTGCTCAAATGGATCAAATGGGAGAAGCTGCCGGACAGTGTCCTTGTCGTGCCAGAATCTTGGCCCGCCGAATGCCTGACTTATGGTATTCTCATCGATCCGAAGCAGCCTCGATTTGCAGTGAAAGGCTTCACACCTCCGAAGCTCGTGCTGAAAACGAGCGCTTCTACAGATTCGGACAAGTCTCTGCAGCTGAAGCCTACGACGAGCAAATCTGCGCCTGTGAGAACCACTGAGACGCCTCCCCGGGAAGAGCAGCAAGCTGTCCCACTTTCTGCGACCAAGGAAAGATTCCAAGAGGATGGAGAGTCAGAAGACGAGACTGAGGTTCCTGATAGAATTCCAGACAGCTTTGTTGCGCCCGATATCAGCAGCAGCAAAGAACTTGATGACGCTATCGAAAAGGCCAAAGCGTTTCAGGGAGTCCTACTTGAGGACGAAGAGCCTGACAGTCGCCCGGGCAGCTCAGATGGACCCGAGTCTGGAGGAGACGAAGAACAGAGCACCGGCCTGAAGCTATTGACCAAGCGAAAGAACAAGCTCAAGCGAGCTCAGGACAGATGGCAGTGTATGCAAAAGAACCCCGGAGACAAATCTGGCAATCCAAATATCGTTACGATCGAAATCCTTCAGCAAATGGCCGATTACTATGGTCAAATAGGAGATGAGTGGCGTATTCGAGCTTACCGGAAGGCAATTGCCACACTACGGCAACAGATCATGAAGATCTGCACCAGAGAAGAAGCCGGCGCGCTTCCGAACATTGGTCCTCGGCTTGCCGAGAAAATAGAAGAGATTGCGTTCAGGTCTCGGCTGAGGCGTCTTGACAACGCGAAAGCCGAACCGACCGACCAAGTTCTTCAAACGTTCATGAAAGTATACGGCGCCGGTATCAAGCAAGCTACAGATTGGGTCAATCAAGGTTATCAGACTTTGGATGAGTTGTTGGAGAAGGCAGATCTCACGGAAAATCAGCGCATCGGTATCGACCATTTCGAAGACTTCAACAGTAGGATACCGCGTGCTGAGGTTGAGAAGCACGGCAATGTCGTCCTTCGTGCGCTGCGCAAGATTGATCCAGCCTTCGAGGTCATCGTTGGTGGTTCCTACCGGCGAGGATCAAAGGACTCGGGCGACATCGACTGCATCATCACTTGTCCGGACACCGGCGCGGACCACCTTCGAAATGTCGTCTTGGGGCAGCTCGTTCCTCAGCTGACGAACCAAGGCTTTCTCGTCGCCAGTCTTGCGATGACCTCTCGAGACGATGGGAGCAAATGGCATGGAGCATCTTGTCTACCTGGCTCAACTACTTGGCGTCGATTGGATCTGCTTCTTGTGCCTTCGGACGAGCTCGGTGCTGCATTGATATATTTCACGGGCAACGATATCTTCAATCGCTCCCTACGTCTGCTTGCAAGCACGAAAGGCATGCGCCTGAATCAGCGCGGTCTATACAAAGATGTCATGAGAGGGAAGCAGAGGGTCAAGTTGACTGAAGGAACACTTATGGAGGGGAAAGACGAGAAGAAGATCTTTGAGGCTTTGGGTGTGCCTTGGAGACCCCCAGAGCACAGGATATGCTGATGAATGAAGGATCCACATATTGTGAAGTTTGAGCTCCGTAATCGTAATGACTTCGTATTGGCATCCCTGACAGGGGAAGTTCTATCTAACCTTTTCGTCTATCAAGCTTGCTCTTTCTATTATCGATGTTTTATCCATGTAGCTCATCATACCGTTGCAATCGTGAGGCTCTTCCCCCTCGCTCGACCTCCCTCAGCTTCTTCGGCCTCTGCGTTTCTTCGAGAAGTCCGGAAACGCGGGCTTGACGCTATTCAGAAGCACCACTGTCATCAAACAAGTCAGCAACACCACAAACACTGTATCAAAGAAGTGAGCAGACTCACCAACAAACAAACACCCCATCACCCCCGGCAAAATCCACGGACTAAACACAAAAGCCGTAACATCCCCCGCCGAAAAATCCATCACACTCAACAAACTCAACGCCAATCCCACCCCCCCTCCTATTCCCAATCTCACCCAATCCCCCCTCTTCTTCCCCCTCGTGCTCATCCCCGCTAACACACAACACAGCATAACCACGAGTCCCATCGTGACGAAGAAGTAAACGTAGGTTAATTCGAATACGTGGTTTGTGTTGAGGACGGCTGTCCATGCGGCTTGGGATTTGGATTGGTCTGCGAAATCTACACGGGAACCGATTTCGTGGTCGATTTCGGTGGCGTTGGAGGGGGATGCGAAACCGGCTATGTTGAAGATTGTTTTGTAGAGGGTTAGATAGCTCCAGAACAAAGCATTCGTTGCAAGAGTGGTGTTGTTGGATTCGTTGGGGGAGGTGTTGGATGAGGAGCCCCCGGCAGCTATGATATTCGAGGCATTGACAGAATTCGGGAGGGAATAAAAGAGGAGTTCGAGAGTTTCGGCGATATCGGATGAGGTGAGGAGGGCGCGGGAGAGGAGGGATTGGGCTGTGGAGTTTACAGCGTGCCCGACGGCGGAGTAATTGCCTGCTTGGATGGATTCGGACCAGGTATTAACGGAATTGATGAATTCGTTTGAGCGGACGACGGCGGCGCGCCAGGTGATGCATTGGGCGATGCCTTCGACGGCGAGGACGAGGGAGAGGTGGAGGGGGAAATGGAGGAAAGACCAGATTTGTTGGCGGATGGTGCCGAAGTGGTCTTCTTCCATCCAGTCGAAGTAGATCATGTAGATGAAGTAGAGGATCAGGATACCGCAGAGGATATCGGCGATGGTGGAGCCGGTCCAGCGAAGTTCTCCTTCAGAGCGGACGATTTTCTGACATTTCTCCGCGATGCCCATGACGCCTTCGCCGAGGATGATGAGGGTTAGGATGGCCATTCTTTGGACGAGATGGGTTCCTTTGAAACTGACGTTGCGCCAGATGGAGGAGACAGTGACGGCGATGATGGATTCGCAGATGGCGACGATGTACCAGATGATGTAGGTGTGGTTCTTGCCTTCGCCGTTGAGGCGGAATGTCCAAAAGAGTCCGAGGTAGACAATGGCGGCTAGGAGATATGTGCCTGCAATTAAGCTCATTGGTATGATAGTCGACTTGTAGTGTCGTGTGAACCAAAGTGACTGCAGGTACTGGAGCACCAGGACCAGTCTGCTGATCATGAGCACGAGTGTAAGTCCTCTCTATGAAGATGTCAGCCCTCTTTCTGCTCGTGGAGATACATGACGCAGGACTCACGAAGTACTCCAATGCGGGCCCTTCATGGTCATAATCTGTTGTGCGATCCCCAGATTGCTTCTCGCCCGGATTGAACTTTGGTCCGGCTATTGCAAGCCCCATCATCATCAAGAACTGAACAGCCTTTGCGATCCGTTCGAAGACAGAGTCAACGTAGAATCGAACATCATACAAGGCCACCTGGTACCACGTGAACCAAAGGATGCAGAAGAAGCCGGTGTATTGTTTGAGTGTCTCAGAGTCGTTGACATCGTGGACATTCGTAAATACCGTTAGGTTGGCGACGAAGAACAGATCGAAGAAGAGTTCCAAGTATGTCGCTGCTTGATGTCGCCGAAAGTGTGGGGTGTCTCGCAAGTGTTGCTCGTCGTGTTCTTCAGATAGCTCTTGTTTGTGGTGACTGTGGTCGTCGCCGATCGTTGGAGAGGGTATGCGAGATGCAGCGTCCTGATCATTGACGAGTGGACTTCTGAAAAGAGGTAAATGGCTGATGCTAGTGCTCGCCATTCTGGAGACTAGCGCGAAGCTGGTATATAGTAAGCGATGACTCAAGAAGATGTCAACGTTTCGAGGCACTAGTGTACATCTGTTGACAGTTGAAGGAGCTGCAAGCCAGAAGTGCAACAGTCTCAGGATCGGAGCATGGACGCTTCCCTCACAAGCAAGATCCTTGTTCGAACGTACTTTGAAGTGCTTGATTTTTCGGTCGGTTCGGGCCTCTGGGTTCCGATACTGTATTCGCTTGAGAAGTCGTTTAGCATTCCAGCGGACCCGTTTCAAGAAGACTTTGTTGATCAGCCTCGATGCTGTGCATGCCCATAGCCTCATGCCACGTCCTCTCGTGTGTCACATGGCTCGCAACTGCGGAACAACTGATCCCGAGGTGCTAAAGATTATCAGAGGTGATCCTCGATGATATGGGTCCATGATGTCCTGATCGATCTGGAGTAGGAAATTACTGGTCCAATGGCATGCTAGCATGTGAACGATGCTTCCGCTCCTGTAGACAAACCTATCAACCATGTGGAGCCGCCAGGGGATCTTGTGGTCGTCCTGTCCATGTTGACCTCAACACCAATTTTCCGGGAGGTATCGGGTGTTGAGAGCCGGGCCAAACCTGGGTGGGTGGACCGCGCTCCGCTGATGCTTATATGGACAACATGCAAGGGAGGAAAATCGTGTCAAGGCTGGCTTGATGGCGATCAGGAGCTGTGAAGCAGGCAGAGAAGCTATGACTTTGTGTTTACCTGGTACGAGCGCACCAGTGGGCCTGTATCTCTATTCGTTGATATGATTCTGTCGTTTCATACCGGAAATTCCAGGAGGCCGATTGAGCTACCGGCTGGACCGGGAGCTTCCTCGATTATCCGGTCTAATCGGCTACGCAGCGCGAGCATCCGCCAGCGATCAAGATTCAGGTCTTGATCGGCTTTTACAGAATTCAAACTCACTGCGTAGCTGTCTTCTCAATTCCCTCTGGAAATGGCAACTGCCAGTCCCGAATTGGACGTGTGGGATGACGACAGCAGCAGACTCCGGGATATGCCAGCTTGTAGCTTAGGCATCTGGGTATTCGCACCCTGCTGTGTACGTCATGCCAGCATTCATATGAATACAGTTTGGCATGTGTCGACGTCCATGGAACTGTCGCGAAGATGCTCCAGTGTGATGTCCTGATCTACCTGTGTGGACTGCCCATAGGAGGGCAAGCTTCAAGTCTGATCTCAGCCCGCAAGACTGTTCCAGAATGTCGAATCAAGGATGCCGTTGCCAAAGAAGTTGAGCGTATCAAAAGAAGGCTGGCTCATTTGTTCGTTCACCGGCCTGAAGCCCACGCTGGAAGCTTGAGGTTCTTCACCGCGGCGGGCAGCCGCGCCAGTTTCGTGCAATATGCGTTTCTTGATGCCTTCGCACACGCTGCGAAGCCAGTTTCGTAGTGCATCGTGACGAGGCGAGAGCGGGTCGTTTGAGGGCGCGGATGCCATATGCGTGCAGATGGAGTCTAACACTATCTCAGGTTGCAACATAGATGTCAATGCTCCTGGCTAAGGTCAGTGTTCGTTCTCTTCAAGATTACAGCGGAAGTGCTGCCAGATACGTACCGGCTTCCCATCCCCCAGTGCTCGGTAAAGGCTTCGAAACTCGCGCCATGAGGACCAGAGTCTCCAACAGGTTGGTCCAGTCTACAATGGCCAGCTGATGCAGGGTTGATGGAGGTCGTGCGAGAAGGTCGTCCACGTAGTCCTTGATTGCGCATGCGCATTGTATCATGGTCGGGTAGTCCGGAGTACCACTCGCTCGCAGGAGTCTCTGGTAAGTGTGTATCGTAGCAGCAGCGAACCCGAGGGTGCCACCAAGGGATGGGTACTCTCGCTTGAGCGCCTTCAACCGTTGGTTGGCGACTTTTGTATGTAGATCGATGAATTGAAACGGAACGGGCTGCTGATTTTCGCTGGCCTGGCGGAGGCCATCCTCCATGTCGTCCATTGCCCGCACCAGCTCCACAATAGAGACAAGGGCACGATCGGTTGGCAGAGGCCCACTAGCCGCTCTCTCTGCACATGCGCGTAGTTTGTTTGTCCATCTCAGCGGGCTTGGCTTGTCGAAGCCAGTAGCAGAGAGGCCGCTGCAGAGATAGTAGCTCCCTACGAAGGCTCGATCCCGCTCCAAGGCGCCGGCTGGATCAATAGGTTCCAACCACGGCTTATACAATCCAAGATCCGCCACCATGCCAGCCAGAATACAGAGCTGCTGATAGACGTGATGCTGAGACATGTAATGATGATGCCAGGCAAGAAAGACCATTAAACCAGTCAGAACGTCCATACTCCGCTCAGTCCCGATGATAACCTTTGACGAGAGCGCGTATCGGAAGGCTTGACTCAGGCGACTTTGCACTTCCGGCTGGGAAGACGCAGCCACGCTACAGACTGCCAGAGTCAGAACAGGACGAGTGGCGACCATGCCAATGATGTCTGCTCCTGGATTGATCTCGACAAAGGGGAAATACGAAGTCAGCTGGCGATAGACGGTGAAGGAGTTGGCCACAAAATTGTAGTCGATGCCGCGCAAAAGCTCCTCGCAAGCTGCGATGTTGCCGAGTCCTCTTGAGAAGAGTGAAACGAATGACCGGCTGTCGGTATGGGAAATGTCATGGCGAGATAATAGGGCTCCCCTATCAGCCTGGTACTCGGCGGGCTTTGCACTGGGCGGGTCGAACTACAAGACATATTAGACGGTTAGCAAGAATTTTGGGGAGGTTCATACCTTTGGCGGAGGCCCTTGCGACGCCGTGGATGGGCCCGCAAACTCGAGCAAAGGTATCCCTTCTGACTCGCCAACGTTGCTCTGAGTTCGACGCTTGCGTGGCTTGGGGACGGCCGGAATACATTCTCTGTCCATGCGAAGGCATCTGGACGGCCATGATGTTAGCTGGCACCGACACAAGGCTTGCACTCGGATGATGAATGATGAGAAGAAGATGGATGTGGATGTTGTCAGGTACGGTGTCGGTTCTCGCACAGTCAGCGACTGCGCGCGACCTGAGTCGTTCGCATAGTGCACGTGCTATCGAAGGTGATATCAAATCGAGATGAACTCAATGTCGGGCCCGATGGTTTGGACTGGCATTGGGCGGTGTGCTACAACCTTGCTGGCGGCGGCGTGTCAATGAACTCACTCACCTTTCGCATTTTCCGCTTGGGGTAGAGATGCACTGCGATTGGGCGTTAGCGGTCGACGCATCTCCGTTTGGGACTGACACGTGAACTCGACGCTCGCTCGAGCTTCTCAGGCTGGTCAATGTACCTACTTTCATCTTCAATGAGGAGCACCCTTGACACGCCGAGTTTCGTGGCTGTCGTCGCCTCTTATTGCTGCCTTCAGGTGTCGACGCTGCTACCCCGGGCAGAGGAGACTGGGGTGCGGAGCTGTCCATGGCGGAATGCTGTGTCCAGTACCATCGATATGGATGTCGAGAGTTCTGGAATCGGGTAAAGAAGAGATCTTCTCCCTCACTGCCGCCTTCCTCCCTCAGCCGGCCGGGTTTTTATTTTATGAACACCCGATTGGTCCGCCCTTGGCAAATGTCAGCGACTTCGCTCTGTTTGATTGTGTGCTGTCTTGCAATATGTTGTACGGTATCTGGCCTTGGTCGCGGAGGTCGCTCCTGCCTCTTGCTGGCTTCTGCGAACGGATCCGAGCCTTCCACCACACACGATCTGCACTTGCCGTCTCGTAGTGTATAGTCATGCACTGTCTCGTTCCCATACAAGGTGTGTTTTGATTGGCCAGAGTGCCTGGGAACGAGATGTGCCGGCTTGTCTTGGCATGCATCCACAGTTCGGAGATCTCAGCTGCCGAAGCTTGATCGACTCGACATCAGCTCACCGCCTTCGTTCATCCGCCTACGGTCAAATATACTGCCATCAACGTACCCTGTCGACCACTCCTGCTCATTCCAAAATCGTGTGTCCAGCAATACAAGAGGAACAGGGCGGCCAAAGAGTAAGCCATTGGCTTCTTGAAGGGACCTCCACCTGTGAGAGGCCCATTGCCGCAACATCCACCCGCCGACCATTACCTCCGCTGCCTCGTTGTTGTTTATAGCATGAACACGAGGGCGCAGCAGAGCGGGCTCGGTGCCAGACATGGTATACCCTGAACGAGGCGGCTCTTTCTCTAATTGAACCCCATGGGTCGAAAGTCGAATCCAATCGTCACCCAATTCTTCACCAGAGGCCACAAGCTGCCGGACGCTAGCAATAGATACGCGCAGACGTGCAAGAGATGTGGCGAGCTCTTTCGAAAGGGACGCGTCGATGATTTGATGAAGCACCTGACGCAAAAGTGTCCCCATGTCAACGATGAAGAAAGGGCTCACGTTGAATCAGTCGTTCAATTGCAATTTCTCAAAGGCACTGTCAATCAGTCAAGAGGTGCACCACAGACCAAGCACGCCCAAGCGACGGCAGGGGTCTCCCATCCGTATTACGCGCAGAAAGAGCAATCGGCTTTGGAGACACTCGCAGAAGTCTCCAGGCAACATTTGAACTACTCTACACAGCATAATGGAGATGGGCAACTCAATGGCCAGGAAGATCTCAACTCTGAACATTCACTCATCCGCCAGCTTCAAGCAGCTTCTGGCTCCTACTCGACAGATGCCAATGCGTCTTCTGTTCCTCTAACGGACCAGGATGTACCAAATCCCTTGGTTGCGTACAGTGTTCCGTTTCGCGATGATCAGGACGGCTCGCAATCGCCAATGGCGGTCGATACAGACGTCGCGGGGCCTGATAGAACGACACCGCCTAACGAAAGTTCTTCCGAAGTCAAAATATTGGAGAAGACGGAACACGCAAAGCCTTCTGAGGTCGAGGAACAGCCCGAGGTTCACCAGCCGCTCATCGATTCAAATGCAGAGGAACAGTACCATCAATCAAACGCTGGAGGCGCCGTCCCCATTCCTTCTCGGCACACCGAGGTCACGAATTGGAATGTCACCAATGCTGCTGCAACACACCACTTCCACAACTTGACAACAGCGTTCAATCCGGAAACTTCTAGGTTCGGCTTACTCGAACAACCGGCCAAGCCAAGAGCACGAGGACGCTTCGACGATTCTCGCAGGAAGGAAGTCGCTGGGATTCGCAAACGAGGCGCCTGTCTCAGATGTCGAATGTTGAAGAAGCCTTGCTCGGAAGGCAGTCCGTGTAACACATGCGCAAGCGTGGAGACTGCGCGGCTCTGGAAAGGGAAGTGCATTCGCACAAGGCTGACAGACGAGTTCACTCTCTGGTCTTCGGGTCTGCTCCATTCGAAGTCGAGCATTGAGGTGTCATCAACAACACACGGCCTTCGACAACAAAATTGGCCGGGTCGCATCGAGGTGAGGATGTTTCCAAACTCAAACTTTGTACTTTCGTTTGCTGCTCGAAAATACTCTTCGCCACTGGTGGACTACGAGTCCACAGTGCGAGGAGATGAGAACCGCAGAAAATACGACGTTGCCCTGCTTGAAGAGGATGGATGTATGTCGACCAGGGTTGAGCGTTATCTGAGCTGCGTCACGCAAGCCTGCGTTGAGCACGAGAGCAACAAGTTCCTCAGAACAACTTTGCAGACAGCTCAAGCGAGCATCAACGCGGTTAATATTGATCCGAATATTCTTGTTGAAACAGACAAACCTCGGTCAAGCTACAAGCTGCACGACGAACTTCTCAGGAACGTCGTCGAACTATGGGTAGCCACCAAGCTGATCTCCCGCCGAACGACCATGAAGCCCCCCCTCGAGCATCACTCGTCAAGACTACCAAGGGCGGAGCCATACGAATCACCGCCTTCAACCAGCAGTCCCGCTACGATAATCTCTGATCCTAGCGCCTCCCTCATCCACACCCAGCTCCTCGCCGCCCTCGAAAGCCGCTCCCAAGCACTCAGTAAATCCGTGCTGAACGAACTCGAACGACGTCTCCTACAACGCCAACAGGTTTCTCGATTTACGACTTTCCTCTCGGCGATTATCCTACTGAGCTGCATCGAGCGTATGACAAGTACATATCGCGCCTTCGACACGTCCGAAGAGGATGTCCGCCCACCTTCTTGGCCTCTAGACGCCACGCCTCGCGCGCTCTGGACCCAAGGTGAATCATTCTCCGATCTTCTCATCACGTTGCTCAAAATGAGGGCTCTACCACCCAAAATCAAAGCTTCGCCAGAAGGTCACTTACTTGTTGATCAAACATCCTCCCACATTGGTGGGAGAAGGAAAGCCGGCAAAGAGCAGCAGGACAAAGACCAGAACAAATTAGCTGCACAATGGCTAGATCCCATACGGTTAGACGTGGATAACCTAATGCGATTACGAGATTCTGCACCACCGGATAGTCAGGATGGGACCGAGAGATGGGATTTGAGGTATGTCAGTCGAGTACTGTTGCCGGCGTGATCCGGACAATGCAGCTGCGATTCAGGCGAAACACGATGACAGGGACAAGGTTAGACAATGAGCGATTGTCAAATTTCATACCAATGCTACATAAGAAAACTTTAAAACTCCATCGCTCTCCAAAAGCGTAAGCAGGTAACCTCATAGCGTCGTCAAAGATCGCCAAGAGGGAGAGAGGGGGGATATCTCATTCTTAGCCAAAAAAAAAATATATCATCATAATAGCCTTCCCATCTGCGGACGACTTAATGCCTCACAGAATCCAGCTCCTCGATGAATCTGTAAATGCCTTCGAAGCCTTGGTATTCGAGCGGACTGTGGCTGTCACTGCCATACGAGTCGCTTCGCGTGTGCACGGATTGGTATCCAGATGGGGAGGAGAGCCATGGATTTTCCATTTCTTCTGCGAGGATGTCTTCGTAGCTTCGCTCGGATTGGTTCGAGTACGGCGCGCTTTCGGGTGTGAGCATATCGTCCAGGCTTATCACATGACGGTCGTAGGCTTTGATTGGTTTCATGGTCTCGAAGAACTCGGCTCCGCGGGACTCTTCGGTCACTGATCCGCCGTGGCTTGGGGCGAATGGGAAGAGGAGTGCGATCTCCGTGCCGGCGAAGGCATCGAAAGCTTCATCTTGGACGACTGTTCCACGTTGCACGTTCAGCTCATCGCACAGACGCTCTACTGAATCCGCATCGCAACCTGGAAAGTGCACTCGTAAGGACGTGCCTCGATATGTAATTGGCAGGTCACCGAGAGCAGAAAGCCTCTTCAAGTCGTTGAGGACAGCAGCTAGATCCTTCAGAGCGCGAGAGAAGTCGACAGACAGGACATCGAGAAGACCGTTGGTGTTGAGGTGCTCGCCCTGCTTCATAGAGTCACCAGACATGGCGTAGCCGACAACGGAGCTGAGAGGAGTGAGGGCGGTGATGGTTGGGTTGATCTGGAAGTCAATGAACGAGCCCGGAGTGGCCTTCGGAAGGTCACGCATCTTGCGGCCAGTCTCCTCCTGAAGAGTAGAAACAGCCTTGAAACGCTTGTTCCCGTGACCATCGACGCCATCGAACTGTGCTTTCTGTCCGGAGATGAAGAACGCTCTCACAGCTTGCGAGACATTCTGCACGACCTGAGCTTGACAAGCTGGGCCATGCGAGAAGTATCTAGCAGATCCACCGCCGTGTGCGTACCCTCCTGCTGTCCTCCCGAACGTCCCGCCGGTCAGATTGGGTCTGAGGGTCGATGCGAAGGGCGCTCTTCCTGTAGATGCTCGGACTGCGTTACCGACTTTCGAGGATGAGAACGAAGCGCGATCGAATCGAGCGCCGGAACGTCCGCCCGATGACGAGGAGAACTCGCGGATGGTGCTGTTGATCCATCTGCGGGCGGTGGAGTACTGGCGAGATTGGCCTTGTCGCAGGCGCGCGAGAGGGTGTAGTGGTTGCTTAGGTGTGTTGCGAACGAGGACCGGTTCGAGTTGGGTCGCCCGTTGGCCTCCCAGCTGCGCGTCAAGAGCCTTGAGGCCTTTCGATAAGGCGGCCTTCAGGCTCTTGGCGTGCCTGGCTAGCAGGCTATGCCAATGCATAGGTATGGGCGGCATGTTGCCGCTTG
Organism: Pseudocercospora crystallina; assembly: GCA_003666085.1. NCBI lineage: Eukaryota > Fungi > Ascomycota > Dothideomycetes > Mycosphaerellales > Mycosphaerellaceae > Pseudocercospora > Pseudocercospora crystallina. Next base: position 255,527 of record QQNG01000238.1, read on the forward strand.
TTCGTGCTCAGCACTGGAGTTGAGAGGTGAATGGGTTGGTTGATGTCAGGTTCCAGGTGCCTCAGCGAGTGCGGAGAGATGACATCCCAGGTGGAGTGACCTGAACTGTGGCGAATGGAGGCACGTGCATTTGCCGACCGCCGACTCCCTTGTGGCGGTGCGCCTCGAAACTTTAGCCGGACGAGCATCAACGACAACTCGAACACAAACACCACCTCAACACCTCAGCACCATCCAACTGGAGAGGGAACACGGCGGATATGGCCTCTCTCAAACGGTCGTACGCTTCGACGTCGCCGGCGACGACGACACTGAGCAGCAAGACATATCTCCGCACCTTAAAATCAGGCAAGGTTCAAAAAGTCGTCCGCGAACTGTACCTTCGACAGGACATCCCGTGCTCCTCAAATCTCTGCTCATCATGCACCGACCTCGCGCCAGCTGGCTTCAGCGGAAAGTCGGAGCCCTTTGTGCTGTCCGCCACGCCCTCCGGCACCAAAGACTTTCCTGAGGGTCATTACTTGGTCCCGGACACCAATGCCTTCTTGAATGCCATGGACTTATTCGAGGCTGAGGGGACAGTACAGGATGTCATTGTCTTACAAACAGTACTTGAAGAAGTCAAGAATCGCTCTCTGCCTCTCTACCACAGGCTCATAGCTCTGACCAAGAATGACGGCAAGCGATTTTACGTCTTTTTCAATGAGTTCCGGCTAGAGACCTACGCGAATCGAGACCCTGGCGAGACTATAAACGACCGTAACGACCGAGCGATTCGAAAAGCGTGCACGTGGTATGCCGAGCACTTAGGGAAGGCTGTCAAGGCACGCAAAAGCATTCGATGCCCGGCGATTGTGATGCTATCCGATGACAAGGACAGTCTGCGAAAGGCGAAAGAAGAACAAGTCACTGCTGCCAATCTGCATGACTATGTCTCAAGTCTTCCCGATGCTGACCGTCTGCTTGATATGGTTGCATCAAGCCGTAACCAGCGAACTAGTCGCGACGCCAAGGCCGAGCTCTTGTATCCGGATTACATGTCCATGTCGGCAATGTTGACTGGCGTAAAGAACGGGACATTACATCAAGGCACATTCAGTGTTTCGCCCTACAACTACCTGGAGGGCACGGTTCATGTTCCTGCATTCGATCGTCCTCTCATTATTCAAGGGAGGGAAAACAGCAATCGCGCTGTATCTGGGGACATCGTTGTGTTGGAGGTCTTACCGAAAGACCAATGGAAAGCACCTTCGAGCAAGGTTATTGAGGAAGACGATCTGACCAAGAACGAAAATGCCGAGAACGAAGACGAGACTGAGGCTGTTGTGACTGAGCAAGAGCGAAGAGCTTTGCAGGAAGAGGTCAAGCGTGCTCATGGGAAGGTCAGCGAAGGCAAGCCTCAGCCTACTGCCAAAGTCGTCGGAATCATCAAGCGGAACTGGCGACAGTACGTGGGTCACATTGACAAGGACTCGGTCAGATCTGGTGCCAAGCAGAGCCGCGCACAACAAACGGTCTTCCTTATTCCTATGGACAAGCGCATACCAAAGATCAGAGTTCGGACTCGCCAGGCTGGAGATCTGTTGGGAAAGCGCGTGTTGGTTACGATCGATTCGTGGGATCGCGAGTCACGCTACCCGGTCGGCCATTTCATCCGTAGTTTGGGTGAGCTGGAGACGAAGGGAGCAGAGACAGAAGCTCTTCTTTTGGAGTGGGATGTCCAATACCGGCCATTCCCAAAGACCGTCTTGGACTGTTTACCTGCCGAAGGTCATGACTGGAAAGTACCTCAGGACTTGGCTGACCCTGGCTGGCGAGGTCGGAAAGACCTTCGAGACTTGCTTATCTGTTCCATTGACCCGCCTGGCTGCGTTGACATTGATGATGCGCTACATGCCCGGAAGCTTCCAAATGGCAATTTCGAGGTTGGTGTCCACATCGCAGACGTCTCACACTTCGTCAAGCCAAACAATGCCATGGACAAGGAGGCCTCACTTCGTGGCACGACTGTCTACCTCGTCGACAAGCGCATTGACATGCTTCCGATGCTGCTTGGAACGGACCTGTGCTCGCTGAAGCCGTACGTGGAGCGTTTCGCGTTTAGTGTGATCTGGGAGCTGGATCAGAATGCCGACATCGTCAATGCCAATTTCACCAAGAGCGTGATCCGTAGCCGAGAGGCCTTCAGCTACGAGCGTGCACAGCTTCGCATCGATGATCAATCCCAACAGGATGACCTGACCCAGGGCATGCGCCATCTCATGATGCTTTCCAAGAAGCTCCGCGCGAAGCGTATGGCGGCTGGAGCGCTCAACCTTGCTAGCCCGGAGGTTCGGGTGGAGATGGAGAGTGAGACATCAGACCCAATGGACGTCAAGACAAAGCAGCTACTGGACACGAACCAGCTTGTCGAGGAGTTCATGCTTCTCGCCAACATCTCTGTGGCCCGCAAGAACTACGAGGCGTTCCCACAAACGGCACTTCTCCGTCGCCACGGAGCACCACCGAAGACCAACTTCGAAGAGCTCAGCAACCAACTGAAAACGAAGAAAGGCATGGAACTCCGCACAGACTCTTCCAAGGCTTTAGCAGACAGCTTGGATACCTGCACAGATCCGCGAAATCCTTTCTTCAACACTCTGGTCCGCATCCTCGCCACACGATGCATGATGAGCGCCGAATACTTCTGCTCCGGGACTCAAGCCTACCCCGAATTCAGACATTACGGTCTTGCATCTGAGATCTACACCCACTTCACATCGCCCATCCGTCGGTACGCCGACTTGGAAGCTCATCGCCAGCTCGCCGCTGCCATCGACTACGAACCTCTCGACGCAAGCCTTCAGAGCAGAAGCAAACTCGAAGGTGTCTGCAAAAACATCAACGTCCGCCATCGCAACGCCCAAATGGCAGGCCGCGCTTCCGTGGAGTACTACGTCGGCCAAGCACTCAAAGGTCGCATCATTGAAGAAGACGGTTTCGTGATGCGAATCTTCAGTAATGGTTTCGTTGTCTTCGTCCCGCGCTTCGGTATCGAAGGTCTCATTCGCCTCAAAGACCTCAACATCTCCGACGAAATCGGCAAAGAGCCCGAAAGTGTTTTCGACGCGGAGGAATACTCACTTGAGATCAAGTCGGGAGAGAAAGCCGGCACCAAAGTCGATCTTTTCGAAAAGGTGAAAGTGAGGATTAGCGATGAGGCGGAAGAGAGTACGGGTAAGCGGAAGATCAAGTTGGCACTTGTCTAATGAGTGTCAGGCGAGGTGGACAAGGAGGTGGACTGGATAACAATAGCATACATGCAGCAAATACCATGCCACGCAATGGAGGACAACGTTCCGCAAGCGAATCGTCCTCCTCGCACACGTGTAAAGTCACACCATTGGCGCGCTTCCACTATTCGTTCGAGAGGAGGAGCCAGGTACGCCGCCCGCATATCAGCGCCAACATGTGACGAAAGGAATCATTCGGGCGTCACGCAGTGCAGCAGGCACAGGTGTAGCACCGTCATTGGCGGCATTCATACAACCGAGTAGGGGAAATAACTGACCGGTTCATCCATTCAACTGCACTGTGTATCCAATCACGGCAGCTGTCGAGACAGCAAACAAGCTCGAGACATTCTTCAGCTCATCTGTGCTGTGTGCTGTGCTGTGCTGTGTGGATTCGCGCGGGCAGGCTCACAGCACACAGGTTGCCACGTCAGAGCACACCACCTCTTCACACTGCATAACCTGGCAAAACTCAAATGTAACGACTCACGGCTCATCTGCCCGGACGTAGGGGTATATAGAAGTGGCCATCTCCTTGCCCACCGGTACTTTCTGCTCTCGAACTCAAGAAAGAATTATTGTGGTTTGAGAATCTCACGGTAATTGTCGATCATGCAGAAAAGAGGTCCTAAATTTCATGCTCATATACCACTACTACCTCTTGACGTACTCAACCTGCGCTAAACTCTACTCATCAAGCAAGCACACCATGCAGCGAAGCAGCAGAACGCGCAAAACGAAGAGCAGAGTATGCAAAGCAAGCAGCGCGCAATGAGATGGAAAAGCAATCTGGGTATCGTCACCACACTCTCTCTCGACCGTCCGTCCCGCTATGCTAATATTAATGCCACCGAAAAAACATCTCAGTCTGAAGCGCAGTCAATCCACCGCATTCGCAATTCCGCGCATAGTCAAAGACGATCCGAATCGAACGAATGCAACCCGACTCTTGTAAAAACGCAGCAAAGATGATTCAGCCCAGTTCGCCCGTGGAAACACATCGCAACAACATATCAAGCATCGCATCCTGTCCCGTTCGCACGCATCGAAAACAATCCAGAAAGCCGAGACCGTCGTTAAGAAAATGCTGATGCCATGGAGGTGTCAAAGTACAGCACGCGGTATATGGAAATGATGCTGGATCCCCTGGGTGTGTGTATCTCGTCTGTCTGTCTTGGATCTTCGAACTCATAAAATCATGTGGCGCCGACGCCGTTTCCGCTCCAAAGGGGGTATAGATGATTCTGGCCCTACTGGTAAAGCCTTCGATCGAGCCAAGGATTTACAAGAAGTTGGAAGAATACTCAGGTGGTGTATGTGTGCGACCACACCGTTCCAGGGTGTCGGAAACTGGCGAAGCTCGCGGGTATCATTGGTAGCCGTAGTTCTGGGGCATGTTGCCTGGAGCCGACCAGCCTTGCATCCCTGGTTGTGAGCCAGCACCTGACTGTGCTCCCATGAACTGGCTCGGGTTTGGTTGGTACATCGACCTGTTCATGCCGGAGTACGCTGCGTTCAACTGATTCATCTGTGGATAGCCCATTCCTTGGTTGGGCATCTGAGGTGGTGGCATCGGAGAGTGATGCTGCTGTTGCTGTCCGTATCCGTGAGATTGGGAAAGGGGCGACGGCTGTGGCCCAGGAGGTGGCCACATCTGCTGACTTTGAGGATATCCGCCGTACGAAGGTGTCTGACGATGCCCTGCTCCCATGTTCATCGAAGGCGATCCTTGGTGAACTTGACTGGGTCTGTGCATGGATTGTACAGGAGATGCCATCGGATTCTGCTGGTTTGCGTAGCTTGGATACCCCTGACCAATCATTTGCGAGCTGGCCTGCGATATTGAGTCCTGTCCTCGGTGTTGACCAAGACCTGCAGTCGCTTGCGGACTCTGCAGGTTCTGTGGTGCAACGGTGCTCGAGTCAGCTTGACCGGCCGGTGCTTCAGTTGTGGGTTGCTCGTGGGGACGTCGCCAGTAATCGTTGAGATAAGTGGAGCGGTGATCTCGTTGGGCAGAGAGCGATTTGTTATATTCCGCCGCCACGCTCGCTTGGCTCATCACTTCGGTGGCATTACTCGGCTGGATGCGGTCAATGTATGCGGGACCGGCAATTTCCTGCCTAGGTCGAATGAGGTTCCCACCTGCTGCATTGGGCCGCAAATCCTCGCTCGGCAGGTGAATCATCTGCAGAGGAGCGAGAGAGACGGGAGCCATGCCCGGTGGACCGCCCTCCATGCCGACGTTGCTGTAGATGATCTCGCCTTGCGGTAGTGTTGTAAGTGCATGCTGATGTTGGGCGGCCTCTGCTGCTGCTTGCTCTCTGGCCTTCGCAGCTCCTGGACGCTTCTCTCCAGCGGGGTCTTCCTCGGTGAACCCTTGCTTTCTCGCCTTCGCTTCCCAGTAATCGTCGCGAACTCGTCTTCCGCCTTCGATGAGGCGGCTGCCAAACTGTCTGAACATAGAACGGGCTGTGACTATGGCTATTTGTCGCGAACGGTAGGAATATGGTAAAATTTCCTGGTGGATGAGGTTGTCCTTTTCTGTCTGGTTGGCAATGATCTTGAATAGGGACCTGTTCTTGTTGAACAAAAGGTAAGAGTCCCGATAGCCCAATACACGGGCACACTCGGTGGCGAGCATGAAAAGCTTCTCTCCTCGGTTGGGCACTTGGAAGGTCCGGCACTTATACTTGCGTCCATCCAGAGGGTGCCCGTTCTTGGAGACTTTGTTCTCGCCATCGTTGTCGATCTCACGAGGGATGTACTCGTCGCCTTCCGGGCCGAGTTGGTCAGTGGTGTGGTCTCGCACCGTGGGCAGCGCTTTGACCACGGGCGGTTTCGTTGCTGAGCCGGGCGTCGACCGGGCCGGCGATGCTTGCGACGGCGAAGCCTGCGGGAGAGACTGCGTCTTGATCTGGGGTGTTTGTACCGGCTGGTACGACATGGCGGCAAGCGACATGTTCGAGGAAGGCGCGGGACTCTCGCCTGCCTTCAGTTTGCGAGACTTGTTGGTCTTGGCGTCATCTGATCGCGACATGTCAGCGTCGTTCCTTCCCTCTTTCCTTGCGCACAGGCACGTGGCGGCAGGCATGCACGCCACCGTGACTTCACATCACAACAGGACATTGATGATGCTTGTTTGAAGAATGTAATGTGTAGGCCGTACGTACCACCTTCTTCGACTTTGACGGATGCGCCGCGACTGTCGGGCGACCGACTGCGCTTGGTGCCGCGAGGGCTTTGGGTGGAGAGCAGGTTGGGAGAAATCGTGTTTGCTAGGAGGTAGGTTCATCGGTCAGCGCATGCGACAAGGTCGAGATACATATTCAGCCCGGATGCCGCGACGCTTCTTCCTCCGCTGTTGATTTACGCGTCGCACGGCAGTCCGGTGAGGGTGAGGGCGGTGCTTACCAGGCGCATTCAGAGCAGCTGGATTGATCGTGCCCGAGTCTGCCATGTCAACACCGCGGTGTAATGTAGGATACGCTTCGAAGCTCCGATGCGACACGGCCAGCATCACATCCCGCTACCTGGCATGACTTTCGCAGAGTCGGTACTGGGCCTGTCGCACAACGCCGTCGCTTCAGGCGGTGTTGTCTCGAGTTGCGCGCCGGTGGCGGTGAGCAGCTGGAGATACTCGGACAGCGTGTTCGCTTCGCATGGACCCGAGAAAGTCGCTCGGTGGATGCGCTGCGTCTGCGGTTCTCGCGCGCGCTCGATGGTGAAGTGGAGAATAGCTCTGCGACCAGGGACGGAGCGCTGCGCTGCACGATCCCAAAGTTTGACGAGAGAGCAGATAAGCTCGCGGTTAGCTGGAGAAACCCTGTTTGCAACCGCGAGTGCTGCTGAGAGCTGGGGCGGCGCGAGGGGTGGAGACGGTTTGGTGATGGTGAGCGGTACGGTACAGAGGTCGATGCAAGGTCGAACTTGCAGAGAGCGCCGCTGCTGATGGACCGAGCGGGTGGCACGTCAGAGGCTCCGAGCTTCAAAGTTGCTCTGCTGCGGGAAAGTTGACTGGGCGTGCTCTGCAATGTGGCCTGAGTCAACCCCACACCTCCCTTTGGCTTCTCAAAAGTCATGTCAGCTTCATCCTTCGCACGCTCTCCGATGAGCACACAGCAATAATTAACAGCACGAGAGGAGCCCTGCCAGCGCGCTCTCCATCCTGGCGCCCTGTGTATCGCCACTCCGCACCGGAGCCCGCCGCACGGCACGATCACTCTAGGCGCGGCGTCTTCAGGCATCGAGGGGGATCAATGCGCTGCTCCAGCCTGCTTTCGACTGTGTCTGGGGTTACACGTGCCATCGAGAACGCTGAGCATCGCGCAAGGGATAACTCTTCGCGTTGGCTCCTGGGTCGGGCAGCCAGAGCTCCAGATACCTGGCCAGCGCCGCAGAGGGGAGAAAACGATTGCGTGACGGTTCCCAGTGCGCTGGCAGCGGCGAGGGTAGCTTTTGGTAGAAAGAAATTGCACTCACTTGAGAGATAGCTCCGTAGCGCCTGGGCCCGGAGAGGATGCTGTCGCGCAGGCGGTCTGTCTCGAACAAAGTGCCCGCGGTGCGTTCGACCCTTCCTTATACTCTGCCTGTCGTTTGATTCGCCGCCGGATGGATCTGCTTGCCACGGCGACGGTAGCGACGGTCTCGTTATACCGCAGGAGGAGCTGTTCGTGTTGAGTAGTGTGTCCAATGTATCGATATCAATGCTGGGGATGTCCGCCGTGTCGGGCGTCTGTTCGACTGGTGATGTCGAAGTCGTCAAACGCGTTGCGAGATGGCCCGAGTGTGAGTTGCGCCTGGACGATGATCGGCGCGGGCTGTCCCGTCCGTTTCTCCAGTTCTTCAGCGACCAACGAGGCTGCTCGCTCTGAACAACAGCAATCCGTGAATCCTCTGTGAACAACTGGCCAGTGTGAGGCCTGCCGGCTTTGCACGTCCACAAGGCTGGCTGAAAGTGGCCGACCCTGCGCACCGGCGAGAGGCTGCCTTCTCGTGGGCAGGCGAGACGAGACGAAACGAGAGCGGAAGGTAATGCACGACGCCTGCAGCAGCAACAATATCCGCAGCGAATGATCGAGAGTGAGCAGGTGGAGAGGCCGTGTGGCTTATACTACATCCTCTCAAGCCAACTCGTCCATCTCGATCTTCCCGCGCGGACGCATGATTTCTCACATATTGGACTAAAAGAGGCGATCGCGCTGTTTGGACGCGACCCTGGCCTCAAACGCCATCGCGTATCCGGCCAGTGCAGTCTGCCTCTTCATGCACCGCTCTCGCTGCCAGAATTCGACCCGAAACGCCTTGGCCTGGAGAAATAATGCAGTCGCAGGTAGAGCTCCGCCGCCTCTTCAATAGCGCATACTACGGCGCATCGCAAAGCAAGGGTATTTCTGGCCAATCCGGATTACGATACACAAATGAGGGAACGAGGGGCGCTGCTCATCTGCGAGCTCTGCGGTATCCCGCGTCTTTGTCTGCCTCCGCCTTCGACTCTGCGACGCCTTCGCCTGCCTCGTTTTCTGACTCTCTGGGGCCTTTTGCGCCGCTTTGAGTCATTGCGAGGACGCTGTGATTTGCCAAATGACGTCCGCTCTGGATAGCTGCATGCCATGCTGCGCTTAGCCGCTGTATACGCCTGGAGGATCGCCCGTACAGCAGACATCCCACGCCATGACCTGCATCGACTGAAGAGCTTCGAGGCTCCTCGGCACGAAGCTACACGCCGCCGCCATAGTCCTCATCGCACGTCCCGCCCCGCAATCTACCTCGCACGGTATTCTGGTGAATGGGTGTGCGTATCGCTGGACATGTGCTCACTGCGGCTCTGTTCTGGGATTGCTAAAGTCCGGTAACTTGAATCCTGCTGGCACTTCCTTGAAGTATATCAGTTACCAACCGGGAAAGAGAAAAGCCCCGACACGTTCAGCTCTATCACGCGTCATTGGTCTTTGCACAAGAGCACATGGCCGCATGTTCCTTCGGGTAGCTACTGCTGCTGCACCTCGCCAGCCTGCAGCAGGCAGGCGCTGCGAGACGGAGATGCTCTGTGGTCACTGGCTGCTGGCCACTTGCATTGCAGATCTGCAGTGGATCCTTGGTCGTCAGCTGGAACCACAGGTTGTCTCTCCGCTTGCCTTGCGGCCCGCAGTACGGCTGCGGGCCTTTGACAAGAGTTTACCACAATGCGTGGGTTGAAACGGGCGAAGACAAACAGCGTACCCTTGATCACACGACAACATCAGCCCGTCGGTATCCATACCGAGCCCGGCGAACACCCTTTGAACGATCTGTCGCCGCGAAGCTTGCGCAAGCCCTGCGGCGAATGTGCCAGCCCGGTGTCTCAGATACGTCTACGAGGCTGAGAAGGTGACGCCTCCGGGCGATTTTGCCAACCGTTGAGCAACTTTTGAAAATGGAAAGCGCAATTCAGTGAATTCATTGGAGCTCGAAGCCTGCAAGAATCCATGTCAGACCAAAGGATGTCGATCAAGCGCACAATCTGGTCGTCTCCACATCAAGCCTGCATAACCGCCAGAGCACTGGGCGTCTGACCTTGACGCACTCGCGAGCAGCGTGGGCATGGGTCACATGCGAGTGTGCAGGTATATAGTATCCTGCATCATGACTTTGGGAACCGGATCGATGCAACGTGAGTTGAAGTCCTCACCGCCGTGTCTGGACAAATCAACGGCGACCTCGCCGACGCAACGGAAGCATAGTGCTTGATACAATCAACGACCGCAGCGACTGCTTCCGGCTCATCCGTGCCCAGATAGACTCGCACGCCGTCTCGGTCGGCATGCTCGAACGGCCAGCTTGCAAGTGCGGGTGCGGCTGCTCGCCGACCATGAAGTGCCATGGTGCCGAGATTGCCGAATGCTAAGGACGCGGAACGCATCGTCAGCATTCGGTACAGGATTCTCAGCCTACTTTTGGGGCCAGCCTGATGAAATCAAACCGACCTTGATGCTGACCGCAGTGCCAGGAGTGATACTAACTGTAGTGCTTCCTTCCTCTTCAGGCCGAGGCTTTCAGATCCGTAATCTGCACGCGTAAGTCTAATGCTTGGCTATCGTACTCTTGCGGCCTGGCCATGTTACGGTTTTGCTCTGACTCCCGTGCTTTCTCATCCACACACAGATTCCTTGATGGGATCCCATTTGCAATCTAGAATCACAACTTGAAGGCATCATAGACTTCAGTCAACTGACTGCGGTTCTTGCACACCTCACACACTCAATAAACCCATGGAGTTCTCTCCGACGCTTCCGTCGTCCTCGTCACCATCGTCGCGGCCTAATGTTGGTGGTGGCGATTGATCATGCACACAGTTAACATTTGCGCCACTCACACACTCACCAATCACTCTTCGTATTCAATGCTCGAATGTACTTACATAGCAAGTCTGTGCTTAGCAGAGAGATGCTTGTCAAGTACCTCGGGACACAGGCCGACTTTGATCTGGCTTCGATGTGTTCTCCGCCAGTCGTTCGCTCTAGACAATGTGCAGGACCGCGGGATCGACGTTGCGCTTGTGTGTGTAATCTCGTAGTGGATTTTACACTGCCTTCTCCATGAGAACAATGGTAACGACCGTGCGTGCTCTAGAGGTCTGGAGATGCTGCACGGAGGATTGTCTTCGGATGGTCGGTCTGGCTGGTCATTCTACAATGCCCTTAATCGACCATGATCTCCTTGGGCTTATCTTGCGTCCTTGGAAAGTCCACGGATTGATGCTCTTGATTCGTCAGCTTGGAAGTTGGATGGACTTGTTAGATAGTCCAGCCCTATGAGGCTTTCTAGCCTAGACATTGACGCAAAGAGCACGACACGCGCTGGCGAACAGTGAGAGCGGCATCGGTGTAGTGCTTGCTCAGAGATAGTTGCTTTCTTGTTTCGGCTTGCTGCCCGAGACCAATTCCTTCCTTGGATGTGTAACGGAGGGTATACGGCTCCTGCTCGCTTCGTACCCGAGACATGGAGAGCCCACATTAATTGAGCTTCAGCTGAAGGTTTTTGAAGAGTCTTGGGAATGAAACGGAAGACAGGAAGATATAAGGAACGTGAAAGAAGTTGGAGGTACTTCTCGTTCCAAGTCACCTGTCAAGTGAAGTCAATTCGCAGAGATGGTGTCTGACGTGGCAGAATCCAGGTGCACGATCAACCTGCCCGCACCGTTTCATGAAATCTTGGCACACAGACAACAAAAAGAAGCAAGGCAAGGCACACGGACGTTCATCCCTCACTCACGTCGCCTTTCACATGCCAGCCTCCTCACAAAGAGAAGTTTGCCTAACATCAAGACCTGACGCCAAATCCAATCTGTACGACCAAAAAGGCAAAAAACATAGGTCAGAATCGCTTGAGCCGGATCGGCAGAAGCACCCTACGTGGGACTCGAACCCACACTAGAGACATGTCAGTACATGCTCAAGGAGTAACGCGGTGACGGAGGGTCAACATACACCTCCAGATTTCGTTGAATAGAAGTCTGGCGCGCTACCATTGCGCCAGCAGGGCCCACATTGGAGGATAATACCCCTGTTGAGTCTCAAACGCTGGCTCGGAGATGGCCGGAGGAGATTTCTGGCTGTACAAGTAGGCAGGACTGAATCGCAAACGTTTTCTTCGGGACGTAGACTGTACTGGAATGTCTGAAGATGATGCCGTGACCCAGGAGAGAGTCCATCCATGATTCTGGGAAGTCCAGACAGTGGGAGGACACCCAGCATGAAAGTCTTGACTCATGTAACTTAACGCCAGGACAAGCTCACATTTCATATTTCACATGGAATTCCGGGAGTTGAGGGAAAGAACAACGCGGCTCTGTGGGCGTGATCAAGTCCATTCGTCTTTGCATGCATGCTTCATAACCCGATAGATATCTGTGCTTCGTCGTGGACAGGCCTCATTCCTTCGCGTTTGGTAAGCTTGGCATTATCCAGCTCCACGACCCGCGAAAACACCAGCAATCCAGGCAAGCGCCTTTGAAGAACCCGCTATTCGGAAGACACAGACCTAGCAGATTGCTAATCGCTATCCGGGTCATCAAGCGCCTCATCGCGCAACTCGCCGCGCTCCTCCGGTTCTTGCTCCTCCAAGGCATCCTCCATCGTCTGATCAGCATCAGAGTCCTCTTCATCATCAACCTCATCCTCCGCCTGCTCATCCTCTCCTTCGTCTTCCTGTTCCTCTCCATCCTGCTCGTCATCGCCCTCGTCATCATCTCCCTCGTCGTCAGCATCGGGTTTCACTGCATTTCCATTCTCGGCCTTGAGTTTCTTGACCGGTCGCTCAACAGCGTCGTCTTCGGTGTTAGCATGAGCTGCAGTACCATTGGTAGGTTCGCCGTTCTTGCTGAGTTCCGACGTCTCGCCTTCTTCGCCATCTTTGGCTGCGGCTTTCTCTTTTTCTTCCTTGACTTTCCGGCGGTACGTGTTACGCTTGTCGCATTGTGTCTCGTTGTACTCTGCGAGAAGTTAGTGGATGGAAATAGAAGAGTGGAGAGTCGTACTCTTGAGCTCGAGATCTAATCTTGGGATGAAGTGCTCTAGCTCGCTGTCTTTGAGTGCGGCCATGACATCTTGTGGTGTGATGGTCTTTTTGCCGGCTGCTTGTGTGTTGTCATTTGCGCTGCTCAACAGTCAGCTCCTCCCTCGAAATGGCGATCTTTGATGCGAGAGACATACTTCGCGGCAAGATAGCTGACGAATACAGTAGCGCTCTTGTGTAGGGCGAGCAGTGCATCTTTGTGAATTTGCGTATTGGGCTATGTGTGTCAGTATAACAGGCTTTGGCAGGGCCTTAAACAAATACGATCTTACCGGCAGTACACCTTTGCTTAACCTCCCGATCATCGCTTCATCATGTTAGCAAGAATAGTATAACGGTAGTGGACTGTTTCGTACATTTCGGCAAGCTGAGGTCCTACAACATGTGGTCAGTCTAGACACTTAGAGGCTATCACAGCAGGACGCTTACCTCCACACTCAATCCATCTTTCTCCTTGCTGGCCTTTGATGTTGATGCCGGCGCGGACTCTGCGACTTCCTCTGGGCCATTCGAGGTGGTGGAGACGTTGCTCTTCCGCCCGGGCATTTTGGCTTCGTGTTTGTGGGCTTCAATACGACGGTCAATCGGGGACGCGGACACGTGATGGCTGCAGACTTGGTAAGGCGATATCCAGGTTACGAGGTGAGGTGTTGTCGGAGTCTATGAGACAAATCGGGAAGACGCGATGCAACTGGCACGCGAGGTTTTCGTGGCGTAGGAGCTGGCCCGTGCCCTCGCGAAGTGTGTGCTCACTGTTTCCAAACTTCAACCTTCCCCTCTGCAACCAAACATCAAACACCTCTGAACGAGCTCCATCACTTTCGCGCCCGCATTTCGACCAATACATCCTCACGTTCCACATACACCGCTGGCAGACATGCGAGAGGTCCACAAACACAATCTCAGCTCGTCCTGCTGTGCAGCGGCGGCGACCCGTTGCAGGACATGGGTTTGCATTGATTGCGTGCCAAACACTTTCGGCGACTGCACACCCCGCTGTCAGGACGCAAGAGAGTTTTTGGCTCTTTCTACAGTAGGTAAGACACAGAGCGTCACCACATCTCCTGACCATGGATCGGTCGACCTTTTGGGAGATGTGCTGATGACCGAGCGTGCCTCTCCGCTGTTTGCCCTCCACCACCCTGGCTGAAAGTCAAGCAAGCACTCATCTCATAAAGTCAAATCCCGCCTTTCTTCATGAGTCCTGTTAAAAACTGACCGTACAGCCCGTTGATGTTTCGGACTGTCACGACCGCGGCTGTCTCGACGTTGCAACGAACAGGATGGATCTCAGCCGTGGCCAGAGACTGGCTGCCGGGTCTCCCAAGGCTATGTTCCCAATGTCCACTTTCGCAATCAAACACAACCAGGCCAAGCAGGAGAACCCTATCCGACATGGTTGCCCTGTCTCGAAAGATGAACTTCGTGCCTTTCAAAGGCCTGACTCGGAGCTTCGAACCAATCTGGCAACGAGAATGTGGTTGCAAAGGGGCATAAAGGAGCTGCCAGTGTCTTCTCCAAGAAGGACGTCTTTGCAAGAATTGCTTCAGAGCGAACCGCCTACGCCTTCAACGCCATCAGTGGAGTCGATCAGCTCACTAACTTGCAATAAGCCAGCGCCGAGCTTTCTAGACTTACCAATGGAGGTCCGGGACATCATCTACGAATACTCGGGCACCGAAGCAGAGCCTATCTCGCCAACTCTGAACGACTCAGGTTATGAAGGCGAGTCTGACTTCGAAGTAGACTCTGCCGTTGAGATCAAGCCACTGCACAGACAATGTCGATACTTAAAGACTGGTCTACCCGTCTTGCCTCAAGTTTTCCCTGAACTGTCAAAGGAAGTCTCGGTTGTCATGCGTAAGCTGATCGACGTGTCGCACGTGTCTTATATCTGACCTTTCCCCAGCTCGATTCTACCGTGCCAATACTTTCCAGTTCGATCTCCGTGGCCAACTGGGCACCGAGTCCTTTCGGCGCTGGATCGAAGAGAAGCACAACGAAGCATCTGCAGCCAGGAAGATCAGTTTGAAGCACTGGACCTGGTGGTACACGTCGTCAGGTAGCTGGGAGTATGTCGAAGATGAGACAGTCCTCACCATGCTGTCGACTGGTTTCATAAAAGTCACGAGGAACGGCGGTCAACCCGCTGCACAGGCTTGCAGCTGTGAAATGGACGATTTCGTGGGCGAGCAGTGTCCAGACTGGAAAATCAACAAGCCTTGGACATTGAAAGACTTCGTGGATGCCTTACGCCAAGAGGACGAACTACTAATCCAAGCTGTCAACAAATTTGTGGATCTTGTTCACCACCACAACGAGACGTTCCACGTGTGGCGGGAAGGTCCGAAGGCATGCGCACTCTGTGGCAAGCAATCCATTTTCTTGCGGTCATTTGAAGATGTGGAGTGGACTTCCGACTAGCTGCCTGAAGCCAGAGCATGTGTATAAGCTATGCATGCTTACAGCGCACGACTTCGGTGGACACTCGAAGAGCTTCCACGCCCTCGGGATGCACCACATCAAAATGCATTTTGCTTAGTTGGAGAGCTTCTCTGCTCTCCTGCCTGCTACTTGGCAATGAGGACATCCCACGCCCGCCTTGCCTTGCGCTGATGGATGCGGCCATTTCTGGTTCAACCCGACGCTCGATACTGAGCATTACGACGAAGCGATCATGAAGGCATATGTGATTGTCACAAGTATTTCATCGACATCCCATTGGCTGTCGGGCGTGATTTCGGGTCCTGTGTGCTATCCTCAGATTTGTCCTCAGGAACCAGCTGTATGAGTCGCAACTATGTTGCCACGCGCCGTGTGGGACATTCTGGGAAATAAAAATCTCATGATGCCCGCCATCATCTGCACTTCCATCTGCAGCATCATCCGCTTCATACTTAACCTGTACAAGTACAGTAAAATCGAGTTGACTTGCATACTATTCTGCATAACTGAGCTACACAATACACTACGCTTTCGAACACCAACATGGTCACACCATCGAACACTGGCAACCAGAAGATGAGCTCTCGCAAGGACTCCCACCTTTCACCACAGCAGGCCCAGCAGCCAGAGCTTGACCAGCTCATCGAACATATGGAAATCAAGAAGCAAAGCCTCATGGAGAAGATCTCACCTCCCCGTCGATCACGATCAGACTCTGCTCTCAACACAGACCTGCGAGGCAACCTTCTCCCAAGATCCGCAAAAGATGAAAAGATCGCCGACTTCCAAAAGCGCTCCCTGGCCGACTTCGTGCGCGATCTGCAGAGATCCAACGCTGCCAACACAAACCTGGCCGCGCAAATCTGCAAGCTGTGCGACTCGTCAGAGCTCATCTCGAAGAAGGATCGCCGAGCCACGGACTGCCAATGTGGATGCCACTCCAGCTTCATCAAATGCGGAGTGCAAGAGTCCTCAGTCGGCTATCGTCACAGATTCTCGCCAAACTATCAGAAAGCTAGGCATTTAGCTGATAAACCCTTATACGCATATGATGACCTGGAGCTGGAGAATGTCCTTCACGAGAACGATCTGAAACATACTCGCCGACTAGGCTCCGCTCTAGCAAAAATGACAGCTCGCGAGGTCTTCACACCTCGCACTCTCGAAGAAGAGAAAGCATACTGGCGCGCTCAACGCCAACACCGCATCTCCGACGCAATCTCCCGCCCTCGAGAGACTGTCGACATGGAAGCCGAGAAATCTTTCTGGGCATCAGCACGCGAACGAGCAGCCGCCTTAGAACCCGTCGCGCTTCCAGTCGCTCGAAACGTTGGGCCGCAGAGGACGATCGAGAGGGAAGGAAAGTTCTGGGGCAACGTCGTGAAGCAGCGTACCTTCTTGCTGCATGTGTCGGAACGAAAGGTCGAGCGGGAAGAGCGGAGGTTCAAGGAGAGGGTTGATAGGGAGATGGCGTGGTGGGATCGGGCCAAGATGAGAAGTGCTCGGCAGTTTTGGGAGTCCCAGGAGCCCAGGGAGAGGAGAGTGAGGTGGAAGTAGTTGGGGGTTTTGCAGTTGAAGGTTACGCGGTATGGGCATGAGGGATACATGAGGGGCGCACAATACAGAAATCTTGGGGGCATGGTTGGCCGTTTGAACATGACTTGAGATTTCTGTGTACGCATTTTTAGCTGGCGGGACGAATTTCAAGGATCATATCAATGAGATTCGAATTCTTCGAACGATTTTCATTTCGTCTCATACTTCGTAGGCGCTCAGGAGGACGCGGCTGGGCTGTTGCGCCATGACGCTGCGCTTAGGGACTGTCAGTCGTGACACTCCAATACGCCAAAGGCGCAAGTCTTACTGCACGACGTGCCTGACCTCTCTGTTCAAAGGCGAAACTCTCGGCACCCAGTGCGAGCTCTTCGCCGTCTGGCTTCTCCGAGCTCTTTGTCGTCCTGATGATTCTTCTGACCGAATGACTTGTTGATGAAGGCTGCTTCTTGTACAACCTCATGGTTCGCCTGCCCTCAAGACCATCTTCGCTCATTTTGACTGTCGTATCCAATGTCCACTTCACTTCAACCTCTCACCTCCTCAATCCGCTCGGCGCCAAACCCGGCACACCGCTAAACCTCTCCTCACGCTCCGTCTTGAAGTTGATCTGCACCCAAAACTGCTTGCTATCATTATCCCACCACGTCCAATACTTATCCTCATCCCTCCGATCAATCTCCCTCGCCTGGATCTTAAACCCGCACGTCTCATACGGCTCCGCAGCAACCAGCAAATACTGATACGCCTTATCCGGTGGATCTTCCACCTTCTGCTCGTACGCGCTCATGAACCGAATCTTCGGCTCCACCCCATTCGCAATCTCAGGATACTGCAAACTGAACAACAACCCTTCCTGCCTCGTAATCGGATCCCTCGTCTTCGTAATCGAATACCCCGGCCTCCCAATCTTCACCACATTCTTCCTCACCTGCACCGCATTCGCACCGGTATACTCCCCCTCCTGCTTCTTCCCCATCTGCGCATCTTTCGCGGCACGTCGCGCCAGATTGGTTTGATGTTTTCGGCCTTGGGTGTGGGCGAGGTAGGAGCCATCATTTTGGTGGACGGTGAGACAGAGACGACATTCGAAGGATCCGACGTGGTTTTTGAAGAAGTAGGGGTCTTTGTCGAGGTCGATGGTTTCGAGGGCGAGTTTGCGGAGGCGTTCGCGGCGGTCGGCGTTGGTGGCGGATTGGGAGGCGACGCCGCCGCCGCCGAATTTGGAGCCGGCGCGGTTTTGGTAGTCCATATTGGTGGAGATGTTGGCGGAGGAGGTGTGTTGTGGAAGGGAAGTGTTGATGGTCAAGAAGTTCGAGAAGTTCAAAGTTCGGAGCTTCGGTTCATCCTTGCCGAGCGCACGGACCAGTGTGAAGTGAAGAAGGTGCGGATAGTTCAACACATGCACAACTTGCTTCATTGCATGACGGGATAAGAACCAGACTGGCGAAGAAAATGAACGCACAAAATGAAAAAGCAATTCTCATCCCAGCAAGTCCAGAATCTGAGCCAACGCCCACAATTTCTCAAAAGATCTCACCATCTGAGCATTCAACCACAACCCCAGCCACATCGATCCAAGAGTCAACCTCAGAATACATAATCCGCCAATCTCATGCCTTAATCCAAGCAGTAAACAACCGCGACTGGTCAGCCCTAGATCATCTCTCCTGGACAATCATAGACCATTCCAAATGCCACGCAAAACTCACAGATTATCCTTCAGTATCCTCCTTCGCGGAACACATCCAAACCTATAAAGACATCCTTGCTCTAGCGCCTGATGTTCACTTGACGATTCTAGGAACGAATTGCGAAATCGACGAAGCGAAAGGAACCGCGGACTGTTTTGTTAGGGTGGAAGCTGCAGGTCAACCCGGTGGGATTGCTACACAGGGCGTCAGTCTACTTGTCTGGATTCGCCTGCCTGAGACGAGGCAATGGTTGTGTTGTGAGCATACGGCGTTGAAGGGTGTTGAGGGGATCGTCTGATTTCCTGGTTACAATGAGAAGTGAAAAAAATTACATTGATATGTGTTCGAAGCGGATGCCAAATCCTACACCAAGGACGATGCTGGATATACGCCCTCCCTCCGTCCCTCTCGAGAACGCACTGGAGATATATATCTACACTACGAACCAACCCAACACTCATGGATCATCACACATTAAAATAAAACCATCAACTCGCCAACTCATACCTCCCCGTCGGACTCGGCCTCCACCCATCATCACTCCCATCCCAATGCGGATGCTGCGTACTAACCGCCCCCTCAAAATCAAACTCCGTCATCTCCGCAAAACTCGGCCTCAAGACCTCTCTATCCCCTTCCTCTCCTCTCCGCAACGATGCAGACGCAGGACTTACTGAAGCCCTCCGATCAGGCCATCCTCCATTTCCTCCGCCGGCTCCGCTAGCTCCGCCATTCGGGAACCACCCGCTCACAGGACTCGGTCGTCCCTGTCTCCAGACCGGTGAGAAGGGAACAGGGGAGTGTGTTCGATCGCGAGCGGGTACGGCGCGGATGGTTGTGATGCGGCCGAAGTGGTCTCGGTCCCAGGGTGAGACTTCAGGACTGACTTCTGGAAGATTTTCGTCGCCGCGCAGAGCGAGTTCGCGACGTTGGTGGCGGTCGGGTGGGGAGTATGCTCGTGCAGGCAGGATCATCTGGGTTTCATCTTCGGGAGGGGGGAGGCGGCTTGCTTGTTGCCGTTGTGCTGGGTGTTGTGGGAGTGGTTGTTGCGGAGGCGGTTGAGGAGGGGAGTATGCGCTGCCTGGGAGAATGTCTGCGTATTGTACAGGTGATGATGGGGAGAATGCGCCGCCTGGAGAGCCGCGGCCTGATGAAGGGTCGGTCTCTGTGACTGAGGGAGATTTGGTGATTACAACGTAGGGCTGGTCCGCGTGAGGTTGGGGCTCGTAGCTGTTGGCCCGGCCTCTGGACACAAAAGCGTCGGCGTGGCGAGCTGCGGCGCGAAGATCGGTTTGACTGGGCGTGAGGAAGGGGGTTGTTGACCAACGCCCGTTGGATCTGCCAACCGGTGATTCTCCATCTAGTTCGTTGATGGCTGCGAGATCATCGCCATTTAACTCATGCGGTCTCATCGGGCCTATCATATCACCATTGTCTGGCATTCCTCTTCTCAGCGTCGAATTCGACTTCTGCAATCGAAGACCTCCACGTCCGTAAACCGGATGCACATGACCATCATACATCGATCCAACAACCTCAGGCAACCTCTCAGCACTACTCATCGGCCTCACCCTCTGCCTCCCATTCTTATAAGCATCCTTCGCAAACCAACTCCTAGCAGGTTCATTCGGCTCCAACCGCCAAGGCGTCACATTCCTCGACTGCCTCAACGTACTCGGATCACTCCTCATCAACGTCCCAAGAAACGACGCACTCGTCGTCGTACACACCGAACATCTCGCCGGTTTGAAATACTGTCCCGTCTGCTTCTTCCTCCTCCATACCAGATATAGAATCCCAGCCGCGGTAGCGACAGCAATCATGCTAATCAACAACCCAGCAATAATCGCAATAGCCCGATCGATATCCATCGATCCATGTCCCGCAATATTATTATTATCATTACTTCTCGGCTCACTAGCGGCGTTGGACGATGATGATGTGGAAGGGGTCTCGGATTGCGTGGAGATTGACGTTGTGTCAGAGTTGGTGGCGGAGGATTTTAGAGTTGTGGAAGCCCAGGGATGGCCTGTGTAAGTTGTGGCGCCTATTACGAGGGGAGTCGGCCACCTCACAGTTGCGATGTTCAGGTTTGGTGGTATGCCTGTTGGGAAGGCTTCTTCGATGATGGATTCTGCGGCGTTGATGATACTGTCGATGTGGTTCTTGGGTTGTGGATTTGGACTTGCGGTGTAGAGGATGATGTTGTCTGCGGAGCCGGTTCTGCTTGGAAGCAATGCCTTGGCTGGTGTCCTTTGAGTGCTTATGAGTGTTGCCTGGAGTATTAATACGAGTGCTGTTATAGTGGCCGCAGCACAGCGCATTCTTGGTTTTGAAGGAGGGCCACGGTGGCAGATGTCAGATCCTCTCGTCCACGTAGCTGGTGCATCGATTAAATGTGCGGGCAAAAGTTCTTCGAAAGAAGAGAAGGAGAGATCTTGTGATTATAATCAGAGCATAGATTGCACATGTCTGATGGTATCCTTAGCAGAATAGACTCACTGCGTAATATCCTTGGACTCGTGCAGGTTTGATCAAGACCTCATCTCTCGTGGATGAAGGGTCCGATGATGGAGGGGCGGTCCATCCAAGAACAAGCCCGATCGTGTTCAAGGCGAGAACCAGATGAACTCATGGTTGCCAATTCCGGGAATGTGTGCTCCGGATTCAGCTCAGGTCTTTCCTACCTCCGTGCTGCGTTACAAGAGTTTCCCGATGGATAAGCCTCTGTGGCGCTCTCTTGCAGCGTACTCTCAAGATCGGCTATGACCACGTGTCGTAGGATGAGCTCGTGAGTTCTGCTGGAGGTCCTGTCGTCCATAGGCGAGACGCGAGGGTCTCGTGAAGTTGGATTGTCATCCAATGCACAGTACCGGTGCTGTCAGAAAGTCCAGGATCCCTTCGGTCGCCATTGGACAATACGACATGCCGAGCAAAATGACAGGAAGTCTAACTGCATGTACCGTTTTAGATGTCAACGGTCATCGATCTTTGCTGAAGTTGTCCTGCAAAATGGCAAATTTCAAGGAATTGGGCTCTGGGTGCATGCTCCAAAAATTCAAAATGCTTTCGAGTTGATCATGCCGCCTCGCGTAAATCTCCCGTCTTGAATGCGAAATCTATTGGCTCGACCTGGAATCGAGTAGTCAAAATATCATGCTTGCTCAGTATACAATGTTTTACTTCGACATTACCTCTAGTCCTGACCGAAACTGTATCTCAACCATTCGCCGACAGCTCTCAGGCTCTCCCATCGTACAGTCTCGTTCTCATCCTGCATCAAAGCCATGACTCTTGCTTTCAGCCCGAACTTCTCCAACTGCACTCTCTTATCCGGGCAAGTCTTGACCAGAAATGCAACGTCGTTGGCACCGATGGCCAGCACTTGCTTGTCAGTCTGCCAATCTTTGCTCAAGATCTCCGCCAGTTCCTTGCACAGTGCTCCTTGCTCTTCTTCGATGATTCGCTGTGCATTCTCATTCCAAAAAGCTTCGTTCTTGTGCGGCGGCGACCATCGCAAGTGCCCGGAGTTAACTTCCGCTGAGTACTCGTCGAAGGTAGTTTGTGTCTTTGTGTATTCTTCGAGCAAGCTGGAAAGGTTGTCGAGGTCCTCAAGCAGATCCTGATCTGTCAACTTCCGGCCTTTCAAATTGGAGAGCACTGTGGCTAGCCTCGCGGGCAGGGCTGCTGGCATCAGAGTGGCTTTATTGTACGATAAAAGGTTATTGAGTGTGCCCAGAAGTAAGCGTGTCGTCTTTTCCTTCGGTGAGATCCGCAGCAGCTGAGTGTAAAGCGGTATGATGTCGTGTTCCTCGTCCAAGCCCTTGCCCACGAGCTGCCCCTCAAAGGACAGCTGCCAGATGACCATCAGGATGTGATACAACAGCTGAAGACCAACACCGCTAATCTTGATGCTGGTGTCTACTGTTCGTATGCTCGCGGCTGAGCTACCATTGCCATTGTACGCTGTGCTGTCTGAGTCCTTCCCACCTGTTGCGCTTCGAAGCACGTCTATCAGCGGACCTAATGTCTCTTTGCGTTGTTTCCAGAACTGCTGTCTCGACTTGCTCGTGCGAAGTAATGCGCTGTACTCTTGAACCGCGATATCCTGCAAGTTGGAATCCGACGTCTTGGCAAGCTCAGCGATGTAGGAGTACAGTTTCGGTAGCGCTTCGTCAATCTCGGACGTGGACTTTGGCTGTGCTGTGATGGCGTGCGAGAGTAGTGAGGCGAGCACTGAAGAAGTGAGGAGTGGGATTGGATCTTCCGGGTTGTTGGACTGTTTCAATAGGGGCAGCAGAGGCTTGTATGGCTGCGGATGCTTGATGAGCGATTCGGTCAGCGCTGGAATGTCTGTACTAGTGTTAGCCAACTCGCAATCGGAAGGTCCAGTCCTGTACACACCATCCACTAGGTCGCCAGTCAAGACCAGCATGTACTGCAGGATGTCTGTCCGCTTAGCTGCGCTCTCAAAGATGCTCTTGGTTTGGCCATTGCCCAGCAGGAGGTCGGTATATGTCTTGACATCGCTCTCGATAGTCTGCTTCCGTTGCTCTTTCCGTACTTTGTCAATGGCCTTGATCTTCTTGAGGTCCTCGTCTGTAATGGTCTTCGCGCGGACTGCTCCCTCCCATGAGATAGGCCGCGCTCTGATGTTGTTTTGGAGCGAAACGATATATGCCGGCGGATCGATAGACATTGCGGCGGCTCTGCTCTTGAGGGGGACTTGCTGGAGCTTCTGCAGCTGTCTCTGCTTGTCGGTATGGGAGGTGGAAGTGTGTATGCGCCGGTCAATACGTGTAGAGCTCTCGGTGCCTTGACGTAGCGCTTTGCCAGAGCTGCCAGCCAGCAACCATATGCCTCAGGCCAACAAGAGCTCGGACTTCACAACGCCTCAAGCGAAACTAGATCCTGCTCCTGCATCGTTCGATGTCCACTTCCTCCATCACTTCAAAAAGACATCTTCCTTCCCGACACCGATGTTGCAGGATTTCAGAGATACTTGAACATCTTCACCGCTGTCTCAGAGATCCCGAAGCGGCCTCAGGGAGCGGAATGACGCCTGGAATGGACACAGATCACAGAGCATTCGTAACCATTGAGAGATGAACGAACATCTCTTCATCCTTCCCCCCGAAACATTGAAAGGGTATCAATGCCTTGATACTCTCCGACAACATTTAGCATGCTTTGGTATCTTCTCTCCCCATTGAGAGGGACTACTCAGCCTCCGCGACTCTCTGCAAATCATCCGATTCGGAGAGCTTTCTACCGCCATGGCAAGACCACCGCTCATCACTGGCTAGTGGCAATGCTTGTCTCCGTTGCCATCGCCATGGGCTTCTCCTATCCAAGTGTTATGATCTCCGAGAATCCGACAGCTGGCTTTGCCGCGCATCCGCATCATGTCTGGACTTCTGCGAAGCCAGTGACTGATATCAACACTCCAATTGATGTGGAGATGCGCCAGGTTTGGGTCCACGGCTCCTACATGAAAGCGCTCGACAAAGATGTCCTCAAGCGAGCACTGGCTGTTCAACAGAGCATTGTCGGGGACGAGAGACTCAGCAAGGCAATTCCTGGATTGAACGACAAAATCCGATCAAGCACTCTGGATTGGGGCTATCATTCTCCATTGATGTACTGGAACAATTCCGAGAACAACATAGATGCAGACACGGACGTTGTCAGGACTATCAACGAACAGAAGCACAGCTCCTCGTCTTTGAACGTCGTCCTTCGACCTGCGTCAGTCTTTGCTGGGAAGAAGTTCGACCGGACACAACTTCGCGCCGCCGATGCCCTCGTCATCACCCTCATGAACAAGGGAGGAGATGGACTCGGCAAGGAGTGGGAAAGCAGAATGAAGACACTGGCCGATAACGCCTGCAGTGGCTGCACTCTGTTCCCTTCCGACGGCCAGGTCACACGACACAGAGTCTACGAATTCAGCTTCACGCCACTCAGTATCTCGGAGCATGTTGCACTTACCTTTGCATACAGCTGCATGGCTGTCTATGTGCTGTTGAGTCTGCGCCGGATGAAGGCCTTCCACAGCCGCTTTGGGCTCGTCGTGACCGCCATCACGCAGATGACTTGTTCCATTCTGTCGAGCTTCACCATTTGCGGAATATTGAAGGTCAACTTGTCCATGGTTCCGCAAAATGCTTATCCATTTGTCGTTCTCGTCTTGGGAGTTGAGAATATGTTCAGGCTCATAAACGCCGTGCTGGCATATCCACCAACCATGGCCACCGAGCTGCGAATAGCGAACGCCCTGGGAGATATTGGCCCGCTCTCTGTGGCTGCCGCAGCACAAAACTTGACCATATTGTCACTGCTGTCGATGGTAGTATCACCTGGCGTCGCCGCTTTCTGTGCGTTTGCGGCGATCGCGACACTTTTTGATGCCTTCTTCCTATTGACCTTCTTCGTCGCCGTTCTAAATGTTGACATTCGCCGCTTAGAACTACAAGATGCGCTGGCTGCAAGGCACAATCGGCCTCGTCGGAGGCGGCCCTCTCCATCGCAGCATACATGGGTCGACGCTTTACTACAAGGACGACTGCCCTTCAGCACTAGAATGGCGGGCACAGCAGTGACAACCACTTTTGTCCTATCCCTCAACTACCATTTCTTCGAACACAAGGAGAAGGCGACGAACCTGCGGGAGCTGCTGGGACTAGTCAGCGGCGGTCCGCCTACAATCACCGACCTCGACACTTTTGCGCCTGCTCCGATGAATGCCACCTTGACACCCGCAGAGTGGATGCGCATGCAAGACTTCGACACTGCAAAAGAGGTCATGAGGCTCGCCAAGCCAGGTGCTGACAGTTTCGTTATTCGGCTCTTTGCACCATTGGTTGTGGTATTGGGAGGCTCGGATCGTACTGGAGTACCGCAAGGAGGCCTAGCCTGGCCACACGCACTGCGCAGCTTCGCCATACATCACTTTTACCCTGTTGCGGTAGCGATCATCTTCATCGTGGCATTTGTTGCTGTGTTGATGAACTTCCTGTTATACAGTGAAGCTGGTGACGAGGATAACGACATC
This sequence comes from Pseudocercospora crystallina, assembly GCA_003666085.1. Lineage (NCBI taxonomy): Eukaryota > Fungi > Ascomycota > Dothideomycetes > Mycosphaerellales > Mycosphaerellaceae > Pseudocercospora > Pseudocercospora crystallina. The sequence continues at coordinate 281,098 of QQNG01000238.1, forward strand.
GCGCGAGCCGACACAGAAGACGTGTTGACTAGCGACCTGGTACTGCTACCCCACCGTCTCGACATCATCAAAATAGTCGGCAATGAAAGTGGCCACTTGGTGACTGTTGGTCTGGATCGGACTATCGTGATCTCCCTGGCAGACAGAATAAGGCAAAACTACCAGTCCATACCGATGCCAAATGATGTGCTGGGCCTCATCTCTTGGCCAGTCCGTCATCTCGCGCTCGATGAGAATGGCGAGTGGATCGCGTGTCACTGCTCAGACGATCGGGTTCTGGTATATCACTCAACCAAAGGCTCTTTCATCTCCAGACTAGTGCAGTATCCAGACGACCACCCTGCCACGATCTTCACATTTAGCACATTGTCCTCGGCTGAGGGAACCAGGTTCTACTTCATGGCCTTGACCTCCGGTGGCCGCCTCGCGATGAGCTGTCTAGACGATGGCATGTCATTTGGAGCTGACTTGTCGCCGTTCCCGATAATGGGCGCAGTCCTTGGCGATACAGCTCAAGGCCGCCAGCTATACATTGTGACAATGGAGGCCAAGATTGTCTCGCACACATGGAATGGGGCCCAATGGACGCGGACCAATACGGCAAGTCTCGAAATCGAGACTGAGCAAGGCCACCTCGGTGGCAATCTTACTAGCCAAGTACATCTGCAGATGTACTCAGACCTTGACATCGATCTCGTGATACTTACAACATCGACAGCGACGATCTTCTTGAACGCAAGCACGCTCGAGCAGATGGCGAAATTGGACTACGGCGAAGAGATTGCATCTCCAGAAGCATTCCTGGTGGGACCTTCACGAAAGTGCCCTGCTTGTGGATGCCTATCACTACGTAGGGCTGGCGTTGCAAGCAACGGGCCTGATTCTTGCAGACTGACCACCTGGTCCACGAGCGACAACGGTGACGACTGCATTTGCTTGGCGAATTCATCGAGCGCATGCACGCCATTCAGCAGCGCGCTGAAGGAAACCCACGCAGTGACTGCGCCCGGAGCTTGGAGTCCGGTCCGGTCACAAGCTGTCATCGGCTTGCGCAAACGTCCTAGGCAACCATCTCCCACCAACTCTCCGGGCCAGAAGCCGACGACTTCTCAGCTCCGTCAAAGACGTGCGCATGCGCGTCAGCAGTCGCAAGCTGACGCAGGTACCGGTGAGCAATGGGAGGCCTACAAGCTTGCACTGGATGGCGAAATGCAGACACTCGAGATCCCGCCTACACAACTGGCGTCTGGAATGACTGGCGATACTAGCTTATACGTCGACAATGCCGGTCCTGCTATATCGCTCGACAGCCAGACTGTCGCGGTCGCATTTGGCAATTCAGTCAGGATCATACGCTCGTCGAGGAAAGGAAGCATTTCAGGACGAAGTGCGACGACGAGTCTGGAGAGGACTGGCAGTACGAGGAAAAGCGCGAATGGGCGTAAGACGCGTTGATAGCGAAGAGGTATGTGGGCAGGACGCGCAAGACTTTGTACGATTTGTTGAAATGGAAGACACGTCGTATACTCTGTATATAGTATTAGACTTCGGGTTACTCATGCAGGTACATGAACTCTCGTATCGCCACTGCGAGGCGAGGCTTGCTGCAGACACGGAGACGGCGTGCTGACTGCACATTGTGAAACGAGCTATCCATTGTCAAGACACCCATAGCTTCTTCACCAGACTCATCACTGTCTGAGGACATTGAGGAGAGGAATGCTGTAGAAAGAAGGGTCATCAAGAACCACTTTTGTTGTATCGCAACGATTCTCAAGAATCGGCATCCATGTCGCTCGCACCGCTTGACCGGTTTGACATTCCCGAATCATGCCCGGATGGCACGAGCGGGAGGCGTTCTCGCGCGGAAGAGGGAAGGGAAGGGAAGGATGTTGTGAAACGATTCAACGCCATTCCCGTACCGAACTTCGCTTCCATGTGCTCAGCTGGCATGAGGACGACACGACAGACTCGCTCATGTCTTCAAGAGTATGGTTGCCTATTGTAGATGCCCAGAGCTGCAATATTATGCATAGGGAGTGGAGTTGCAGGCTGCAGGCCACGTTCGCAGTCAAAAAATGCGGAAAAGGAAAAGCATGTGATGTTGGGCGATCCTTCGAGATCCTTGGCGTGACAGCTGAGGAGGTCTGTTCATCAGAGAAGTGGAGTCTCAGCTCATGACTCGAGCAGGTCTGCTCGGTGACCTCCGATCCACATCAAGAGACCGAAATCGTGAAGAGAAAGGTCTCGAACAGATCATTCATTGGTTGCGCCATGATACAGTTGCAGAAAAGCGCAGCATCGAAGAATTGGAAAGTCATCAGAGTTGGAGGATTCAGGGAGAAGAGAGGCTTCGAGGTCTGGGCCGCGTGGCCACGCTTGTACCAAACTGGGTAATCCTTCACCAAAAAGTTGAGGGAGGCACCCGTCCATGCGTGACACCAGAAATGCCTTTAATTAGCACACACCTGTGGCCATGCTGTCTGCTTCTGCTCGACACAACCGGTTGTTATTATTGACCATCTTCTTCTCCATTACTTCCTTGTCATCTTTCCCATCTACATTATTCATACGTACTCTCGTAATCAATCAACTCGCGGTTGAAGGGGTTTTGCTGGTCTTTCGTTTACCAAACATCCAAGTTGTCGATCTTCATCAATACCACACGGCAGCTTTTTCCACCACGACCTCCTGAAAGAGAATCCTTCGAGTAACGCCATATACTCTCCCTCACGCGACTGCCTTCCAAGACTTCGACGTCTTCTTCGCGACACAAGCTTCTTCTTTCAGCCAAAATGCAGTACAAGACTCTTTTCACCGGCGCTGCCCTTGCAGTTTCCGCCTACGCCCAGGATGCTTCTCAGTCTTCTGAGGCCGCAGAGCTGTAGGCCTTCTCTTGATCCAAACATAACCTCCTTGCACGACCCAAGCTAACCAAGAGTCTTGTTCATAGCCTCTCCGTCGTCTCCGTCCTCCAAACCGCCCTCCCTTCCTCTCTAATCCAAGAAGCCCTCACCAACTCCGCCGCCGTCTCCAGCGAGATCGCATCCGAATTCGCCGCCGGCGAGACACCTTCCTGGTTCTCCGCTCTGCCTTCGGACGTCCAGACTTACCTTGTCCCAGCGGGTGCTGTTGCGACCGCTAACGCTACTGGTATCACTTCTTCTGCCGGCTCTGCTGGAACTGCTGCGTCAGTATTCCCTACGAACTCTGCGAATGGGACCGCGAATGGAACTGCGGCTTCTAACTCGAGGACGTTGACGCGGACGACGAGTGCGACGCTTACTGAGTCCAGTGGATCGACGGGTGCGAGTGGTGCTGGTGGGGCGAGCGCGACTGGTGGGTCTGCGTCGAGCACCTCGAGCGGTGGTGCGAGTGTGCCGACTGCTATCTATGGCATGAGCTTGGCTGGTGCTGTTGGCTTGGTCGGTGTTCTTGCCCTGTAGAGAGGATATCGCTAGACGGGCGTTCGGTTCTGTGGATGTCAAAATGGGAAAGAACGGGATAATACTTCTTCCTTCTCTTGTGTGTTGGAAAGACTCGACAGGTGTAGATATTGGATATACGTGGATACGGTCCAAGTCGCGTACAGTGCGATCTAATGCTCTTACGAATCAAAACCCTTCTACTCGCGACATCTTTGTATCTTTCTCGCTCATCACAGCTCTTCCCTAATCAGACGACCTTCACGCATCTTCACGCGCTGTTGAGACAAGACTTTGTGACTTGCATGGCAGACCTAGACGCGCTCGCTCGGCGGTGCACTGGCATTCGCATGGGAGTAAGGCTTGGTGTCTCCGTTCGGCGTTGACGCTTCGTCGGACAGCGCATTCGCGCGCAGGGATTATTTCCAGCAGCACTCTGAGAAAAAGCATGGGCAAGATTTGGTTCATGGTGACAGTTGAGGCAGGAGGAGTGAAGTCGGTTTGGCAAGGCTGGACTTTCTACGGCACAACATCTTCGTGCCGCAAGGCCGCGCTCGTCCCACCTTCGACGTCAAGCGCAACAACACCATCACCAGCACCAACTACTCCGGGCATACAATCGTTGCTTAATGTTACTCAACACGGCATGAAAAAGTTGGTGCCGATCTTACAGCAGATCTCCGATATGACAGCTCTGTACCCGGCTCCTGTGCCCCTCAGAAGATCTCGCGGCTCAAAGGCTGCGCGTCACAACTTTCATCCACCTCCTTCAGACCCCGATATGCGATCATCGCGTGCGCCCTCCAACAGTGTTACATCATTGTGATTGTTTTGCCTCACGTCTCCTTTCAAGCCATTGAGGGCCGACGAATGACATTCTGCCAGGTAACAGCAACACGGCAACTCGCAGGCAAACCTTTTGGACATTCAAGTCCAGTTCCACTCTTCCCACCAAGACGCAAGCAGCCATTTCCTTGTATATATACCACGCCCTCCTTGCCGCGTGCCCTACAGTTTCTACGATGTCTTACAGAATCTTTAACACAGCATCAAAACGGGCTCAACAAGTCGCTTCTCAGATCTCTTCTAGACACCAAACAACACAGCGAACTATCAGAATGGCCTCTACCACACAGCATAAGCTCAACACGGGAGCTACCATCCCAGCTGTTGGCTTCGGCACATGGCAGGATAAGGACTCACAGCAAGATGCCGTTCACACTGCGCTCAAGAACGGATACCGCCATATCGACACCGCACGCATCTACGGAACCGAGCCTGCCGTCGGCGCTGGCATTCGTGCATCAGGTGTACCGAGGAAAGACATCTTCTTGGTCACGAAGCTTTGGAACAACTCGCATGATCCGAAGAGCGTTGAGGGTGCACTCGATGCAAGCTTGAAAGATCTTGGCACAGACTACGTCGACCTCTACCTGATGCACTGGCCGGCGCCTTTCCAGGATGGAGATTCATTCTTCCCGAAGGACAAGGATGGCAACACGATCAAGGGCACGGCGGACTATGTTGACACATGGAAGGCTATGGAGGAGTGCTACAAGAAGGGCAAGGCTAAGGCTATTGGTGTGAGCAATTTCTCCAAGGCGGAGTTGGAGAGAGTGATCAAAGAGGGATCAGTTGTTCCTGCTGCTCACCAGCTCGAATGCGTAAGTCACTTCGACGCTTGATACTGTGCGACAATGGCATGCTAAGTTCTTCACAGCACCCATGGCTCCAGCAACCCACCTTCGACGCCTGGCACAAAGAGCAAGGCATCCACATCACCCAATACTCGCCCTTCGGCAACCAAAACGAAATCTACTCCAAGGGACAAAAGACGGGCAAATTGATGGACGACCCAACACTCGTCGAGATTGGAAAGAAATACAACAAGAGCGGTGCGCAGGTCGCGTTGGCTTGGGGCATCGCACACGGCCGATCGGTCATTCCCAAGAGCAAGACGGAGCATCGTATTATTGCGAACTTGGAGGGTGATTTCAAGCTTGACCCGGAGGATGTCAAGAAGATTGATAGTATTGATAAGAAGTTGAGGTACAATGACCCGAGTGGGAGCTTTGGCTGGAATTTCTATGAGGGTTTGGATGGGAAGGAGTAAGAGATGGATCTCTTTCTTCGGGAGGTGTACGATGATGAAACCGGAAGACGGCCTTCTGTCAACAAACAAAACTTGAGCACAGCGACGAGTGTGCTGCGCTTGCCGCGCCTCTGAAGAAGTCGATGTAACTGTAGAATAATGACAAAAAGCATTCACGATTAGCCTATCAATTCACGGTATGTTCCATCGCCGCTAGCAGTTGTTAACTAGCCCAAGTGCTCGAGCTCTCGTGCTAGTAGCAAGCCCCTGTCGTTCAAGGGTTCAGTTTTGGAGAATCGGAGATGGCGTCAGTAGATCGTGCATGCTTTCATCTCGCTCTGGACATCAGAGTAAGGGTGTTCCTCGGGGGTGCAACTAGGAAGACATGTGGGAGTGGAGAGGGAGATGAATGGTGAAGCCGTGGAGTTGTGTTGTCTTGGGCGAGTTGTTTTGCCTGGTTCTTCTGTTCAGAACAGACATTTACATACCACCGACTGTATTTACTATGTACGAATAGGGCAATTCCAAGATCGTTAGGTTACATCACAAACCCTCACGTGCGGCAGAGACATGGCGATGTACACGATGTACATGTTGAAACATACCCGTCGGAGTGGGATGTCGTGGTGGCGCTGTGCAAGTTGTGCCGCATCTTCCAGTAGGATCAACGGGTTTTCATCTCCAGTATGGAGACCACGTTGATGCTTGTTGTTCGTAGTGTAGAGGAGAGCAGACCGAGGAGGAATAGTGTGAAGAGACCCCTGATTTTAGAGAAGATGCTTGGCCAGAAACTACGTCGGGCGGTTCCTGGCTAGCAAAGTAGCGACCCCTGCGCCAATCGAGTCGTGCGCAAGCGCCGAGGGGAAGGATTCTAATATCCGACTGGAGGGCGTGTTTCTGGCCAAAGAGACGACGCTGCAGACGCTGCTGACGTTCATTCGATGCGCTGTGAAGGTGACACATGGCGGTGAGGTTCGTCAGCAAGTCAGCAGAGTCGGTTTGTATCGTGTAGAAACGTAGCAGGGCAAGGGCGATTCGCTGATGATGAGGGAAGAGGGTTGAAATGCGTGTCTTGGGGCATGCGCAATCTTAGACTTCATCTCTCAGCGGGTGTTTAGCCTCGAACGAGCCGAGCACAGGCACGAACCCTCTTCACCCTCTCCACCCACCACATCGCCGGAGACTGCCATCACGGTTCCTCCAGCCAGTCTTGTGCGGTCTTTGTTAGGGACGTGCTGTGCTAGAGCGTGACTAGTAACTACTGTTCTGTGGTGGACTGGGCGCTCTAGCATCACGCTCCTTTTCGCCAACCACCCCAAATCAACGGCCGCCAGACCTTTGCCGTGAAATTCGGAAGTCCGCCATGCCTATCCGGTGAAAGGCGAGTGGACGACTGGCCGTGGCTCGCGGCGTGAGTTCTGAAGATCCGTGAACCGTTTGCGCTTCCCTGGTCGCATTGGCTCCCTTGAGGATCGTGAGACGCCGTGGCCGACCGAAACAACACATTCCAACTTAACTCCAACTGGTCGACATGCCGCAACCGGCGCACCATTCGACCTCCTCGTCCCTGGCGGACCTCGACGACTCCTACTACTATCAGCAATCACAGTCCTCCCACCGCCGCGATACCACCAGCGCCGCCCAGCCCGACGCCTACCCGTACGACCACTACGAATACCACCAATACGCCCACGGACAGGGGGACGGTCCTGTCTATACCACTGCCAGCAGCAAGTACAGTGGGAGCGGCACTGCGTCTCGCTCAGACTCTCCAGCACCCCTCTCCACCGCGGCCGCCGTAGCAGCAGCACAAGCACAAGCAGCGCAGGGAGGAGCAATCAGGCCCAAGCAGTCCCTGGCGTCCATCTCCAGCACTGGCAAACCTGCGCCTGTACCTTCATTCTCCGCATTCCGCTCGCAGGTCCCCAGCGCTATCAAGCCGCCGCCGCCGAAATACGCCGCATTCCAGCAGCAGAAATCGCCGCGCGCCGCGTCCTTCAGCAAAGCCGAGAAAGCCTCTCCTCGGCTTGCCGACCCGACTGCCAGGCCACTCTCTCTTGACAGTCCTCAGCCAAGCGCGCGTCCTAGCGAGCTCTCGCTGCCGACCACCACCACTTCTGGTGAGGTCGAGAACAGGGACGCTGATCGGTGTGTATCCGAAACATTGACAGGCATTGCATTGTCCTCCACTGCATGCATCCGTCTTGTACCACAGTCATATGCTGACTCCCGCCAGGTCGTCGTACAGTGTTCCGATCCGATCGTCTCATGACCGCAACGACTCCATAGATTCACGAATAATTAGTACAGTCCCTTCCTCTACGTACAGCAGCCCACGACATTCCGGCCTCCCCAACGCAAAGCATGCTCACGAGCAGACACCTACCCGTCACGTACATCAGGATTCGAGGTCTAGCATTGATTCAAACGAGCAGCAGTTGTCTCACTCAAGGGTTGGGAGTCAGTCATCAATGCTTGCTACACAACAACAGGTGCCGACTATGAGTGTACAGCTCGACGGCGTACAGAGGACACTGTCGGACGAGTGGGAAGACGGCTCAACAAGCTCTCAACCTAGGAGGCCCAAATCACCGGCAGCTGGGATCAGTCGCTTCTTTGGCTGGAACAGCTCACAGAAAGGGACCGAAGACCACTCATCGCCCACAACCACCTTCTCTGAACGATCTCTGTCGCCATTGCCTTCACCTGGACTGGTTAAGACCTTGCCGGTAGACAGCATGGATGGCAGGAGGCTGTCGGCGCGGTTGACACCGCCTGGCCTGGACATCCAGAAAGCCAATGGCAGCGGTGCCTACTTTGACGACCCTCAAACCCCTCTCCTCATTGGTGGCAATGACGCCCATGTACGGGAATTGGAACGTGAACTGTCACATATCAGCTCAGAGCTTGCGAACTCAATAAGGCGAGAGATGGAGTTGGAGGATGAAGTCGACCGCATACGCGCAGAGATCCCTATGATACCAGCTTCAGAGCTCGGTATGAGACGGAGTAGCGATTACTTCTCTGATAGTGGTGCCAGTTCCACGAAGTTTCCGATCACCGATGTCGATGCCAAGCTCGAGCAGCTAGACAAGCAGGTCAGGAAGGTTGAGCAGGAGAAGGCGAACTTGAAGCTCGAAATGGCGTCGAAGCTTCAGACCGAGCTCAACAGGAGAAAAGACCTGGAAGAGCTAGTGCGAGACCTCGAAGATCAGGCCCACAAAAGGACGGGCGGTGGTGCCAGAGTGGAAGAGCTCGAGACAACCCTTGACGAGACTAGGAGACGTCTAGGGCAGGAGAAGGAGACCAAGCAGAGCTTCGAGGATCTGTACAGCGCGACAAAGCAAGAGTTGGAGCAGTACAGGAATGAGGCAGAGAATCTACGAAACGAGGTTGTGCCTCAGCTTAAGGCGCGGGTAGAGGGTCTGGAGGCGGAGGCATCTGATAGCCAGGCCATCGTTTACGAGAATACTCGCTTGCAGCAAGAGTTGGCTGCGTTGAGGGAGACAAGCAACCACTCCAGATTCAACAGCATTGCTGAAGAAGGAGGAGTTGCGAACGCTGGACGCATGAGTATGCAAAGGAGCGCCTCTTTGGCGCGAAGTGGCAGCCTCAGACGCGGTAACTCTCTTAGTATGAAGGACCGCGAAGGAGGTGGACGACAAAGATCTGGGTCAGTCAGCGCGGCGTATCCTGACGGTGTTAAGGAGATCGAGGAACAAAGAGACGCCCTGCATAAAGCTCTCAAGCTGCTTATCAAGCGATATGAGAGGCAGCAGAAAGATCACGAGCGCGCTATCCGGAAACTTACGAATGCGAAGGAGAAGATTGAGAATATCACGCCAAAGCGGACTGCCTACACCAAGGAGGTCGCATTCCTGAAGGAAGAAGTCACGACCTTGAGGAAGCGCACCGAAGATGCTCTCGAGGCGAAATGGCAGTACGAGAAGAATTTGTCTGGTCTGAAGATGGACTTGGATCGAGCAGAGCAAGAAACTCGTGGACTACGGATCATTCTCCAGGACAAGGACGAGCTTTCAGCACCGAGCCAATCGAGCCAGTATGGCGACGACGACGACCAGCAACTCAAGCTCAGCATTTCCCGTGCGGAGAATGAGCGAGATCACGCGCGGCAAGTGGCAGCTGAATACCGTCAGCGAGCTCAGGCAGCGACGGATGGCAATTCTGAGGAGCTCTTGAATTCAGCTTCCCGCATGGATGAGCTGGCAGAGGAGCTCGAGAGCCAGGTGCATACCAACAGCAAACTCCGTGAACGCCTTGCCGCAGCCGTTGCCAGGGGTGAGCAGGAGCAGAAGGATTCAACCCGGCAAATTGAGGATATGCAAAAACGACTGGCAGGCATGGAAGACAGCGTACTGGCAGCTCAGCAGCATTCCGAGACCACTCTGGCGAACCATGATCAGGAAGTCAAGCGCATTGAAGATGCTTCGTCGCCTCAGCTCCAGAGACTTCGGATTTCGATCCCCGAACCGAGCAAGCTCGCACCTTCGTCACCACTTCTGAAGAAGAGCCCGAAGCTGGGCAGCAAGAAGCTCAGCGAAACCAGTCTCCTCGAAATGAGCCGCACCCAACTCCTTGAGCGCAAGGTCCGTGAATTGGAAGGGCTCCTCCGCGAAGCCGAAGAAGACATGCAGACAGTCGTGGAGAGAGTCACGCGATCCCAAATCGAAGTCTCGGATCTCCAAACCGAACGCGATGCGGCGCTCACACAAATGCGCAAGCTCCAGGGGCAAATTATCCAGGAGAGGGAGAAGGCTGATGGACTGATGCGGTGATCGCTTTTAAGCTTATGTTGAATAAGCATTGCCACCAACAAATGCTCCGGATGAGGACGAGTCATGGTCACGACCTACTACTGGACTGCTAGACCCCTTCGACATTGACGATCGCTACGGGAAGGCACGCGATGCCTTGCCTACTTTGTTGTATTTCTATCACTACCACTGGATTAGACGGCATTTGGGCCGGATTCTTGAACTTTGTTTGGATTATGTGGGCGGCATACGACCCTACAGGTGTTTATTTTGGACGAATTGGTTTTGGACAACACCGCTTCTTGCGTTCTTACCTTGTACAGACTTGGAGAGGATTGCTTGGTGATGGTTTTTTTTTCTTGTGGTGTTGCATTAGCGATGGAGTCTGTCAGTCGGCCTTTTGAAGAGATGGGAGCTTTTGTTGTTTAATTATATCTTGGAAGAGTGCTACTAGAGGAAGCTCTGGATATTTGTTCAGATGGATGGAGGGTATTATTTGTATGTGTATGATATATGTAAGAGGTAGAGGAGGTCGCTCGCCTTTGGTGGCAAGCAAGCCTTGTGAGGATAGGAGAGGAGAGATAGAGATGGGAGAAATGAGAAGAAGAGTGAAGATATTGACGTGCTGTCCAATGTTCCGTGATCTTCCCTGCTATCATCACTGACAACCAAACTAGACCGCAAAATTCCTCTCATGCCTCCAGACCAAACGTATGATGCACAGTTCCTTTCCACTCCCCTCCTACCCAGACCGCGGCTCCAATCCAACCCAATCCTCAGCATCCCTCTCCTATAACTACGACCCCGAATCTTCACTTTCTCCGCCATCTCTCCAATCCCTCGTTCAATTTCCTCAATTCCTCGTTAAGCTGTCTCCGCGACTGTTCTGCCAATCGCCTTGCCTCTTGAGCTCTCGTTTGCATACGGTCGATGAGGGCTGCTGGTGAGAGGGATCTGGGGTTTTGGTGTTCTTGGTCTTGGTCTTGGGTTTGGGGGAATGTGATTGCTTGGGAGGCGAGGATTTGGTTCCAGATGAGGGAGGGAGAGGAGGGATCCGGAGAGGGGTTGCGGGTCGTTGAGGTGTGTTGGTGGGCTATGAGCGAGAGGAGGGAGGAGGAGTTTGATGGGTTGTTGTTGTTGTTGGTGGTGGTGGAGCGGAGTCGTGGGTCGTTGGGTGTAATGGGGATTGGCCAGAGTGTTTGTGGTTGGGATTGGACTGGGGCTGGAGATGGAGGGGAGGAGGTGGTGGGTGGAGAGTTGGCCTCGTCGACTTCTTCTGAGTCGGAGTCTGAGCTTGAGCTTGAGTCTCCGTCTTCGTGGTCGTGTTCGTCGGCGTCTTCATCTTCGTCTGAGCCCGAGTCTTCATGCTCTTCTCCATCGCCCTCCCCTTGGTCATCCCCTCCATCTGCACCCTCTCCCTCATCTTACCCCCCATCCTCCTCCTCCACATCTTCCCATTCATCCCCATCATCATCTTCGCCTCCCTCTTCCTCCTGGTGGCTCGATGACGCTGAGACACACCCCCAATATTGGTCTCGACCATTACATTCCACCCATTCCCCCCAACTCGGCGCTCCATCCACCATCTCCCAAGCAAACCACGGCACCGGCCTCGCAAAATCCTCCGGACAAAAAGCAATATTCGACCTCTTCGGCTCCAAATGCCTATCGACCGTATAAATCCGCCCCCTCCCCATCTCCAAATCCATTTTGGCCAACACGTCTTCAAGTGTGAATGGCAGACCGCCAGATTCCACGTGACCTATTGGTTTCCATGTCGATAGGCGGTGGCCGGGAGGGGAGTCGCGATATGGGACACCGAGGGGGTGGCGTGATCCAGATGCGTCTTTGGGGAATTTTGCTGCGAATTTGAGACGGAAGGCATCGATTTGTTGTATTGAGACTCTTTGTGATGGTTCAAGTAGTTGAGAAACTTGTGAGTGGTGATTTGGCATTGCGAAAATGCTGTGGTTGATCGACATGTTCGCTTCGCTTAAGGATGTCTTGTTGTAGTTGGGTATTGTTTGTGATAGAGTGGTTTGTGAGAATTTTCTCTTGCTTCTTGTTGAATTTCAGTGGTGGTGGATGTTGTAGATAAAAAGAAGATTAGCGAGAGGCCAAAAGATCGAGACTTAAGTACTTTGCTGGATGAGGACAGCAAGAGGCTATGCTCGGAGCACAGCCAGAGGAGAGTTTTAAGGACAGCATAGGCGCTATGAGCGAGGTCAAGAATAGAGTTTTGATGACCCAAAAGACCTCCTGCTGATGAATTGGGTGGATGTCGTGTATCGAAGATCTTTCATTACATCGTCGAAGAAGGGTGAGGGTCGATGTGCACCGTCGATGATCATGTGCGAGATCCAAACGAGCCTCCAACAACATTGCGCCAAGACGTAAATCATCAGTGAACAAGAGCCGTGTGGGGTATATCAATCAGATCGCATCAAATAGGTATCGCAACGAAGAAGTCGAGTGACATGCGGCGAGAACTAGGTCGTATACTCAGATGTACGAGTATCCTCTCTTTCGGGATGCTGTTGCAAACGTCAGCGCGTCCCATGTCACCCCTCGCGTAGATGCGATCTTTTACTCACATCTGGCAACCAGATCATCAATATCATAGATTCCGGCCTTGTGTCTGCGATGCTTGCTGCCTCGCCGACGAGAGACCGGAACGACGTATTCATCTTCTTCATCATCCGTCAAGAACACGACCTCTGCTTCTGAGGCCCGTGCACTCGACTTCTTGCTCCCCTTGTCGTATCGCCCTTCCATAAGAGCATGCAGTTCTTTGAGACTTTTGCCCTCGTAGACCGATGGTGAGGAGGAGGCGTCGTCTGGCTTGACCTCTACGATCACGGGCTCTTCGGACTTTCGTTTCTTCGGCGCATCTTCGATAGTCAGAGTATCTCTCAAAGCCTTGTAGAGAGACGAAGTTGATGACTCCGATTTCTTTGACGACCCCTTGGAGCTTTTGGAAGATGTTGATCCTGTGAGGCTAGGGGCTCCAAGCTTTGGAGGAAAGGGCCACCAACGTCCGTCTCTCCAAGTGATGCGACGATTTGCCATATCGTACAAGTACCAGTCGCGTCGACGTGGATCGTAGAACATGACCTCGCCGGATTGATAGACTCGGTATGTTGGATAATTGCGCGCGAAAGTCAATGGCATCGGGCAGTCAGCTCGGTAGTGTTGGCGCTTCAGCGAGTCGTAGTGCAGTCGACCAGTCTTTGCGTAGATAAAGTCGGTTGTGTCAGCATCATAGCAGAAGTAGTCATGGTTGACCGAGTCCCAGACAAACGGCAGAGGAGTTTCCGAAGCGGGCTGAGGAACCAGAGAGGTGGTATGCGATGGGATATCGTACTGCGGAACTAGTTGTCGCATGGCCTGGCCCTGCCATGATGAAGGGCGACGCTTGTATTGAATGACGGGAGGTTTGTCTTCTGGCCACCGATGGTATGCGAATTGAGGAACAACAGCTGTTTGCGCCATGATCATCGCTGCAGCATGTTGATCTGAGCTGGCAGGAGGAGCAAGGTGGGAGAACGAATGAGGATGAGATGGACGAGATTGCATTCCTGCCCAAATATTAGTAGCATCAGCGACCCCGGACACGATGGCATACTTCCGTACTTTCTTCTGGCGGGAAGTACTTGGCCGTCTACACCGGTCGGATCACATGGTCAAGCCACCAAGGCGGCACACCCATAAGCCATAAGGTAGGACACACCAGACACCGGAGTTGGGCAGCTCATGCAGCTTGTTCAGACCCGGCTAGCTGTAATTGACAGCTGAGAGGCGGCATGTCCATCTCACTGCATCCATGCTCGCGGCGTGTTGATAGGTCAGGTCGGTGCTGGCGTTGAAGCCCAATGCAAGCAGCGTAATGGTGGCTTCCCAGCTTGGTGGTGAGGTCTGCCATATCTGCAGCCGATTCGCGTGCCAGACCAGGATCCGTGGTGCGGATGTCGTGCATATTCGAGGCTGTCTGCCATGTCTGCGCTGGCAGGAGCAAGACACTTTCACATGTGCCGGACTCTTGGGTGTGGTGGAAAGTTGCAACTCGGTTGGTGAAGGAGCGGGAGCAAGCAATAGAAGCCTGAGGCAGGAATATCGGACTCGGATTTAAACGGCTCTCCAATCTAAAGCTACCTAAAACTTCGAGCTTCACATGTTCGAGAGCACAGCCAACGCCAACACCACCCAACACGCCTCGAATTGTCGCGTCGCCGAATTGACAAGATGAGCGGCTGGGCTAAGGCCGCGACGGCAGAGGGCAGACCTTATTACTACCACAAGGAGACTAAGGAGACATCGTGGACCGCGCCGCCGGGCTTCGTCGAGAGCACCTCTGCAGACGATTGGAGTGAAGCTAAGGCGGCTGATGGCAGGCCATACTACTACAACGTGAAGACGCGCGAGACGGTCTGGGAACTTCCGCCGGAGCTCAAACAGCAACGCGAACAGCAACAACAGCAGAATGGTGCCCCAGACTTTGTAGCCGGCGGTGGATTTGGAGGGGACAGACCGCAGTATGATCATGGGGGTCGAGATCGAAGAGACGACCGTCGAGACGATCGGGGCCTTGGACTTCCACAAAAGCCCTCCTTCGACGGACCACGAGGCGGAGGTGGTGGAGGTGGAATGCCATGGGAGTCACGGCAGGGTAGGATTCAGATATCGCGTTGAACGAAATTCACGCGCAGCACTGACATCTGTAACAGAAAACGTGGGATTCCGTGGTCCAATGCCTGCCAAGACAGACGAGCCTGAGTACGGCAGCATCGAGGCCGCCGAGGAGGCCTTCTTCAAGGTCCTGAAACGACACAGCATCACGCCTGATACCGAATGGCAGGATGCTTTGCGCGCTGTTATCCGCGAGCGCGACTACCGCGCGATTAAGGACCCGAATGACCGCAAGCTTGCTTTTGAGAAATATTGCGCAGAGGCGCGAGCTCAAGAGAAGACCAAGGAGAAAGAGCGCAAAGAGAAGATCCGCGAGGAGTTCCGTCGGATGCTGTCTACACACGACGAGATTGAACACTACACCCGCTGGAAGACTGCCCGACCGATTCTCGAGCGTGAGGCTGTCTTCAAGAGCGCTGGTGACGAGGATGAACGCCGCCGCATCTTCGACGAGTACATTCTTGAGTTGAAAAAGCGTCATTTCGAGGACGAGGCAGAGAAACGTAACAAGGGCGTTCAAGAGCTGGATAACATGCTGAAGCTGCTGATCCTTGACCCGGACACACGGTGGGCCGATGCAGAGGAGAAGATCATGCACAACGAGCGCTTCGTTTCCGACGACGCTTTCAAGACTCTGCACAAACTCGACGTTTTCTACGCGTTCGAGAAACACATGAAGGCATTGGAGCGTGTTGCGAATGACGAGCTCCAGGAGGTCAAAAAGAACAAGACCCGTCGCCATCGACAGGCTCGTGACAATTACAAGAAGCTGCTCAACGAGAAGCTACGCGAAGGAAAAATCAAAGCCGGGGCTCGCTGGCAAGATGTCTTCCCACACATCAAGGATGACGACCGCTTGACAGAGTACCTAGGCGTACCAGGCACCAACCCGATGGAGCTTTTCTGGGACGTTGTGGAGGACGAGGAGAGGAGACTGCGTTCGAAGCGAAATGATGCTTTGGACGTCTTGGAGGAGAAGCGGTGGGAGATGACGCTCGAGACGTCGTTGAACGAGTTTGCGGAGGTCATGCATGATCATCCAAAGACTGCGAGCTTCAAAGATGAGGATGTGGGCATGATCTATGAACGCCTCATGGACAAAATCAAACGCCGTTTCGAAGACAACAAGGTCGATGCCGAACGCCAACAGAAAGCCGCAATCGACGACCTCCGCTCTGCAATGAAGAAAGTCTCACCACCCATCCGCATCGACGACACCTACGAAGACGTCGCCAGCAAACTTGCCGGCCAACGAGACTTCGACTCAGCAAGCGAAGAAGTCCGACGAGCTGCATTTGAAAAGTACATACGCCGCCTCAAAGAACGCGAAGAACACGACCGCGACCGTGACCGCACCCGCCGTGACCGCAGTCGAGACAGAGACTCCTACCGCGGCAGCGGCTCTCGCCGCGATGACCGCGATCGTGGCGACCGAGGAGACAGAGACCGTCGCCACCGCACCCGCACCCCCGAAATCGACGCCTACGAAGCCGATCGTCGCAAAGCGCAAGCGGACCGCGAACGCCAATACCGTAAAGCCTCTTTCGGACTCACCCCACCACCTCGCGACCGCGACCGCTACGCACCAGACGACCGTCGCGATGATCGCGGCGCTCCCCCCTCCCGCCGTGGCGAATCGATCTATGACCGCGAGCGGAGAGAGCGGGAGATGGAGCGCGAGAGGAATTATATGAATCGTGCGGATCCGAGGGATAAGGCGAGTAGGGCTTTGGATTATGGAGATGAGGATCAAGTTGGTTCGAGGCCGCCTAGTGTGCGGAAGAGGAGAGATTCAGATGCGGGGAGTGCGGTGGGGAGGGATAGTAAGAGGGTTAAGAAGGGAGGGGAGGGTGGTGATGCTATGGAAGGGGTGTTGAAGAAGGCGGAGGAGGAGGTGGAGTTGCAGAGTGGGAGTGAGGAGGGGGAGATTGAGGAGGTTTAGGTGAGCTTCGGGGAGAGAGAGAAGAAGAAAGAAGCGGCGGGTCCATGATAGGGTGTGAGATGGCGATGATTAGAGTCAGTGATAAGGGCGAGCAGATGCTCAAACGAGTGACTGAATTCAATAGTTGTTGCTCTGCCCTCAAAAAGCAAGTATAATCATCAAGCATGCATATCCGCGTCTTTCAATCTTGGTTTCGCCTTCCTCTCTGCTTGCGTCAAAGCCGCTTCGCAGCCATCAGTGGCCTTTCTGAATCCCCTAGGCGGATTCATATCGCCTATGCCACATATTCAATACCAGCCATCATTTGCCAGCATCATGCAGCTTCCGTTCATCACTCATCAAGTCGTACCGCGGCACGGGACAAGTGACAGACTTGCCATTCTAAGTCGATATCCTCATCATCTTCGTCCTCGCCGGATTCAGCTTGCTCCAACGCCTCATCGGCGCCGCTCTTGACGGAACGCCTGCGTTTGGTGCCAGACTTGGATGAGCACTGGCTCAATAGTTTGTGGTCCCTTACAACAACCTCGGCGAATGCTTTCAAGACTCATCTTCCAAGAAGAAGTAGCTGCCGCTGGCCTTCTGCTCAGTATCAAGCTGAGAGTGCATCTTGTTAATACGTGGGCGGTAGGTGTTCGGGTCACGACGGAAGGTGACGTCCAAGTTCTTCAAGAAGGAGTTGCAGCCAGTCAGGAGGGACTCTGGTCTCTGAGCGCGAGACTTCTTGGATGGTTGACCGTCGAAGACAATGACTCGGTCGGCCAAGTATGTGGCCATGACGAAATCGTGCTCGACGACGAAAGCGGTCTTCTTGGAGTGCATGATGAACCGCTTGATCACACGGGCGGCGACGATACGCTGCTCGGAATCGAGGTAGGCAGACGGCTCATCGATGAGGTAGATGTCAGCTGGCAGACCAAGTGCCAGCACGATGGCTACACGCTGCAATTCTCCTCCGGATAGGTTCTGGACTTCCTGGTCGATGAAGTCATCCATCTTCAGGGGCTTGTAAACATCAGTCTGGAACTGTGGCGACAAGAAGGCAGCCTTGATCTTCTTGAAGAAGAGCTGGCGCACGGTCCCCTGGAATTTGGGAGTGATCTTTTGCGGCTTCATGGAGATGTTCATGGGAGGGACCTTCTTGCCATCGTCTGGCTTCTCGGCGCCTGCCAACATCTTACAGAAAGTGGTCTTTCCGGTACCGTTCTCACCCATCATGACGATGATCTCGGAGTCGGTGAATTCACCGGGGTTGATGGTAAGGTTGAAGCCTCCAAGGGTCTTGGTCATGGCCGGGTAAGAGTAGGCTCGGTTCTTGTCGTTCATGAAGTCGTCGGATGCATCTCCCACCCTGAACTGTAGAGATTCTTCTCGGAAACGCAAGTTCTCAGTTGGGATGTTACCGTCCAGGAAGATGTTGATACCTTCACGGACGGAGAAAGGAGCGGTGACCACACCGTAGACAGCTGGCTTTCCGTAAAGAACGCAAATGTAGTCGGAGAGATAGTCCAGAATGGACAAATCGTGCTCGACAACGATGACGTAGCAGTCTGGACGTAGCAGGCTACGAATGATACGTCCAGCGGCGAGACGCTGCTTGACATCCAGGAAGGACGACGGCTCGTCAAACATGTAGACGTCGGCCTTCTGGACGCAAACCATGGCAATGGCGAAACGCTGCAATTCACCACCGGAGAGTAGGTCAATGTCACGATCCCAGACCTGAATCAACTCCAGCTCTGTGGTAATCTCTTCCAGTCGCTCCTTGTCGACCTGAGCGCGTTCGGTAATCAGGTGGCCAACGGATCGCTGTTTGCCCTTGACGGCCTTCGGGATCTGGTCCACGTACTGAGGCTTAGTGACAGCCTTCAAGTTGTCCTCTAGGACTTTTGTGAAATAATCTGCCCGGAATCAGTAACACATCCAATTTCTCTTGTCCTGTGTATTCTCACTCTGCAACTCAGAGCCTCTGAAGTACTTCAGGATCTCTTCCCAATCCGGCGGATCATCGTACCTGCCCAAGTTGGGCTTCAACTTCCCCGCCAGAATCTTCAAAGCCGTACTCTTTCCAATACCGTTTGTTCCTACTAGACCCAGCACTTGACCGGGGCGGGGCATGGGCAGTCTGTGCAGCTTGAAGCTGTTGGCGCTGTAGCGGTGGGTGACCTGGGTCTCGAGGTTGGTGGGCAAGTTGATGATGTTGATGGCGTCGAAGGGGCACTTCTTCGGACAGATACCGCATCCAATGCACAAACGCTCAGAAATGAAGGCAATTCGGCTGCTGGCGTCGACCTCGATGCAGAGCTTGCCCGTTCGCACGACCGGACAGGCCTTCTTGCATTCTTGCCGACATTTCTTCGGCTTGCACTTGTCGGAGTTGACGATGGCGATACTGTGAGAGGGCGTTAGGAGAGCTGTGTCTCGTCAATGTGAGGTTCCAGAAATCACGCACCGAGTCAACTTGTCCGACATGGTTGCTGAATTCCTCGTGCGAGTTGGTGAAGGAGGAGTCGGCCAGCGGACAATATGAAAGAAACAAGAAGGGCAGGCTGGCTAGCGGCGGCTCGCTTTTGGGTTGTCTGGTAGCTTGCCGGCGCGCACACAGCAGGTAGAAGAGCTGTCACAGAAATTTGGATGTTTGGCGGTCGTTGCGGTCAGCCCTTCGAAATCAATTTGATTCGACGGCGGGGTTGTGCTGGCAAGTGGGACGCCTGCGAGATTGAAGGCCTCAGGCAGGAACTGAGTGGGCCGGAAGTCGCAGGTGAAAGGGCGATGCTCCGAGGAATGAAGCTTGCGACCACCAGAATCAATGGTGAAGGCTGCTTGTCAATGCCGAATGATTGGTATATCTTGCTGGCTGATCACATGTATTTGAATATTACAAGACAGGCGAGAGTGTCCAATGTTGGCTGCTAAATTGAGGCATCCCACAACTTCTGCCGCATGCCGTCGTCGCTCGGCTTGGCCGCTTCTCTCGTCCACTTGCCCTGTGCCTCCAGACTCGCTCGATCCAGCCCGTCCTCTTCACTGAACATCCCACCCACCACCATCCGACGAGCAAATCTGTTCCTGCCGCCGAGGCCAATGCAACCATGGCCTGTAAGTAGAACGATCCCACCGCCACTGTCCTCATCTCGCCTGCAGAAATCGCCCTTCTGGTCCCGAGTCGGCCTCCCAGAGCACCCATCAAAGGAGCCTCGCGAACACCATATATCATCGCCAACCGACCCAGGTCTGCTCCGAGACGCCGATAGCAACCGTTCTGTAGCTTTCTACGCCCGCCGAAGCGTTCAAAAGACACCTGCTGCCACCGGAGACTGCCCGGAGCCCGTCAGAGCCATCGCTTGCCAACCCATCACGAGGCCTCATATTTCGGTCGGACTTGATGTTTTCAGCATTGATACTGGAATCTCTCTCGTTTGAGCGGGGGATCTGGTCGCGTAGCCTTGCCGGACGCGCCTGCCAAATTTCGACTCGAGGCGACTTCTGCAGCCTGAGAAATCGTGCTGACCTCTTCATCTTGCAGCGGGGCCTTTACTCGTCCCAAACCACCAACAGGCCTCTCACGATATGTCTATGACCAATGGACACTCGTCTGAGGCCGACGCCGATCTTTTGAAGCCGTCGCCTCAGCTTCCGCGTAGCGAGAGCGAACTCTCCGACCTGAACGACCTTCCTACCGCACCCATTCCATCAACAAGCGCACCGCAAGACGGGATCATGTCCGAGGACGATGCTATGCATGACATGGCAACTTCTGAGCTGGATGAGGATGAAGATGCGCCCGGGGAGGAAGACGCAGATTTTGACGAGGAGACTCCGCCGCCGCAAGCCATCGATCCCATGGACCATGACAGATCATCATCCGAGTCCGCATCGAGACCCGGCAAGCGGAAAGCAGACATGGACGAAGAAGAGATGTACATGAAGCAGAACCCCGAGCTTTACGGTCTGCGGCGGAGCGTACGTGACGCAAACTCTGTTAAATCCTTTCAACAGCTGACACGTTATCGCCAGGGCCGTGCTCGACCTACTAGGAGAGTGGTATGTACCCGCCTAGCAACATAGACCTGTTCGTTGCTAATGTGTTCAGATCGAGAGCTCTGATGAGGATGAGGATGACGACGATGTCAACACCGGCAACCGACGGAAGCGACAGAAGGTCGCTGCTGCAAGACCATGTATGTTGCCATCTGTCTCTCAACCACTCCTTCCTGGGATGCCTTACTCACTTATTCCAATAGTGTCAATTCGCGATGACCGAGACTCGTCCCGACCGGCCACATCCGAGGTATCAGAATCAGAAGAGGATGACACATATGGCGGCCAGCGTGGACGCACTTTCGCGAAGAAGCACAGACAAAAGATGCAGGCCGTTGCCTCTGGGTCTGGTACACCGCAATTGGGCGAGGTCCGGTTCTCGACTCGACGAGCAGCCAAAGTTACCAATTACGCCGAGGATGACGGGCTTGACCTCAGCGAAGAGGACGACAGCACGACGCCGAACTACTGGACATATGCGGAGGAGGACAACACTCCCGCCATCGATCAGGTGCTCAACCACCGACTGATAGATGGCGTCGGTATGCGAGACCTCTTCAGTTCCGCAGCAAAGATCCCGCTGACACCGCCTGCAGAGACGAACGAGCCCCAGAAGCATGATTACGAGTTCTACGTAGGTACCTCCCATATCACATGATGCATGAACATTCACTCACGGCCCGTGCAGATCAAGTGGCAAGGTCAAGCCCACTACCATGCGACGTGGCACAAGTGGGCGGAGCTTTCTGCCTATAAGGGATTCCGTCGTCTCGAGAACTACTTCCGCAAGATTGTGAAGATCGACCAGCAAGTCGCAACAGATCCCGACGTTGCTGCAGAAGATAAGGAACGATGGAACCTCGATCGAGAAGCATACCTGGACTCTCTCAACGACTATATGCAAGTTGAGCGTGTCATTGGTGCAAGAGAAGGCGCAGAGGGCACAGAATACTTTGTCAAGTGGAAGGCCCTCTTCTACGACTCCTGCACCTGGGAGACGGCAGAGCTCGTCAGTCAAATCGCACAGACGGAGATCGACCGATATCTCGATCGCTCGGCCAAGCTGCCCGTCTCCGACAAGAACGAGTCGAACATCAACACGCGATCAGCATATAAGCCGTTCCGCACTCAGCCTTCATACATCAAGGGTGGCGAACTGCGCGAGTTCCAGATCCATGGTGTCAACTTCTTGGCTCACCACTGGTGCAAAGGCAACAATGTCATCCTGGCAGATGAGATGGGTCTCGGCAAGACGGTGCAGACAGTATCGTTCATGAACTGGCTCCGGCATGATCGTCATCAGCAAGGACCCTTCATCGTTGTCGTTCCACTGTCGACGATGCCAGCCTGGGCAGATACCTTCAACCTTTGGGCGCCTGACATCAACTATGTCGTCTACAACGGCAATGAGGCTGCTCGCAAGATCATCCGCGAGTACGAGCTTCTCGTCGACGGAAACCCGAAGAAAGTCAAGTTCAATGTCCTCTTGACCACCTACGAATACATTCTGGCGGATTCTACATTTCTATCGCAGCTCAAGTGGCAATTCATGGCGGTCGACGAAGCCCATCGTCTGAAGAATCGCGAGTCGCAGCTGTACGCCAAGCTCATGGACTTTGGTGCTCCAAGCAGGCTACTCATCACAGGCACACCCATGCAGAACACGCTTGGTGAGCTCTCAGCGCTGATGGACTTCTTGATGCCTGGCAAGATCCATGTCGAAGAGAACATCGACCTTACCTCAGAGCATGCCAGCAAGAAGCTTGCCGAGCTCACAGATGCCATCTCGCCTTACATGATCCGACGTACCAAGCAGAAAGTCGAAAATGATCTTCCGCCCAAGACGGAGAAAATCATTCGCGTCGAACTTTCCGATGTGCAGCTGGATTACTATAAGAACATCCTGACCCGCAACTACGCTGCCTTGAACGCAGGTTCGAAGGCTGGGAAGACGTCTCTGCTCAACATCATGATGGAGCTCAAGAAAGCCTCCAACCACCCCTTCATGTTCCCAAGTGCTGAAGAGCGCATACTGGCTGGCAATGAGAGCAGAGAGGAGCAGCTGAAGGCTTTGATTACTTCAAGTGGCAAGATGATGCTTCTTGATCAACTTCTCACCAAGATGAAGAAAGACGGCCATCGAGTTCTCATTTTCAGCCAGATGGTGAAGATGCTGGACATTCTTGGCGACTATCTTCAGCTTCGAGGGCATCAGTTCCAGCGCCTGGATGGTACCATCGCCGCTGGGCCGAGACGCATGGCCATCGATCACTTCAATGCACCGGAAAGCGCGGATTTCTGCTTTTTGCTGTCGACTCGCGCTGGTGGTTTGGGAATCAACTTGATGACTGCGGATACGGTTATCCTCTTCGACTCCGACTGGAATCCGCAGGCAGACTTGCAAGCAATGGCTCGAGCACATCGAATAGGTCAGAAGAACCCGGTGACCATTTACCGGTTTGTCTCAAAGGACACCGTCGAGGAAGAGGTGTTGGAGCGCGCCCGAAACAAACTCATGCTGGAGTTCATCACCATCCAGCGTGGTGTAACAGACAAGGGCGCTGCCGAGCTTGGCGAGCGCATGGCGCGTGCAGGTGCAGGTACTGCAGAGCCAACTTCTTCCGATGACATCTCACGCATCCTCAAGAAGCGTGGCCAGAAGATGTTTGAGCAATCAGACAATCAACGGAAGTTGGAAGAGCTCGACATTGACGCTGTTTTGGAGAACGCCGAGGAGCATCAGACCGAGCAACCGCAAGGCATGACCACCGACGGTGGCGAGGAGTTCTTGCGCAGCTTCGAATACACTGACGTCAAGATTGACCTTGAATGGGACGACATCATTCCCAAGGCCGAGCTTGAAAAGCTCAAAGAAGAAGAGCGGAAGAAGCAAGAAGATGAGTATCTTGAGTCTGTGATCGAGCAGAACCAGCCTAGGAAGCGCAAAGCAGCTACGGAAGACAGTCGAGAGCAACGTGCGGCCAAGAAGAGAGCTCGAGAGGCAAACATGCAGCACATCGACGATGAAGGCTCTGGAGACGATGACTCCGATCATGGCGCTGATCCTCGACGGCCACTTGGCGAGAAGGAGTGTCGCCATCTCATTCGTGCGTACGAACGCTTTGGTGCGATTGAGGAGAAGCAGGACGAGATCATTCGCGAAGCTCGCCTCATTGGACGAGACGCCGAGGTCGTGAAGGCAACTCTGAAAGAGATCATCGACACAGCAATCCGTTTGCAGAGGGAGCACGCAGAGCAGTTGGCCGAGATCGAGCGCACGACCAACAAAGCCGTGACCAAGAAGGAGAAGAAGGCTGTCCTCTTCGACTTCCGCGGAGTCAAGCGTCTGAACGCACAGACGCTTACAGAGCGACCAGAGGAGATGCGTATGATTCGAGACTGTGTCGATCAGACTTCCGATTGGCGCAACTTTCGCGTGCCAGAAGCATCGAAACCTGCGACTTACACCTGCGACTGGGGCGCCAAGGAGGACGGAATGCTTTGCGTTGGCATAGCTCGTCACGGCTATGGTGCTTGGGTTCCAATTCGAGACGATATTGAACTTGGTCTGTCTGAGAAGTTCTTCTTGGAAGAGCACCGTGTCGGTGCGAAGGAAGAGCGCACCAAGGCTGGCGATGACAAGACGGTCGCAAAATCGCCTGGCGCTGTTCACCTCGTTCGTCGTGCCAATTACCTGCTCAGCGTGCTGAAGGACAAGACCAGCAACGGTACTAATGCTGCTGCGAAGAAGGCGCTCGAGAACCATCACCGCAACAACCGGAGACACGTGGGCCAGTTCCACGGCCGCCTGTCGACTCCAGGGCAGTCAGGTAGCCCTGCGCCGCGCAAAATGCACCACGATGGGCGGAGATTCCATCAATCCGATATACGCAACAGCATGGACCGTCGCACACCGCTGCACGGCTCCCCGAATGGCCATCGTGACGGCAAGCATCGCCATTCTGAGGAACGCCGTCCAGGCCATCAGCGCAACGGCAGCTCGCACACCAACGGTGTGCCAAGAGCCTTGACTGAGACCGAGCAGCGCGCCCGCAGGATCCTTGATCCCATCAGCCAGACCCTCATCAAGGTTGCTGGCGCCAATAAGAAGCGCATGCCTGACGATGAAGCCCGACTGAAGACGATCAAGCACAGCATCATCACGATTGGCAATCACATCAATGCTCAGATTCGGCAACTTGGTCAAGACGCCATGGAAGACAAGTTGTGGGACTATGTTTCGCAACATCACTGGCCACAGTCTAAGGCACAAGACAAGCGTGTACCTGGCCACAAGCTTCGCGACATGTACAAGAAGTTGTCCGGCAAGGACAATGCTGCAGCTGCAGCTGCAGCGAAGACGAGCCCAGCGAAGCCAAAGGCTGCTTCCTCAGGAGAGGCTGGATCGTCAAAGATCACCAATGGTACCGCGGTGCCTCAGCCTGCCCTGAACGAAGAGCCTGCTAAGACTGAACCGAAGCCTGATGCGGATTCCAAGTCGGAAGCTAAGCCAGAGTCACCTGCTGCGCCTGCTGCCCCGGCAGAGGTCAAAACCAAGGAGGATACGGCCATTGAAGCCCAGAAAGAATATGACGCTAAGCCAGAGCCCCAGAAGGAGGCTTCCGAACTGAAGGCGGAAGAGTAGAAACCTGCTCGCGACATGACTCATCCATCTCGTGTCATCCCGAAAACAACTTGCACAGCCACTAATACATTGAAGGGAGCATTCACGCGAAGATTACACTGGAGACGATACCTGGCATCTGGAAAAGGCGTACAGAGAAAGTGTCGATACAGCGCAGCTTTTCTTTGAAGCTGCGCTTTTGAAAGCATACACAGAGGCTTGCTTTCGCAGCCCTGTCTGGAAAAGCGAAGGTGTTTTGGGTGGTTCATTCTTTACTACATGCCGGCTTTACATGGGCCGGGCAAGTTTCGTAACCTCATGCATGAACAGTACACCGCCGGCGAAGCGTGTCTGTTGGGCGTTATATTGCTTTTGGAACCGTAATCGAACAGGAGAGGAAAGCAGAGAGCGAGATATGTGGAATGATCACTGAAATACGTACGTGACTATGTACCCTCTGTACCACTAGATATACTCTTGCAGGCGAGGCAATGCCGGTCAGCTAGAGAGCAGAAGAAGAAGAAGACATTTGGAATGATACGTCAAATCAATTTCATTTAGTACATTTCCACCACTCTTCCATTCTTTAATATGAAGCCGACGGGTGGAGGTGAAGTCGCGCACAGACCAAGCGTTCTGCCGAAACTCAAGAAAGCTCCGAACTTCAATCTTCATGTGAGCTCGGGTTCCCGCACGCAACAACACTTACCTCCACATTGCATACCCAATCTCAACTACGCATTTCATACCACCCGGACCCACCCTCCCCTCGACCGCGATTTCCACCACGTTTCCATCTGCACGACCAGCAGGCCGCGAACATCCATCATGTCTCTGAGCGCATACCTTAACAGTGAGTCTCACACCACTATACCTGTCCACTATGCTCAGCTCACAGCGTCACTCATAGCCTTTACTGACCATCCGCGACGACAGAGAAAGTATGCCTGATACTCGTCGACGGGAGATGCATGGTCGGAAACCTCATATCTTGCGATCAAGTCACGAATCTTGCGCTCGAGAATTGTGTCGAGCGGATTATAAGAAGCCCGGATGAGGATGAAGCCAGCGAGGAAGAGCCTAGAGGACTGTTCATGGTGAGAGGGGATAATGTCGTCGTGTGCGGCTTAGTGGATGAAGAGCTTGATGGGAGCATAGACTGGACAAAAGTGAAGGGCGCGGAGATTGGGACGACGAAACATATATGAGGGAAGAGCGCAGACAAAATCACGAGACGCCGAGCGGGACAATGAGGAGAGGGCAAGGCAAGCCACATGCGCCCGAGGAAGAGCGCAACATGCGCTGGCCAGGTACGCCTAAAGAGTAAAGTGCGGTCAGAATTTGCGCTCCGGGCGCAGCGAAGGGACACTGAAGGGGAAGGAGATCACTCAGACGAAAAGGGCAAAGAGAGGGTAGTCGCAGACTGAGAATAAGAAGTACGTGTTGAACGCAGCCACAACTTCTTCCCAAGACACACAACATTGACATTGCTTCAAGAGACCACGCGAAAAGATACCGCCATCGGCTTGGCAGGTCGAGATGTATGAGTTTTGCATTCTAGAGCGGACTAGATATACCTCAGACGACCATAGAGGAACTCGCCATCCTGGCCGACGCAATCAGACGCTTCGAATAAACAGGCAACTTCAACGCCGGATGCTCGCGTGCTCCCACCTTATTCTGTCTGTGGCCGGTATCCGAATCTTCGCTTTGCGACTCCTCAGCTCAACCTGCAGCTCTTGCTCAGACATAGTGTCAGCTCTGGGCCCTAGCTCTTCCGCAATACTATCCCCAACCTCAAAAGCGGCTCGCAATTGCCCAAACGGACCATGGGAAGAATCACTGTGGACGCATCTCAGGCTCTCGATCCAGAGAACATAGACCATCATCACCATCAGTAGGTTTGTGATCAGGAATGCGAGTAAGAGAACAAAGGAGAATCCCCATTGATATCGTGATCCAGGCTGACAGACGCCAGACAGTGCAGCCTCTTCTGCCATGCAGGGTCGATCGCCCCACGCGATGTAGAAAGCGTCGTCGACTACCCTCAGTACTGTCCAGTTGGCTGTTGCGTTAAGCATGCTGCAAAATGTCACACCCTCAGGATAATTGCCCCAGCTATGATTTGTGCACTTTGTGTTTGACGAATCTGAAGCCATCAGCGAAAGGGCCTGTTCAGAATTCCAGATCTACTTACAATTCTCTCCTTTGACACTGGTATACTGGGCGTTTCCGTCGACGTACTGGACACCGGTCTCCGGTACGCAGTCCACCATATTCGATGAAGGATCCTCGATTATCCAGGAGCAAGCACTGAGAGAATTCATCTGCTTCAGTGTGTCTGTGCCGCCGTCTTCTTGGATGAAGGGAACCATTTCTGCTTGGTATCCTGTCATTGCCGATGCCCAGGTAGGGAAAACCAGGATGAAGACGGTGCAGACTATGAGTAGGAAGCTCAAGACCCAGTTCCTCATATTCAAAGGTCCCCAATCGCCCGCATAAGCTCTCAAAGCAGACAAATTGTCGGGAGCGTAGGCCAGCGCTATGAACTTGTCGTACGTTATTTGTCGATGTTTTGTTAAGGTTGAGAGTAACGCCCTCCAGACCCGAAAGATCACCATTGTTGCGAGCGCTTGACCTCCGCGCCCAACGACCAAGTCCCAGGTGATGTCGATGGCTTTCGCAACAGCATACGGGAATTTGCCAAACCCGAGGTTGATTGCGAAGGCGTAGTGCAGGTTGAACAGAGTGGGAGGGACATTCGTGACGTAGACATGTCCATTCGCGTCGCTTGCGAAGATATCGCTGGAGGCATTGGCTGTGGAGCGTGAGATGCGGATCGGAAAGAGCACAATTCCTGCGACGAAGCCTGTCAGGAGAGGCAAGCCTAAGGCAATGGACTTCTTGAGGAGGTATTGACTTCGTCGACGTTGTCTCTGGAATCTCTTCTCGTCTTCAGTCGCTCTGGCTATGCATCGGATGGATTCCAGTAGTTCTGGGTCTGTGTCCAGATGCATGTAAGTGAGTCCTGAAGTTATTCTCATCTTCGATTGATGTGGCTGACTTTGTCAGTGGATTAAGGAGAACGTTGACGTCTCTGTGTTATCGATGGGTACCAGGCGACAATGTGCGACCTACATGGACATCGCGCGAACCACGTTAATGCAGGCTTCCGTTAGATCTTCGCTGCTCCTGAACACAACGTCGTTACACTTGCGAATGCCATTTGAGATGATACATTGAGTTCGTGCGATATACTTCATACCATGCTACCATGTGATACTTTACGCTGAGGCCTTCCCAGCTCATGCAAGCCCACCGGCCCTTGTGTCAAGAGCACAGAATGCTCCCATCTCAACGGCACTGAAAGCAAAACTCTCCTCTCCCAAACTCATCGCCCAAGAATACACCGTGTCTCAGAATAAGCGCAACGCATACCTCATCCCACTGCATAGCAGTCACAAGCAACATCCCGAATCCCAACCAGCAAAACATCCTACCACTTCCCATCCATCAACCCATGCACACCAGCCTCCACCAAAGCATCCTTAATCTTAACCGCTTCTTCATACCCTCTCGTCTCCTTCTCTCGGTCCTTGAGTACCTCGAGCATGCTGTAACAAGCATCGAACTTCCGGTACAGGTACTCGTACTGGAATTGTACTCCCGTTCCTTTCTTCTCTGGCTTATCGCATCGGTTCAGCCAGCGTTTGAGTTGAGCTGCGTCGTGGCTCGCGTACCAGACGTAGCTTGGGGAGGAGAGGACTGAGAAGATTAGGTTGATCTTGAGGGTGTGCTGCTGCTGTGCGTCGCCTTGGGACTCCAGATCCTTTACCTGCTTGGAAGATAGCCGATTGAGGAAAGTGATGACATGTCCAAATCTGAATCCTTGGACTTCGGCCTCGATGATGGGTGCTTTCTCTGTGACATAGTCGAGAAACTCGTTTCGAAGCTGTTTGTTGACACGGGATAGGCTAGAGGTACTGAGGACTGAGTGGCCATTTGATCGCCAGGGTAAGTAGGCGGTGGGATGGTCCTCGAGGACTTTGTCGTAGATGTTGTTTCGGAGCTCTCCTGGTAGCTTGAGGAGTCTGCAGGCCAGAGTCGAGGTCGAGGATGGAGTTGACTGTGTGGTGGTAGTCGAAGTCGAGGATGCGACTGGCGGGTTTGAGTTCCCCTTCTGTTTCTTGGCGGACTTGGATGTATGGTTGCTAGCGTTGCGGCGCTTCTTAGCTGGTGGCATGGTGAAGATGCTTTGTGTAGTTGTTTTGGACAAGGAGTTATGCGTAGAGAAGAACGTTGGGCTTTGTGTTGAGATACGGCTTCCTGCGGCTAAATATGCTGGAGAACGCCATGTAAATGAGCACGATCCAATGGGGTGAATTAGGCCTCAGGCCCTGTTCCAACCTTTGCAAAGCCGGAACACTCTCAAGCAGAACGCAACATCTATCATTGGTGATTACTCTCAGTCTACGTATGTACTTTGCAAGTGGACCTAGTGGTAGTCCTGCGAATCAAAGTCATCTGACCAAGTTCCGAAACGTGCGTTTTTCCAACGCACGTTTCCGTCTTCTAATCACTCTCTCTCTTCAAACATCTCAAATTCCCATCCCCAGTTCCTACTGAACCTCTTCCCAAACGAACGCATGAGGATTGGGTTGATTGATCGGTCGTGCGGCTCGTGCACCACGATTGAGCCCTTTCCTCTTGCCACATCACGAAACGTCACTGAAGACCCTCCGTTGTCATGCCTCGCGACCACACCGCATTCAAGCAGGGCTTTTTCGAAGTCGGACCACCGCATATTGGAGTGGGCCTGCTTCCCATACGAGACAAACATGCGTCGCAGGATGTCCATTGTGTCCGAGCCAACCACAATGCGGTCTTGGTTCAGGTTGAGGTCATCCGTTGCTTCTGCGAGAGTTTCGTCATTGGCGGACTGGTCATCAGAGGTAGGCGTGGGCAAGTCGATTGGTCGTGTCTTGACCTTGACTTTGGGCTCAGGCGATATTGGCGTTTGCTCTGGGATGTTACCCCATACTTCTTGAGAGGTCCAGATTGGCGGCGGCAAACGATCTTGTTGCTGGCGCAGACGAGCCTGGCGCGCTTCCTCGGCGGCTTCTACGAAAGTATTAGTGAGTGTAAATACAGGAGATGTATGCTGCCGTCAGGTATCATACCTTTGCTCTCAATCTCGACCGCAAGCTGAGCACGTTCCGCTCGACGGTGGGATTTGTACTCATCGGACAGCCCAGCTTGGACCTCAGCCAGCAGAGTCCCGAACTTTGTCGGAGGACACTTTTCCTTCTCAAGAAGTTCGATCCTGATGCGGCGATATTGCCCCCAAAACGCACACAGGGCATCGTGGCCGGCGTCGAAGTCTTGCAGCGATTTGCGACTGACTTTGCTGGAAATGACAGGCGTACGCATGAACTTCTCCAAAGGCTGCCAAAGTCTGCCAGTGTTCAACAGTAATGAGGCTTGGACATTGACGAGATAGTCATTGTCCAACCAATGGTCCAAATGCAGAGAGCCATGCTGCAGACCAGGCAGGCCCCGCAGTCTAGGGCCGAAGCCTGGGCGATGATATCTCAGCGACATGATAATTTCGTCAACCATCATCATGTCCGCAATGCAATTTCTTAGTATTGGATGCAAACGGTGCTGTTCTCCTTCCATGACATCGAGGAAGAAGCATGGATAGGGAACGTCCGGATCAGTATGTTGGTGCATCTGATTGAAGGCCCAGAACAATTTGTCCTTATCTGAGTCTCCGCGGGTTTTGGACGTTGCAACGCTGTTTCCCAGGAATGAAAAATGCTCGTCCAATGTGCCAAATTGTAGAGCAAGCGCTCGAGACCTGTTTCGAAGTCTCTTGAAGCACAAGCGGAGGCAAGATTCGAGGACACACAGAGCCTCCAGGCAAGCTGATGGCACATTACCTTGATCGTTGACAGTGACGCCCTTGTCTTCAAACAGCTTGGCGGTGTACTCGACCTCTCTTGCGACAAAGTACCAGGCGCGGTGGTCGTCCACAGTGGTGGTCAGTAGACTGAGGAGTGTCTCCGGTCTCTGGTCTTCGGACCCATGGGCGTACTGGCCAGAACCTTCGCACGATGCAAGGAGTTGTCTGACATATGCTGGATCAGTTTGCAGAAGCCAAAGCTCATCGGATGCCGCAGCGAGGCGATCCGTCAAGCTCCGGCGAAGCTTTTCAAGAGACAGCGATGGAGGTGACCTGAAAGCCGCAGGTCTTGTTCGATGCAGCGAGTCAGCACCGTCGCTGTCGTGGAACTGTGTGTCGCCCAGAGCATGCCATCTCTGGTTCCCCTTTGCGGCATCATCAAGGCCATTTTGTAATATCAACTTGACAATCTGCGCGAGGAATGTCGATAACAGAAGCTGAGATTCAAGCACTAGCTTTGCTCGAGGAAAACCGAAGATGCGTTCTTGGTGAGCTTTTTCCAAGTCCCAGCTCGTCAATTCACCGAAGTGTCCACGGCCTTCCATGACAACGCAGTGTGGGTTGTAAGATGCCGCCAGGCTACCCATCGAGAATGGATACTTGAGCTGCTGGCTGTCAAACATCACCCATTCGGAAGGATCTGCAAATGCGCGGCATTGGAGTATTGCGGGAAGCGCGAGTGGATCCTCACTGAGGATCTCATTGTTGAGGCATGGGAGAAGCATATGCGACTTGAAACTCGACAGCTTGGCGGAACCAATCTTCCATGGGATGAAAATATCCGTCCGGCGCTTCAGCATGTCAGGCAATGTTGCAGTGAGCAAGGCCGCGCGCTTTGCGCTGCTCTTCTTCCGCCATCTTTTGACGATGACATCTCCATATGTTTCGATATCCCCACGAATCTGGCGTAAATTGGCGTTCGTTGCTTGACAAAGGCCCGTAATAATTGCTTGAGCATCACCATCGTTGTATTTCTCGGCGTACTTCAGGACGTTGTATTCTTTCTGCCAGTGGAGAGGGCGGTAGTGCGAGGAACATATTTCGCAAGTTTTTGGACACGAAGACGGTGTCGCCGCGGACTCGAATGGATAGGCCAGGCAGTCGAATCCAGCTGCAACGTCTCCGTACATGTGCTGCTTTCCTTCTTGCGCATGTTTGAAGTCGAACTCGGTCTGCAACATGAGCCGATCGAAGTCGAAGACAGGTGCAGCGTCGGAAGAACCCTCATGCCGCCGCGCTCGGCGCTGCACAGGCTGAGGAGAAGCCATGCTGGGGGCCAAGGGCGTCGAAGGCATGGTCGAGTTGGAGATGCGACTGTTGAAAGTCGCATTTGTCTGAGTCTGATGGGCGGAAAGTTGCGAGGGTGCACTTAAATACGACAGAACTTACTGCGTTCGGCCGGCTTTTGAAGTGCGCACGACGATCATTCACTCACCATGAGTTCACTGTGTTTCTTACGTGGCGGGCGTTTGAGGTATTGAGAGTCAACCGCTCGGTCCCAGGTTTGAAGTTTGGCGTCTTGGCGGGGCACCCGTGAACGGCAGCTTCTCAGCCACAGTTTGTGAGGATGGAACATTCTGGCGGATGTCGAGGCAGCCATGGGGCTAGTTGCGGGTGTGAAAGTGTTTGAAGCAGAGAAGCGGAGGGCGTTGCTGGCGGATAGAGGTGAGGTTCGGCTGGGTGGGGCATCCAAACACAGCTGACCAATCAGATTGGCAGCGGGAAGGGCCGCAAGCAACGCGAACGTATTTCAAACGCGTCCTCCCCTGCTCCACCCTCGCACTACTACTTTCACAATCCTGCACGGTATCAGGTAGGTGATATCCATAGAGCTTGAGCACTGATAGGGACTTTTAAAGGATGGCCAACTCGTACGTCAAGATGCGTTACCAGCGGAGACCTCGTCCGAAGTCTCCTGCAACATCGAGTCCCGTTTCCTCCCCCTCTGCAGGCCGCCTGGACGAAGCCGGACGCCCGCGTCTGCTTCACGGGATGCAGATCTGATAGTAAGTCTCAAACTTCACATGGAGGGGTAAGACATTCCCTGGCGCACGTCCGACCGCAAAATTTCCGTCTCTTCCCACACTCGTTTTCCATCACCACAACGTTTCTTCCGCAAACATGGCGGATCCCCATCACAAGCACTGCAAGCACTGCGCAGAGTGTCCTGCTGCAGCCGCAGCTGCTCTACAGAAGATGACGGAGCAACTCGAGCGCCAGCGTGCTCTCCCTGACCCTGTGGAGCTATTGACTAGGCAAGAAGAGAGCCGTCGACGGAACCCTTTCAGCGACTATCACGCCCAATCCGGGTTTGGCTGCTTGCTGGAATCGTCGCCCAATTCGAGCGCCTCGCCCTGCAGCTGTACCGGCAATTGCACAGTTTGCGCCCTCCAGTACCGATCCGAGACCCTTCAACTTGAAGTTCGGCAGACATACATCGAGTCCTTGAGCGATGAGCTGGCGAAACAGCGCATCGATGACCTCAACAAAGCTACGCAAGGCAATCTTGGCTACCTAGCTGATGCCCTTCAAGAGCGAGGAGGTGCTATCGCAAGGCAATGGCAGAGCATGACCGAAGCTCGCCGGTCTGACCTTCTGTCTCGCGTCACCCCCAGCGTACGCGCCATGTACTCGTTCGAACGAGGCGCGTTTCAGAATACCTACGATCCGCGCATAGTACGGATACTTCCAGACGTGACGATCAGTGCGCTCGCCGGCAACCCGATGCGCTTACTGGCTCTTCTGAATCATCGCACGGAATTTCACCCGGCAGAATGGTTCCCTTTCGACCTGGCGAGAGTCAGTAAATCATTTCACTATGGCTTGGAGCACGTCTACAATCCGCATTGTGTCGCGGTCAGCGGCGAGTCATATGGGGCGCTTGTTCCTTGGGAGGCGGATGCTGCTCATCGTGGCGACGTCGTTGGCTTCCCGGCAGCCTATTTGGTTTTCGAAGCGCACAAGGTCCTTTCCGAGATGCTGCGAAGTGCTCTCAATATCCTTCTCCTCGATCTTCCACCCGACTCTCCTCTCGGAAACGAGTACTGGCGCGAGCTCATCGAGATGGATTTCGAATCGGGAGTCGAGGAGTCATCGGTTCACCTCCCGCAAGCTTTTCTGCCACCGCGAAGCCTCACACTCAACATCACACGCATCATTAAAATGATTCGCAATCGGCGCTTGGAATCACAGGACGAGCTCCGCCTGTTCCAAACAGACTCATCCTACATGTATCAGGTGTTATCTGAACAGCGCAGATTGTCTTACTTCCAGGAACTGCGCGCTGGAAAGAGGCGGCGTCTTCTGCTGCATACCATCCTGAGCCTTGTCGTCAAACACATTTATTGGAAGTTCATCGAGGAACTGGCGGAGATGCTGGCTCGTCGCATCCAGCAGGAAGCTCCGAACGTCCATCATGGCGCGAATTTGCCAAAGGCGTGCGAGGATGTCTGGAGAATGCTCGACCACGCTTTGGTGTTGACACATCATGTTCAGCTACAATGTCTGTTCAACCTCCTTGCACAAAGCAGCCGCTTTGCTCATCATTTTGTTTACGATGGAACTGACTTTGACTATGCCTTTGGAGCGTCAGATATCCTTCCCACAGTGGCTACGGATCTTTCGGAATGTGATGATCTACTTTTCCTCGACTTGATGAGCTTGGACCACCATCATCACTACCTCTTCGCAACATCGCTCCACGTGAGATTGATTCATCAGGACATCGACACAGGACCAAAGAAGGAGGCTAGAAGAGTCCCGTCTCAAATTCTGCCGTACCTATCGGATATCTCAGTCGTTGAAGACGCAATAGCGATCTTGAGGACGCAGCGACCAGCACCATTGAACAAAGCCAAGCTAAAGCGAAAGGATCTGCCCCAGACACAGGATGGCGGGGAAGAGATTTGGCTCACATACGGTGGTTACGTTGTGGTAATCAACGCTTTGCATGAGAAGATGACCGAGCTTCAGGGACCTATTGAGGCTCTGATGGAGTTACCCGCACCGGCAAAGAAAATTCAACCTGACGCAGTCCACAAGCTACAGAAGGGCCGTGACGCTTTGGACGAGTTCTGGGCGGCGATCCGGCGATGCATAACGGCAAACAGCGATCTCCTACATCCTACTGTGAGGGACACCTCCCATAATTCGCTACTCTCGATCTTGAGCGTCTCCCAATCAGGGAGCGCTCAGAAGGAGTTTGAGCAGGAGTGTGCGGAGCTGCGGAAGGTGATAGAGCTGCAAGGTCAGTCTTCGTCAAAGTTGTACAGAAGATGAGCGAAATAACTAACAGTCAGCAGAGGCCGAGAAATGCGCCAAGAAGAGCGCCCAAGCAGCCAAGCTCGCGCAGTACGTTCCGCAAACGCACTGGGGCTGGAAAGTCGAAGACAAGCCTATCGCCACTCCAACCCCGCCCAAGATCAAGACGAAAGGCCGACCCTCACTCCCCAGCGCCGAAGACGCAGAGTCCGCCACCAAAGCAGCAAACCCCCCGACAGACGACGCATCCCCACTCACAAAACAGATCTTCGTCACCGAGCGAAACCGCGACATCATCCTCCAAGCAATCACCCCCCAACCCAACGCCAAGAAACCCATTCGATGGATCGACTGGGTCGCAGCTTTGCGCGATGCAGGTCTCAATCCCCACCTCAGTAGAGGAGGCGGATCGAGTCTTGCCTTCACGGATAATGGCGAGACTGGTAATACTGTCTTCTGCCATAAGCCGCATCCTGAGCCGACGGTTGATAATGTGCTGTTGAGGATTTGGGGGAGGAATCTGAAGAGGAATTTTGGGTGGGAGGAGGGGATGTTTGTGGTTAGGAGGAGGAGGAGTGAGGTTGGGGGTTGAGGGGGGCGGGGAGGGAAGAGAAGGGAAAGAGAGTTTGAGCTCGCATCGCTGAATAGCGTAAGTAATGTTTTCTGTTTCTGTTGCATTGACTTAGTTTCTATGATACCCGAGAGCCTCTGGGCATGCATGTCCAGCGAGAATTTTGCAAAACCGAACCTCTTCCCACGACCCTGTCTCTTCCCCGCGAACCGACGGATATTTCCAAACCGCCCTAATATCCAACTTCCCTCTCGAATCCCATGTGCGAAGTCACCCTCGCTGTCCCTCTCGAGAAGATCACTCAACAGCCTTCTCCATCTTCTCAACATTCACCATCGGCGGACTCGTCTTCACCGAAACAATCTCCACGCATTCTCCCTTATCCTCGAGCGAATCCTCCCGTCTCCGCGGGCCGCCATCCCCGAACAAGCCCGGAATGTATGGAATCGCGACAGCGGACATCTTCTTCTCGCGTTCGTAAGCTTGAAGCTGCATACCCACTGCTTCGGTCTCGTTCTATTGCCCCAAGGTCAGCATGATCTGTCGCGTCTGCTTGGTTTTCGCGGGACCTACCATTTTCGAACAGGCTTCACAGTCCTCTGCGTCGCAGGCGAGTTCTAAGCGAGGTCGAGGCGCTGTAACGTTCCCTTTCACGGTCGTGGATCCATCCGTGTGGCTGATGACCAGGGCTGAGTAGGAGATCGGTGGACCAGCGTAGTCAGGCTGCTTAGAGAAAGCGAATTCGGGGGAGGACGTGGTAACCAGTTCGGAGAGGGTAAGTGGCATTTCGTCTTCGGCTTCGGCTTCGTCTCCGGCTGGTGTGATCGAGATCGAGGAGCGCAGAGGAGAAGGGTTGCGAAAGGGGTTGGTGAAGAAATTGGTCTGGATCTTATCGAGTTTCGGTGGTGTTGTGAGGAGGCGTGTGGTGGTGATGGAAGGCATCTTTGCGTCTGTATTCGCAGTTGAGCTTCTGGAGGCGAGTGATGGTGTTGAAGATGGTGGTTGCGATCTCGATGAGATGGATGCTGATCGAAGTGTTGAGATGCGTCGAGATGTGAACAGATTGGTTTGTGAGTGAATCTTTCTTTCTGTCTTTCACTATGTCTTGTTTGTTTTCGGCCTTTCAAATTTGGAAGATTCATGATGAAGACTGTTGCAGTTGACGGGCTTTATAGATCGGTCGTGTCTGAAGGACGTCCGTATTGTCGCGGCTTTCTATTGTCGCCTCGTTGAATGTTGCAGGCGCGGCGACAATAGCAAACGACCTACGTGAATACATGCTGGGAAACAATAGGAGGAATGGTAAGGCCTACGCAGGCTCTCGTCCATAGTGTGGACGATATTGGCCTCTGATTCACTTGCCTTTCGCTGGTCATGACAGACTAGTGGGTGGTTGCTCCAGACGAGTGAGGTCGTTGAACCTGCGCCAGGAAGCTTCAGCACCTAGCGATCTGAAGAGCAGCTAGTGGTACTGCTGCCGCAATCGGCATGTTCAGGTGAAGTCGATTTGAAGAGAGGCATCCGGCGATGTACCTTGTCAACGACACTCGTGAAGTCTTCATTCACCTAAATAAGCTCTCGCTTTCGTTCCCGCTCCCGTTTCAGGGTCCAGATCCCTGTCGCTCGTGTGATGCGGGGAGAGCTTGTGAGATCGTTAGACCTCTGAATGACGCCTCAAGTGTCAGCATAAACATTGTCCTACCTTTCTTCTCCTTACTTCGACCTATGGATTACATCCTCTAGTCGACGATGTTCTCACAGTTCAGACTCCCATCTCTGCCATCCTGGGGCAATTTCAGCGGCGGCATCAGAGTCCCCAAAGCGACCGTTTACGAAATCGAAGAGCAACCCGAGAAGCGGGCCCGAACACTCAAGCACCTCCTCAAGGCGAACCACATAAATCACAGCATCATCTACAATGAGCTTCGATTCCATAATCACACGCCGCATATCCTCGGCTCGGCTTACATCTTCGGGGCGGATGCAGACGAGCTGAACTACATCTACGAGAAGGAAAGCGAGAACCTCGAGCCGTGGAAGGATAGTCCGGGCGAGATATCGAAGCATGATTGGAGAGAATATCTTGGGAAGAGAGAGTATGAGTGAGAAGCAAACGGAAGAGAAGATGTGGCTTACAAGTGCGGCAGATACCAACGAGCGTTCATCGACTTCTTCGAGGACCAGCTAGTCCAAGAAGGCTACGACTGGCGTCGGTTACTGGACGAGTATCTACTATCAGGCAAAGAGCCGCTCATAAACAACCTCATATCCGGCCTTGCACATCCACTGATACATCTTGGATATGCACACGAGCTGTCCTCCCGAACCGTTGCTGTCGAAGCTCTGGGCTTAGCTGCCTGCTTCTACAACGACTGGCACGTCTTCCTCGATGACCCGAAGTACACCAAGCCTGCAAAGCAACCGACGGACTCTCTGTTTAGTATACTGGATAGGGTCCGAGCAGATCCGAAGTTCGACAACTTGTCTGATCATTTGGGCAGCGATAATATCGACCTCATTCTCGGGAATGAGGAGCTAGCAGCGGCGGCATTAGAATACTGGAATTCGTGGGATCTCAAGAAGCCAACTGAGCAATTCGCAGAATCTCAGAAGCTTGCCGTGGCTCTGGTAGTCGCAGCCCAAGAACCTGGGAACGACAAGGGCTACGACTTCTTCGCCGTCCACTTACTGACCAGCTCTCACGCTGTGCGGACGCTGCTTCCCATGCTCCCTAGCAAGTACCACATCTCGCTGGTCAGGCAGTGGTGGCTCTTCACATTACTCGTATACATCGCTCAACTACGCCCGAAAATCAACATCGACAACATCAAGCTCGTCGAGCTGGAAGGCCGGGATTGGAAGTATGTCACGGAAAAGGCCATGAAGGGCAAATACCGAACCGATGCACACTATGTCAAGGCACTGAGGTGCATGCATGAAGCGAGCAAGACGTGGGGTGATGCAAATCAGTTCTATCTGAAGGCTGCCGTCAAGATGGCTGAAGAATTTCATGGATGGGGCGGTTTTGGACCGCGAGATGTCGAAGAGGTTCAGGACGCAGAAAGAAATGGTGGGAGAAATAGAAGAAGGTTTTCGGGGCAGGGAGAAGGATTGTATGAGTATGATACTTGATTCTACGAGTAATGATGTTTTACTATTGATACTCTTCTTCAGGTGGGGTTGACGTTGTACATATGGCGCTAGTTGAATGGACTCCATGGGTCTGATCAGAACCATCTCTAAGGTAGGCTTGATTGCCAATTCGCTGACGCAGCTTAAGCTTCCAGTAGACATGCACAGTTCTAATACCGTGTCATCACACTTGGCCATGCGCTATATGTGTACATGTTCTCAGTTTTCAATACTGTTATCTTGTTAGGGACGTCCCAACGAGCCGGTGCAACAATTCAGTGCTCCCCGCCACTTCTTCAGCTGGAGGCCTCCGAATCGCAGTGCCTGCTCTTGCCTTCCCTGAACAAGCCCATCGACCAAGCATCTACAACTGAACACAATCGCTTTCTACGATACTGCATAGGGAGCGAGCTGGCGCAGTACACAAAACATCATGCGATCCTTGGCGGTATCGACGCTACTAAGTCTTCTCCTGGCAAACTTGGCTTTTGCACTTCACTGGGGCGATGAGCCGCTGGTTGGCATTGAACTGACTGTGGAGGGCGTCTCAAGCGCCGTGGCATACCCTGATGGTCGGTTGGAGAGCGCGGCATCAGTGTCTGGTAATGAGCAATACAGACAGCTCATGCGGAAGTGGCATGATTTGTGTGCACTCACGCCGAACTCAACTATAGTAGAAGGTGAGATCAACTTGCATCGTCAGATACACAAAGCTGATATTACGAAAGCTTCCTACCCTCTGGCGACCGTATATGGACTCGGCGACTATCCCCTCGCCCAACCCCTCAAATCCGACCAACAAAGTCTTAACACCTTTTATGCATACGATGACTACCCTGACGACCCTGCGACCGCGGTTCTAGCAGACATAATGCAAACCCTCAAAATCGCAACCGACGCCGCCATCCCAACCCTCCCTCCAGACCCCATACAGAGATAGCCCTACCAGGCTGGTTCTTCCAAAGGCGCTCTGTCTGTCCAGAATGCGACCCAGCCGCCCACGCTGACGGCGAGTGGGAAACAGAAATCAGCTCGCGAGAGTTCGTGTCCTTGACACAACGCGTATCCACTGCTGTCCACCGATCCGGGTTCCGTCGATCTCTGGATCCAAGTCCGCAGCAGATTATGATGTTCCACTCGAGAGGGACGAGAGTTGGAGGACCCGTGGCTGGGCCTGCTGAGATTCTTCGTCGTACATCTGAGAGGAATGCTACTTCTGGATCCAGCGAGGCTGTCGATATGTCGAAACCGGTAATTTTTGTTAATTGCGAGAGAACAGGTCAAGACAGATTGCTGTCGGTATGGGTGGACGACATGAAGGATGGATTCAACACCAATTTCTCCTCAAAGACTTGGACCATATCAGACGACGCCGATCTGAACTCAGCCACCGCGAAAGACATACTGGTGTCTGCCCGTGAAACGATACAGCAAGCTCTGAGAGACCTAAGCGCTCTCGAGTCCCACGAGACAAAAATTGTGATGGGCGGCGGATCATGTGCTCCCGAATGGGCAGAGAAGCTGGGAAACGGGCTTGCGGATCAATATATCCCACACCGGTTACTTGAGCCAGAGTCGAGGACTTTTGCCGGCGCGAAAGCAGCAGCAGACGAGGCCCGCAGAGAGCAATTATCGTGGATCTGTGGGCTGGGCTGTGAGTTCGTACGCCAGTTGGTTTGAGGAAACTATCTCGTTACTATCGGATGCCAGCCAGCTCTTGTGGTGAATTGAGACTGCCGGACTGGGATGTTACGCTTGACGGCTCAGATCGCAGTTATTTTGCAGAGAATGGAAGGCTGTCCCAATCCACGTAATTGCGACGAGATTGGTTGCTTCTTCACATGAGACTGGATTGAAAAGTCCTTCTCGTCTTTATCAACTACCTGCCATCGCAAGAAGCTGCACCCAGTCTCCGAATACTCGTCGGCCTCGATGCAACTCACACAGCCTCTCAAACGGCCTTTAATCCCGAGAAGAGCAATTCCTCTCTCGACCCAGTACCGTAGACCTGAAGGAAACATAAGGCAAAATACACCTCAACCCATTTCCAAGCAGCCTCCATATCACAAGATCTTCCTCTGATCAGCACATACGGCCACAGGCACACTTGAATTCAGCATCCCGTCCGATCTGCTATCGATAATCGTGTGACCGCGAGACTACCTTAGTACTATAGTGCGTGAGCATATGGGAATTCCTCGTGTTGTATATTTTGCAAATTTTGGGGTCTTTGCTTTACTTCAGTCGGGCCGTTGATCATGTTCTGTACCTCAGGAATAGCGGCGGCGGCGGCGGGGGGCGGCAGCTGTGAAAAGAGTGTCTTTTGCGGTAAAGTTCGGCGGAGAGAGAGAGAGAGGGTTCAAGTTGATCAAAAGATGAATGTTGGTCATTTCTGGCTCGTAACTGTTGTAAGAGCGATCTCGAGACTATACACAGCCATATAAGCAAAGCACCGCAACCTTTTCCAAAATATCTCTCAAAGGGTATCATTCCACATTATCAGTTTCTCAGACCCGCTCGCTTCTAGAATCCCGATCCATTTCCGATGCAGCCATCGTCCTGCCCAAATGCGAGGTGTGGGCTCGCTTGTTCGTCGTAGGTCTTTTGAAACCTCGAATTTCACCCTCAGTTCCTGTTGATGCCTTCTCTCATGCCTTGAACTTCACCTCCCTCCCTTCTTCCCTCTTCTCTTCTTCTCGATTGACGCTCATAATTCTCTTGCCGCCCATGGAGGAAATGGTGTCAATAAGCTTTCCACTCCTGTGCAGCTCCTCGATGTCGTCGCCTCCGCCGATCGATTTGCCGTTGATGAGAACATTAGGTACGGTCCTTCGCCCTGTTGATTTGTGGAGGTGTGATTGCAAGCCGGAGCCGAGAGTGTGTTGGTCCAATTCGACGACATAAGGCGGTGGCGAGATTGTGTAGAGGTCGAGGAGGATATGCTGGGTCCACAAGTCAGTACACCGTCTCTTGAGAATATACCAAGCGCAATTTGTACATACCTTCGCCTTCTTGCTGAAAGGGCAATAGCTCTTGCTGAAGACGATTATAGGCCCTTTCTTCAAAATATCATTTAGTTCTCTTTCCACTTTCGCTTCGAGTTCTGCTGCTTCTTTCTCCTCGTCTGTGAGCTCCTTGCTCGCCTTTGCACCAGAGCCTATATTGCCAACTTTCGCGACACCGTCATCTTTATCCGCTGCGGGCTTGTCTTGTACTACTTTGCCATCGTCCGCTTTTGAAGGCAGTTTCTTACGACCGGCTACGCTCTTCTCCTCTGCTGCGCTTGTGGGCTTTGTTGCAGGCGCATCGTCATCAACGATCGGCTTTTGCTTTTGCGGTTTGGGTCCAACATGCTCATCGTCTTCGTCTTCTGATTGCGCTGCTTTCGTCGCGGCTGCTATGCTCGTGCTCGTCGCAACCTCCACAGCAATATCGTGCTCCTTCTTCAATCTTTCGACTCTTTCTAATCTCGCCTTTTCATCTGCGATTGTGGCTTCTCGTTCCGCTGCGCTCTTCTTCTTCTCAATGTGCGCCAGCGTATTCTTGTAGAAGGCGGAATCGTGTGTGTTGGATGCGCCGTGTGTGACGTAGTATACGATCAGAAAGAAGAGTAATGTGCTGAGGCCGATTACGCGTAGTTGGCGACTGGAAGGCATCGCGATGAGGTTGATGTGGGATCAGGCGGAAGCTCGAATCGAACGAAGTCGCCCTTCAAGGATGAATGTGAAGGAGTGTCTGAAGGGAAGCGCGGCGGCGTGGGTGTTGAAAAGGTCGAAGAGAAAGTGGGTGAAGAGAAGGATGGTTGTCAGATGGCACAGCAGCTTTTCGCATGCACAGCAGGTGGTGGAGTAGGTGGTAGTGTCTTGCTCTCGTGACGATGAAACTCCGTCTTGACTCGGGCAATCGACCCTTCGTATTGCTTGAATGCTTGCTGATCCAATCCCCCTGTGCCGACAGCCGCCGAGTTCACGAATCCTCTCTTTCTGCCACGTTCAACCTGGTTTGGATGCAGAACGACAGATTGGACATCTGTCTCGCTCTCTCTTCGACGACGGTATCGACTGCACGTCTGACTAGCCTCACAGCACCCCTTGAAGGATCTCGACCACAAGAGACATCCGCACTTGGCTTGACATGGTTGTACCCCGCAATCAACCCACAGATCGCCATGTGCGCCCAGGCACGTGTTGTGCAAGCCTGAAGAAGCCGCCAACTTCGGAATGTCTTGCCCACGCCTAAGAGCTTCTTCAACAACATCAACACCCTTAACGACTCGTGAGCTTCCATATGCGAGCGCCGAGTGTCACCTCAAACACATGTTCGTCTCATGCCGTGGATAGGTTCTCACCATTTTCGGCACCACTCAAGGATCATCGGAGGGGCAGTTCGCCAGTCACACCGCCAAGGCAAGCCATCCATTCATCTCACAACTGTCTCGCGGTTCAATACCGCCTTCTCGGAATCTCGGACGCATTGTACAACCAGTCGCATGAACTGCGTCGACGATCAGGCATTCATCCGA
This sequence comes from Pseudocercospora crystallina, assembly GCA_003666085.1. NCBI lineage: Eukaryota > Fungi > Ascomycota > Dothideomycetes > Mycosphaerellales > Mycosphaerellaceae > Pseudocercospora > Pseudocercospora crystallina. The sequence goes on from QQNG01000238.1 coordinate 325,133, forward strand.
GACAAGCTTCATCTTCAGGCTGGCTATCTGTTATCGCGACGACTAGGAGGTGCGAATAAGGTCTTCGCTTCCCACTGGCTGAGTATCAGGTGCCCTTTCATCTCCTCTGCTTTCCTCGGTCAGCAGCCGTAGGCTTCAATGTAAGTGGCATGGCGTCGCATGTCGTTCATGCAGCTTGAACAGGCTATACTTCTGTTCCATCAGGAACAAAACATTCTCTTTTATAGAGGCTTCCTACGCCCTTTTAACCCGAAAATCAGATTGACCACACAGATCCATAGCAAGGACAAAATGCGTACTTCGGCCTCAATCTACAGAGAAAGCTATCTTTGCTATCGCAGAATGTCCAGCTTCGAACAAAGTACGTTCGTCGTCCGACCACTCACTCAAAAGCATTGGAGCTGACAGCATTACAGCTCAATCTCAACAGCAACAGACAAGCGCGACACCTTCCAGCTCACGCATCAGACCCACGAGCATTTGCTGGACCTCTTCAAGATCATCCCCTCTCTCATCAACATGGTCTAGCGGCAGCTTCAGCCAAAGACATCTTTCCAATGGCGAAACTCTGGAGCCGAAGCACAAGTAACCGCTTTCATCTACTCGACAATAGCTTGCGAATTTCAATGGTCTCTTCTTCACCCTCAGCTATACCATCCTCCAGCGACTATCGTCGACGTCTACGGACAAGCTCTTCACATCACACTGGCTGAGTATCAGATTGCCCTCTCATCTCCTCTGCTTTCCTCAGTCAGCAGCCACGTATCCAACATAATCAAGCTCCATCAATCCTTCCACTCCCAACTTCCCCCTCACGCCAACCCAAACAATACTGCAGCCCCAGATGCTCCCGCGCAGAACCTGAAGGCTGGTACATTGACGACGTCCACGGTTTCTACTACTTCAAATACTCCATCTGCCAAATCCCCACCTCCGACGAAGAAACCTAAACCGTCTGAGTACCCAAGAGCCCGAGCCCGAAGAAGCCACCCGCTACGGCCAAGACTGGATCAAATGAACAGACATGCCATGCCACTCCATGCGCCACGCGAAATGTATGAACGTAGACCATCCAAAATAGACCAAAATCGCGTACCGCAAACGGCTACTCACCCCCTTCGCGCTGCTGGGGACGTGTCGTCGACAGATTAACGACGAGGCGGCGCTCATACCATATCTCGTGAGCGGGTTCTCGTTTGATTCGGGGTATGACTTCGATCTCTTCGTCGGTTTGGTTCTGAACGCGAAGTAGAGGGAGGCGGTGCAGTGTACCCATGTGAATCATGAGAAGATTGCTGGGTACAGGTGTCCGGCGTCTGGTATACTGTTTGGGCTGCGGCAGAGGGAGACAGTGGGACGGGTTTCTGGTGGCCTGGCCTGGCGTTAGTGAAATTTGCAGAGCTCTCATCAATTGCATTAATTCCATCTTTCTCCCCCC